>CM053035.1:114261826-114416826 GCA_028564925.1 Lithobates sylvaticus | reverse complement strand
TCTGGGGACAAGGATGAAGTGATGGATAGGGGATCAACATCCACTGGGATTTTATATCTTCTCTGGAAGTCTCTGGAAACATAGCCATGCTCATCCTGGGAAGAAATAACCCAAATTAGTTATAGTCCAAAACACATTTTTTTTGCATTGATCAAATATCTGTAATAATATAAATTCAGCACTATATTACATCTACTTAGGTACAGTAAGTACTCAGGTTGTAAAAAGACACATGTCCATAGAGTTCAACCAAAAGATATGAGGTAAAAAAAAACGAAAAAAAAACCTCATATCATCAGAACCCTAAACCCACAGCTAATCCAGAGCAGGGCAGCAAGATCCTATCCCTGCACACACATTGATGTTTTCCTCATATCCCACCCTCAGCAGGCACATTGATCTTTCCCAAGTATCCCACCACCAACACACACATTGGTCTTTCCCAAGTATCCCACCACCTACACACACATTGGTCTTTCCCAAGTATCCCACCACCAGCACACACATTGGTCTTTTCCATGTATCCCACCACCAACACACTTTGGTCTTTCCTATCTATCCCACCACCAGCAGCGATATTGGTCTTTCCCAAGTATCCCAGCACCAACACACACATTGGTCTTTCCCATGTAACCCACCACCAACACGCATTGGTCTTTCCTATCTATCCCAACACCAGCAGCAATATTGGTCTTTCCCAAGTATCCCACCACACACACACATTGGTCTTTCCCATGTAGCCCACCACCAACATGCATTGGTCTTTCTCATGTATCCCACCACCAACAGGCATTGGTCTTTCTTATGTATCCCACCACCAGCAGCAATATTGGTCTTTCCCATGTATCCCTCCACCAGCACGCACATTGGTCCTTCACCTGTAACCCAGCACACACATCGGTTT
Source organism: Lithobates sylvaticus (assembly GCA_028564925.1). Taxonomy (NCBI): domain Eukaryota; kingdom Metazoa; phylum Chordata; class Amphibia; order Anura; family Ranidae; genus Lithobates; species Lithobates sylvaticus. The sequence goes on along the minus strand of CM053035.1, from coordinate 114,415,922 downwards.
TTTCTCTGTATCCCGTTATCAGCACACACATTGGTCTTTCCACTTGGTCATGACCTCAGCACACTCATTGTCTTTTTCTTTGTATCCCAACCCCAAGCCTCACATTTTACATCCCAGTATCCATGACATCAATAAGGTGCTCCCAGCCACTGTCAAACCAATGTTGCTGAAGCCTTGCACAAAACATTGTTTACACCAAATATTATAAAACGCTATTCATTATTATTGACAAATACATGTAAAGAAACACCTAAATGTGCAAAGTGACAGGGTTTTGTGCATAAGAACCTCTGTTGTCAGTACACCATGGACTAATGATGATGGATTCATGTTGTGCTGGCAACATATGATACATTTTTTATTTATGCTAATTCCAGTCAACCTGTTGGCAATTGCTACAGCACCCACTTACTTTAGGCTGTGCTCAAGAATGTGTGAGATGGGAATATATTGAGGGTTTGTATAAGTCCCACCCACCCAGTTTTACTTACCTCATCAGAAACCCCCAACCTTTACTTCTTCCAAAATACCCAATGTTGGCTGGTATTGGAGACTAGAGGGAGCTGAAACATCGCCCTCTCCATCAAGTGACAGTGATTGGCCAATCAGCCTGAACACTGCATCAAAGGAGCGGGTCACACACTTCTCCATGCCTGGACACACCAAGTATTATATGCCAGCTGCATCAGGGAATTCCTGGAAAGGTGAGCATAACTGGGTCGGGGCAATGGGCTTTACATTGGCAAACACAACACACCATTCTAAATTCCCCATTTATGGAATATACACACCTAGCTATTTTTATTAATTCATATATAATGCTTTGTAAGACTCTGTGTGCAGCTATGAATGTATATTTATGGAAAAGATGGGGACAGCTCACCCTCGATAATCACACCATATTTAGAATCCTCCTTCAACCAGACAAAAGATTCATACCATGAATAGTGCCTCTAATTAGCTGCTGAGCCCAAGATGGGTCAAAACACATAATCAGGAACCTTTTATGTAATTGACACAATGAAAAGAAGAATTTGGCTATGGATAACATGGGAACTTGGTCATAGTAAGAATAGTTTATATAAATATGTGCCAGATATACTGGTGCTATTGTGTGGTTCATAAAGTAGTATAAATACCCTATAATGAGTATATTGTAGAGCTGCCGTATTTGAATGTCCTTGGACTGCACAGAAAGAGATTACTTCAGCACTCCTTAGCCTCTAAAAGAGAACCGTATTAACCATTTTTTGATGGTGCATGCTTCAGGGATGGCATCACATAGTCACTACCATGAAGCAAGCAATTTCATATCAGGTGTCTCTACTCCTGACATACACTTTCTTGCTCCAGGTAACTAACTTGCCAGATAATAAAGAACGAATAATGATAATAGCCCCAGAACACGACCTTTCAAAATGAAGTGGCAGCTTCCACTGGATGGTCCTACATAACCCTTTGATGTCTGACACACAGATCTCTAAGTGCAGACTGAACTAGAGATGGGTGAGATTGCTGACATGACAGAAGTGATGGTGAAGAGTAATCCTTTCCCAAGGGCACAGGAACAGCTTTTCAAATTTTAGGACACAAATTGTGGCAATGTGTGTGGCTATAAAGATTATAGATGTGCAATTTACCTGACGCTCCTCATGCTTTCCATGGATTTCAAGGAAGTCTCCTGACACTTTAACTTTCAGCTCTTCAGGGGAGAAATGTTTCACATCAAGGTTAATAGAGAACTTATCCTTCTCTAGTCTCATCTAAGGGAGAAAAAACACACTTTAATCAGATTTCATGAGTCTGCTTACATTCATGGTCAGACCCCTAATAAATTCTTACTGTATGTGCTAAATATTTTTGTATCCACATTTATATTACAAGAGAGGTGAACAGCCTATGAAACATGGAAACCCTACATCATCAGTAAAGAGCAGTGTGCTTATAGTGGGGTTAACATCTGCTGCACAGTAACTTTATCGTACTGTAAATATACCATTTCTGTTGATAATTTTGCTTTATGTTTAGACTTTGCTGGTCTTTTTTACTAATTATATAAGCACTTATTCTTCAATAAAAACGTCTTATAGGCATGTAGGCATGTTGCTGTTGCATATATATGATGCTGTCTTAAAGGGGTTAAGCTGAAATTTACATATACATGTGAATAACTCTTTGCAGTGACATATCACTTATTGGATGGCGGTATCCAAGGTTTCAATAAACAAAGGGAGCCTCGAGGCGGGCTGGTACTGTGCTGTCCCTTACAAATACCCATGGTACTCAGGGAACAGCAGGATAAGCCGCTATCGCGGCCCCGCGGGGGAACGCAGCGCGGTGATCGGTGATGCTGTGTGTCACTCTGACATACCGCATCTTCAATCGTGGTAAAGAGCCTATGACGTAGACTGTTTACCATGTGATCAGCTTTGTAACCAATCACAGCTGATCATAGCGTGTAACCACTAAGTGCCGGTAAACAGCTTTCCTCAGTTCACGCTGACAGGGAGAGCCGATCGGCAGCTCTCCTGTCAGAGAGGGGGGTCTTCGATGATAATCAGTGCATTCATTATCAGCGCAGCCCCCATCAGAGGTGCCCACCACAGCTGCCAGTCAGTGCCCACCAAAGTGCCACTCACTGCCTATCATAGTGCCCATCAGTAATGCCTGTCAGTGCCCTTCACAGGTGCCCATCAGTAATGACTGTCAGTACCTCCTCATCAGTGCTGCCCATTACTGACATCTATTAGTGCCCATCAGTGCCATCTCTTAATGCCCATTAGTGCCAATGAGTGCCGCCTATCAGTACCTATCAGTGCCACCCATCAGTGCCCATCAGTGCTGCATATCAGTGCCGCCTATCGATGCCCATCAGTGCTGCATAGCAGTGCCACCTATCAGTGCCCATCAATGCTGCCTATCAGTGCCCATTTAGTACCTCATCAGTGTCCATCAGTGCCACCTTATCAGTGCCAACTCATCAGTGCCTATAAGTGCAGCCTCATCAGTGCCCGTCAGTGAAGGAGAAAACACCATTTTATAACAGAAACAAAGAGAAACTTTTATTTCCCCCGAAATTTCTGTCTTTTTTAGTTTGTTTAGCAAAAAATAAAAACCCCAGTAGTGATCAAATACCACCAAAAGAAAGCTCAATTTGTGGGCAGAAAATTATAAAAATTTAGTTTGAGTATAGTGTTGCATGACTGCACAATTGTCATTCAAAGTGTGACAGAGCTGAAAGCTGAAAATTGTCCTGGGCAGGAAGGGGGGAAAGTGCCCAGTATTGAAGTGGTTAAACAAAACTTTCCAGATTGCTGTATTAGTGGGTTTTGTGAAATAACCTTGTACTTTACAATGCCTAAAACCTTGTAGACTGATTTTTTTGTTTTGTCCTTTCAGTGGTCAGTAGATGAAAACATGGCATTATTATAAAGAGGGTATTATACTGGAAGTATGAAATCCCAGAGTATTGCTGTTTGCACAACAGTAATGTCATGACTAAGTGAATTGCTATGTTTGTAAGACAGTGATTACATGGGAAGAGAACAAGAATTCTCTATTATGTGGTAACTGAATAGGGACCATTTCTTACATAATCACATTCTGTTCATAACTGTTTGAATAAGGCTAAACTACAGGTTTATGTTGAAAGTTTCAATACAATATTTTATTTGTCTGTGAATGAGAACATACTGAATCCAAAGAGATCCAGGTAACTAGTATTCTAAAGCCCCATACACACGGTCGGAAAATCCGACCACCAAATCCATCGGATTTGGTCCGACGGATTTAGTCCGACACTGGTGTTGCATACACGCGGTCGGACAATGTTGTCGGAAAATCCGATCATTCTGAACGTGGTGACGTTTGTTGCCTACGACGGGACTACGTAGAGGCTAGTAGCCAATAGCTTTGGTCTTGTAATGTGATCTGAGCATGCGTGGCACTTTGTCCGTCGGAATTCGCTACACACGATCGGAATTGGTGTGATCGACTTTGTTGTCGGAAAATCTTTAGAGCAGAAGATACAACTTTGTCCGTCGGACAATCCGATGGAAAATGTCCGATGGTGCCTACACACGGTCGGAATTTCCGACAACATTGTCCGATAGGACAGAATCCATCGGAAAATCCGACCGTATGTATGGGGCTTTAGAAGGAAATCAGCAATGACAGATCCTGTGTTTCTTTCAGTACAGGTTCCCTTTAAAGTAAAACTTTATGCAAAATCTTTTTCATTTTGGATAGAGTAAGGGGTGGTTATAACCCCTGTCATTTTGGGGAGTTTTCCCTTCCCTTCCTGTCTTATAGCCAGACTGGAAGTGAGAGGAAATCCCTTCCAAAGTTAAGGAATTCTAGCAATAAAAATCTGACAGGTGTTCTAATCCATCTCCACTCTATGGGCTCTTTCACATGGACGGTCCGTATGTCCGTTTTTCATCCATCCGTTTTCGGATGAAAAACGGACATACATGTATCCCTATGGGATAGCGGGTGTCAGCGGATGAGCATCCGCTGACACCCGAACTCGTCCGTGCCCGCTATGGTCCGTTTCTGCAGACGGAGGAAAACCCTATTTTTCCATCCGTCTGCAGAGCGGATGACGACGGACTCTACGGTCCGTCGTCACCCGATCCCCCATAGGGGAGAGCGGCGCTGTGACAGGTCCGTCCCTGCACGGAGTGCAGAGATGGACCTGTCATCTTCCTGCTCAGCGGAGATCGCTCCGGCGATCCCCGCTGAGCAAGCGGATATCCACGGGGCGGATCTGCATTGATCCGCCCCGTGTGAAAGAGCCCTAAGGCCCCTTTCACACATGCGGACCGTATGTCCGTTTTTCATCCATCCGTATTTGGATGAAAAACGGACCTACATGCATGTCTATGGGATAGCGGGTGTCAGCGGATGAGCATTCGCTGACACCCGCTATTGTCCGCCTCCGCAATTGTCCGATTCTGCAGACAGAGGAAAACCCTATTTTTTCATCCGTCTGCAGAGTGGATCGGATGAACACGGACAGACGGTCCGTGTTTATCTGATCCCCCATAGAGGAGAGCGGAGAACTGACAGGGCGGTCCCTGAGCAGCGGATCTTCATGGGGCGGATCAATACGGATCCGCCCCGTGTGAAAGAGCCCTAAAGTAAAAGTTTTGCGGTTAGTTATATTTTAACACAAGTTTGTTGCATAATTTAGTGTATGTACAATAATTTACATGCTGTACTTTAAGAGTTTTGTTTTAAAAGAGACGCGTGGTCAAAGCTTTTTTGGTCATATCTCTCTTCTGGGTCACAGGAGTGCACTTACTTTTGCTCTCCTGTAACCCAGAGTCAGCTGATAGCGAGCTATTGGCGGCTGTCAGGTGACATGACAAAGGCCCTCCAGGCTCTAAAAGGATCCCAACCATATTGTTGGGAACTTCCCAGCTGCCTGATTAATAGCTGGCATGGCTGAGAACCGAAGCCAGCTGTGCCCACCCCCTCTCCAGCCCGATGCTCCCGTGAGTGTTGGAGGGGCAGAGCGAAGATCGGTGAGTGAAATTCAATGCTCTCTGTTCCAAGAAGACTGGGAGCTGAGCAATCAATGGCCATGTGATCGCTCAGCTCTTGCTCCTAGAGGTTGACATGTTCCAGCGGCAGCATCACACCAATGCTGCACCATAGAGGTGATATATATATATATATTTGTTTCGTTTATTTTAAATTCCCATACTTCTCCTTTAATACACTTTGTGTCAACATCCATATGTAAACAGCTGTAGTTTGTATAACAAAAATCTTTTTTTTTTTTTTTTTTTAAATAAAGAAGGGTTTAAGACCCCTACCATTTATGATTAGCTGACTGTATCCCATTCGGGAGCTTTCCCGTCATTTTCTGTCCCAGAGATAACAGGAAATGTGAGGAAATCTTTAAATATTGTCATCGCAACAGGTGTCCCCACTGGAAGATTTTACCCTCACCTCTTGTTCTAGTGACAACTGTAAAATTTAGGATTTTATAATATTTTTTGTCTTCGTGCCAATGGTCACCAGGGCTAATAGAGAGGGTAGTTCTCTCTATAGGGACACATAAAGCAATGAAAAACCCAGCTGAGGTTTAAATCCCTCAACACTCTTTTTAAAATTGAAAAAAAAGGTTTTGGATATACATACATACCCTTTCGTTTAACAGTATTCCATGCGAACATAACATTTCTGTAAGGTAAAAATGTTACCCAACAGAATTTGTTCCTGTGAAGGAAGGACCAAGATCTCAGCATCTGGGTACCCAAATTCACCTACCTATCTCATCCTTTTCAGACTCAGCTGTTTAATATCATGGAGAATGCAGAGGAAGGGAGACTCCATGATGACGGCAGCTGCTGGTAGCTCCCAATGCTCAAATCTCCAGCAGGTATAAGGAGCCAGGAAGTGTTTCAGACTACCATTGTTCTCCCATAAATCAAACCTCAGTTTTAAATAGTCCTTTAAAACATTAAACTGTGTGGTATTAAAGGGCTAAAATAGATACTGGACGTCTTACCTTAAAGTAAAATTACAAACATATCAGAAAGTATATGAAGCTGAAACTATAAAAGCCCATTCATTTGCAGTCCTGCCAATACATAAACATTATAGCTTAAAAAGGTTAGTTTAGTCTACATAAAAAATAGGAACTTCTCATGGTGCATTTCAGTTCTCATTAAGCAATACACATAAAAAAATGCAGCTGTGGGCTTTTACTTGCTACTAAGCGATCTCCATATTCTACCCTGTAATTAAATTGGTTAGTTGTCCCTAAAGGTTTGTATTTTTTGATCTCTCAAAATCTTGAAATCTCTCTGCTGGAGTTCCTGATGCCCCCCCCCCCCCCCCCCCCCCCAGGTTCTGCGTCAGGACTCAAGAGGTGGTAAAGTTGGGTGTAATTGGGAATTTAGGAGCAGAAGTCTTCCCATGGGAGTTGTTCTACAGATATAAGATGCAAATGGGGTTGAACTCTCAAATGTACATAACAGTCATCAGTAAATATATACTTTAAATACCATTTTGTGCTATGCACCAAGACAGTCATTCTGCCTGGAAGATATTTTGCTAGCAGGCATTAAAGACCTAAAAGTGTAGATAATTACATAATATTCCCATATCATGCTTGCACTGTGTGTGATGTGCCCTTGCCTACCTAGTCAGTGAAGATGAAATGACTGGGGAAGTATTTTAGGAAGTGTTGTTGACATACAGTGTAAGATTATACGCACATTGGGCAATATGATGTAATGCGATCCATGCATATTAATAAGGGACTTTCTTGGCGACAACTGATTTAGGACTGTATGATAGCTCAGCAATGTTCCCCTCTGCAAACACAGGACCAAAACAAACATATTATATTATCAGAAAATACATGTAGAGGGTAAATAAGAGTATTTTAAAACAGAAAATAGACATTCCTTTTGTCTAATCACAATAAAAGAAAAAGGGTGACAGGTAAATCTGTAAAATTGAAGAATTAGTCTGTTGAATTACAATTCAGTCATTACATAATGTAAGAGTAATGATGATGTCCAAATTCCAGTAACCCTTAGTACCGATCTGATTTCAGAATTTACTGCTTGCTGTCAGGTACTGCACCATATACTGTACAATGATTGCTATTGCAATTTGATTTAAAAAGTAAAAAATCAGTTGTTACTTAATTTCCCTAAACTACACTGCTAATCTTTATTACAGAATTTAATACGTACAGAAAAGTAACAATTTGTCATTGTCAATACTCATTTTACTGTCATTTTTTTAAACATTAAATATTTAATATATGAAAAACTCTTACAGAATTTTAGTTTAGCAAGTGTCATAATTAATATAGAATGTATACAGTGTAACTGTTATGTTGTAGCCTATGATTTCATATTGGTAAAAGTGCTTATTCTGTACCCTTGTTCTTTTACAGCCCACTTGTTGCCTCTTTCTATTCAGTATGGCAATATGTACAATTATCCACATATGATATATTTCAGAACTTAATTACAAATTATTTGTGCCTCTTTGCATAGATACTCAATGCTTTGGAAATTAAAGAGATGTAAACTTAGTTCGGCATTGCCCCAAAAGGCTGCAATGAAAGATGCCACTTTCTAAGACTACATATACAACTGTACTAATAAATATAGTGTAGTTTATAATCCTACACATTCAGTAGGCACACAGGTGGGGATTACCTCTGACAAGCCACTTTCAATCCAGGATGGCAGTCTGAGAAATGGATATTTGAAGTAGAATGGGGACAGTACTGAAGATGGAAACAAATCAGCTTCTTGGATGTGCTCCCCAAAACACTGTTCAAACATCCTGTTTGGTCCAAAGAAGGAGTAAAATTGGCGGCGAAACCAGGGGTGTTGGATAGTTATGTCCATCTTCTTCTGGCTTCCAATGACAGCTGTCAGAGAGAGAACAACTCAATGTTGGAACTTCCCAACAAACCAAATGGTCTTATATACAAAGTTGCCAACCTTGGGCTCCTCCCTGGTACCCCAACATTGAACTTTCTGGAAAAGAGTTGTCAGGTGGCTTAATTATTCCACCACGCTTGTCTGCTCCCATTCAATAGTTAGATGTAGGATATAAGCAGTGACACATCCTCTATTCAGTTTGCATCCCATTGGATCAGCAAGAAGAGGTTCTGATTGTCTGTGACCTCTGTCTCTGTGTTTTGCACATTGGATTAACAGACAGGGGGATCACTTCAGCCACTGTTCTGTAACATGACAAGGGATAAATTCATTTCCAGATCTGACAGCAGATAGTGTGATGCCAGCTTGCTGCAGCCAGAGAGTAGCTTATTCATTTCATTACAGTTCTGAATATCTCAGCGCTGGCCCTTTTCCCTTCTGTGGGTTTACTCTGTATGCAGTGGACTGGAGACTGGTATTTGTACTCTTGCTTATAGAGACCAATACATTGTTGGCCACCTCTGGTCTCCCTGGGGATTCTTTCTGTATATTCTGCATACATTACTTGGGATTTTGTTCTTTAAATAAGGGGTATGTTTTTTCCCCAGAATATTAGTACAGTCAAAACTGTTTTAGTACTGACTAGATACATCAATCTGAACTACAGAATATATCATTGATAATGTCAAGCTTTGCTGTGAATACTGTTGTGACGTCTTCCATTAAAGAAACCCTGTACTGATGTAAAAATGCAGATTTCTGCACATTGCTCACCTCCTTCTGAAAAGGCTAGTTGCCTGGCTGTCTTTAGCTGTGATCACAGCCACAAAACAAGCATGCAGCATGTGAAAATAAGTGACATTAGAATTCCTGATCTACATTCTTGCGCAGTCTACTGAATACCATAATGGAGATGTAGAAATGTAATAAACACTGTATTTCAGGGCCCATACTTGCATATTGGTGATGCGGTTGAAAGAAGTAGCAAATAATAAGAGAAGTGATATTTCTGATACCCATCCTGTACTGCTAGTTGAAATGTGCACTCCTATATTTAGTAAAGCGGAACTAAACCCATGAGTTTTACTGTTTCCCAAAACAGTTACTTTCAAGGCATGTCAGTAATGATAAATGTCACAGTTGCTTGTGCTCTAAACTAAACTGTCAAGCCATCAAATGGCTGGTGTTATAACTGATCTCACGTGCAGCATCATGGCAAGTGCTGATCAAAAAGACACCAATATGGCAGCTTTAAAGGATAGGAGGGTTTAGTTCCTCTCTAAATGATGTATCATATTAAGTCAGCTGTAGGGTGATCCCTAAGATGAACTACTGAGCACATCTGATATTTCTGATTATTTTGGTTTAAGGGCCGTTTCACACCAAAATGCAGTGTGAAAAGGGCGCATTCAATGCGTGTTTCCCGCACCACAGGTGAACACACTGCCCTTGTGATCTGCATGCAGGTGCCAATGAATTGTTAATGGTACCTCAACCACAGCTTGCAAAAGCAGTGCATTTACCTGCACCAAGTCGCATGGTACTGCAGTACCATGTGGTTTAGTGCAGTGCGTTCCGCAAAATTAGTACTTCCACTACTTTTCTACAGTCCAGTTTTTTTTCTCAGCCCATTCAATTGAATGGGCTGCAGAACAAGAACACACAGGAACGCGTTGGCATTGTGTGGGATTAAACGCATTCCAATGTCAACCAGCCCTGAAGGTGAAGAATAACAGCAAAATGAAATAACAGTAAAATCAGACCTATATTGCTTTGTCAACTTAAAGGAACGGGGAACATATCTGTATAGTAAAGCACCTACGGCAGAATATCACATAGAAGACACATCACTTTCTTCCCTCCTAGTAGAGATGAAACTGTTTGGTTTAGCAGGCAGGCAAACCTGGGTTTTCCATCAACAGATCGCAGGTGCCAGGCTCCTGCAGACTGCCAAACAGCTGGCTGCTCGTGCCTCCCATACAGGCAGTTACTGAAGTGCAAAGAGTGTCAATGAACTACGAGAGTGCTCACCAGCGCCCTTGCAGTTCATTGAAAACTGTCGTTGTTGCAGACAGGACTTGTAGTTCATTCTTTCACAGTTTGCTCTTTTTAAATTGTGACAGTAGGTGCAGGGAGAGAGGATCCCCCGTCTGCTGTCACAATGGGGGATTGCAGGGGGGGGGTGAGCAGGGCTGCTTCATTAGTAACATGTTGCACCCTAAATATGAGTATAATATGTAACATGTTACTAAAGGTGAACTTATCCTTTAAACCTTTTACTGCTGTCGGCGGGGCGTGACCAAAATGAGGAGTGGTGAGTGAGGAGTGTGCGAGCGCTGTGTGAGCTCCTCCACCCTCCACCCGACCGAGCAAAACACTGGAGTATGCTTTCGTGAGGCCCGTCTATTCCCGCCCTTACTAACCCTCTAATCCTCTGTGGATAGTCCTGGAGTCCCGGAGTGCCTTCCGAGGTCAGCCCGAGCCTGAGCTATCTAGCGCAGCATCGCCGTAGCAGAGACAGCCGAGCCCGAAAGCCAAGCCGAGGGTGACGTCACACGCTGTCTCCGGCTCGCCGCTCGTGTTGGAGGGAGGAGAGCGGCGGGAGATTCAAACGGATAGACCGGCTTTCTGAAATAGCTGGTGCGGCTGGTGCCGCTGAGTGAAGTACAGGACACCGGAGGAGGGGAGAAAAGCCTAGGGGGCTTTCTGGATGTCTGGATGTTTGGATGAAAACCTCTGCCTTTGAAGACCCTCTCAAAATCTACAGAGAAGGTGAGAGGATAACATAATAGGAGCGCTGCACAGGTACCTGTTTATTTTACAGCACAAGTGAAAGACTGTTTTTCTGGGCGCTATGCATATATATCTGAACTCTCCTTAATGGCAAATTGAGGACTGCTATTTTGCAAAGAAAAATATAAGCTGTGTGCCAGGTTAGGCATCTGTGCTGGTTTATCCCTTTTTTTTTTTTTTTTTTTTTTTTTTTTTTTTTTTTTTTTTTTGGCTGCAAGCAGAGGAGCGTCATCTGCCCCCCTTCTTCCTTTATTTCTCCTTTATAAACTCAGCTCCTTTCTAAAGGAAACCTCACTATAGAACATTAATTGTGTGCTGTGTGCTGTTTATATAACCCCGGTCCTTTGAGGACTATTTTTATTGCCAAAAAATAAAAAATATATGTCATGCTGTGCAGCTCTGCCGGGTTCCACCGTTAGTGGATAAGGACTGTCTCCCCCTTTTTTTTTTCTTTCTTTTTTTTTTTTTTTTTGGTTTTTTTTTTTTTTTTTTTTTTTTTTTTAAACACTACAGGGGGGTGCATATATGCTGAGTTCTTCTTCTAAAAACTGCAAAATTGAAGACTGCTTTTTTTTGCCCAGAATACAAACTGTGCTGAGCGAAATACATGTGCTGTGCTCTTTTTTCCTAAATGATAATCTGAAGACCATCTTACCGCCAAAAACACAGGTTGTGCGTGATAAGTATATGCTATTAGTTCTCTTTTAAAGGCAACCTCAGGACGGCTTTTATATATAAATGCAATTTAAAAAGACCTCTATCTGCAAAACTGCAGACGGTGCAAATCTTTGCTAAACAGCTGGGCGGGCCTTTATTTTCAACTACTTTGCAAAATACAAGGGCAAGGTGACAATATGTCAGCCAGGAGAAGGATAGACGAGCAAACCAACCAGGAAAACGTTGGGACACAATCACTAAGATCAGCCAAAGATAAGGACAAGGAAAAAGGGGTCCAATCTATAACAGCAAATGGGGCATCAGCCGCAGCAAAGCTGGAAAAATACGCCCACAATACAGATCACACCCCCACTAAAGGAGGACAGCAAGCTCAAGTTAAAATGCCAACCGATAGAAAGAGCCAAGGACAATCAAGTAACCTAGTAGTGGCCCCAAGTGGGGTAAAGAATTCAACCAACAAAAATCTGGGAGCCCCTGGAAAATTAGAACCGGCTTCGGTTCAAGTATTAACAGAAGAAGGGGGGCCGACATTAAAGGACGTATTGGCGGCAGTTAATATATGCAAACATTCCCTAGGGGAATTATGTAGCCAAATGAAAGATATTAAAGATGAATTGTCCCTGATGCGCCAGGAGCTTGAAAAGATGGCTGACAGAATAACAGCAACTGAAGGGAGAATTAGTCAAATCGAGGATGACATGTACCCATTAAATCAAGAGGTTAAAAGTCTAAAAGAGCAGTCGGATAAATTTGCAGGAAAACTGGATGAATTGGAAAACAGACTCCGAAGGGATAATGTGAGGCTGGTAGGCCTACCAGAAAAGAGCGAAGGATCTGATTCGATCGTATTTATGGAAAAATGGCTCATTGAAGTATTTGGAAGAGAGACATTCTCACAACAATTCTCGGTCGAAAGGGCGCATAGAGTCCCGTCCAGACCTCCACCCCAAGGAGGGCACCCTAGATCTATGTTAATGAAATTTTTGAACTTCAAAGATAAAGTGACGCTTCTCCGCAGGGCTAGAGAGATGGGGAATATTTTCTTTAATGGAGTTAAAGTTTCATTATATCCTGATTTTTCACCCGATTTGCAGAAGCGTAGAGCAGGTTTTATAGAGGTTAAACGTAGACTCCAGAAATTTGATGTCACTTATGCATTACTGTACCCAGCCCGGCTACGTGTGGTAGCTTTGGGAGAGACCTTCTTTTTTGACTCCCCTGTAAGCGTGACAATATGGCTGGAGGATAAAAAAGACCAACTAATAACCAAAACGAGGGGATAATAAGGTTAAGGGAAAGGGAATAAACATAGAGGGATGGGAAGGGATGTGTTCTTAGAGATGTGTGTTTCAGAGAAATTTAATGTGTGTGTATATATACGGAGTGGAGGGTGGTGAGAGTCACATAGCACGAAAGGGAGGATATGATTGATTGGGGAGAGGGGGAGGGAGAGGGGAGGGTGGTAGGTACGGGAGGAGGGCGGAGGGTGGGAGTGGGTTTGTATACAAGAGAGAGGGGGAGGGGGAGGGGAGGGGGAAAGGTATGGGATGCTTGGTAAGGGTCACAAAAAAAGCCTCTGGGGATAACCTAGAATGGTACATGGGGGGAGGGGGGAGGTGGGGTCATCGATGTAAAAATTGGAAAAAACATGTAACACATATGAAAGTAAGCGGCAAGCAGAAAACACTTATAGATAAATATTTAGAGGAAAGTTTCACATTTTCTCACTTAGAAAGACATATCGAGATACGATGCAAAATTTGGGAGGGAAGAAAAGAGAAAAGAAAAGAAAACACTGATAAATATATAGAAGAAAGATTCACATTTTATCACATAGTGGGAAATATTAAGATAGGCAAAGGATTTTTTATATACCTTTTTTTTTTTTCACAAGGGTTTTTCCCTCTTGTTAAAAATCTCTCTTCCCTTTCTCTTTTTTTTTCCCTCTCTAGTTTTTTTTTTTTTTTTTTTTTTTTTTTTTTTTTTTTTTTCCCCCTCTCTCCCTTTTCCCCCTCTCTCCTTGGTGTTATGTTCTAGGCATCCATCAATAGGGATTCCATCTTCTATTGCTTTCTTTTCTTGATAGCCTATGCAGACTAGGGTAATTAATATCGGTTCCTGGAATGTACGGGGGTTGGGTACACCGGCTAAGAGAGCAGCTGTGGTAGAGACCCTGGAAAGGAGCGATGTAGGATTGATCTGCCTACAGGAGACACATTTAACCCAAGATACTAAATTATTAAATCAGAGTAAAAAATATCAACATCAATACCACTCGGTACACACCTCCTACTCAAGGGGAGTGGCGGTGATGGTAAAAAAAGAGGTGGGCTTCACCTGTCGGCAGACCAGTATAGATAGGGAAGGACGGTATATTTTCCTGCATTGTGTAATAGAAAATCGAGAATATGTTCTCGCCAATATTTACATCCCCCCCCCGTTTAAGCTTGATGTGATGTATAGCCTAATGGAATTTTTATCAGACAAAGCTGGGATACCAGTCATAGCAGTAGGGGACTTTAACGAGGTTATTAATAAAAAATTAGACAGGTTTCCTTTAGGTACACAGAGGCAGAAGGTAGATGAGAGCCGATTACACCAGTTCTTGCAAGAAGTGGGGCTGTTTGACATGTGGAGAGTGAGAAACCCGGGGGTGCTGCAATTCTCGTGTTTCTCAAGTTCCTACTCTACTCTTTCACGGATCGATTTAGCCTTGGGAAACGGAGAAGCATGCCAAACAGTAAGGGATATTGAATATCAGCCTAGGGGGGTATCGGACCATGCCTTGTTGATTGTCTCAATAAATTTAGAAGGGAAAAGACCTCCCAGAACATGGAAAATGAATCCAGTCTGGTTCGAAATAATAGGGGATCCAAATGAGGTGCTGTTAAAACTGGAAGAATTTATAGAGTTTAACAAAGAGACAGTGACAAGAGGAGTAATGTGGGATGCACTGAAGGCCTATCTGCGAGGTATCCTTATTCAACTAGTCTCAAAAATCAAAAAATCCTCAAGAGAATGGGAAAAAAATAGTAAGATGGAGTTGATGAAAGCAGAAAGAGAATACGTTGAAGACCCCACCCCAGAAAGACAAAGTAGATGGCTAACTAAACAACAGGAATACAAAGAAGTAATTATTAGGAAATCAGAGAATAAAAGACTGTTTCAGAAACAGGTGGCTTATGGGGAGGGGGAAAAGGTCGGAAAGATGTTGGCACAGTTAGTGAGAGCTAACTCCCCTCCCTCCACCGTCCCTGCGATTAGGACGGAGAAAGGAGAAATCTCATTAAAGACGTCAGTAATTACAGAGACTTTTAGAATATACTATGACAAATTATATAAATCGCGGGGGACGATGGAGGAAGGGGAAGCGGACACATTTTTTAGTAACGCTGAAATTACGGCTCTCACTGAAGAAGAAAGGGAGGCAATGGAGGCACCGTTAACGCTGGAGGAAATCCAGCTGGCGGTAAAAGAAATGGCCAATCAGAAATCACCAGGACCAGATGGTCTCCCCGCGGAAACCTATAAGCAATATGGGAAAATTCTACTGCCAGAACTTCTTAAGGTATTAAATTGGGCAAAGGAGGAGGGGAAGTTGCCAACGTCTATGACAGAGGCAACGATAATAGTTCTGCATAAAGAGGGGAAGGACCCATTAGAGACCAAGTCTTATAGACCGATTTCCCTACTCTGCTCGGATGCTAAAATATTAGCTAAAGCAATGGCAATTAGATTAAACAAAATTATCTCTAGATTAATACATCCTGATCAAACAGGGTTTATACCCTGTAGGTCTACTAGTATGAACATTAGGAGACTATACCTTAATTTACAGATACCAATAGAGAACACGGGTACAAGGGCAGTCATGGCGTTGGATGTGGTTAAAGCTTTTGATAGCTTAGAGTGGGGATATTTATGGCGAGTCTTAAAGGAATTTGGATTTGGCCCCTCATTTATTAAATGGATTAAAACCCTGTATAAGGGTCCCAGTGCTAAAATTAGGGTTAATGGTGAGTATTCCGAGGGGATTCAATTGGAGAGAGGGACAAGGCAGGGCTGCCCATTGTCCCCCCTGCTCTTCGCGCTTGCAATGGAACCCTTAGCAAGTGTAATTAGATCAAACACAAATATGCAGGGGTTCCGAAGAGCAGGGGGTGAAGAGAGAATCGCACTGTATGCGGACGATGTCCTTCTCTTCCTGGGGGATACGGGGCAATCCCTCAGGCAGGTGATGAACATCCTCACGGACTTTGGTAAAATCTCAGGACTCACCATAAACTGGGAAAAATCTGCATTATTGCCTATAGATCCTCTAGGGAACCAGAACGTGCAGGATATTTCACAGCTAGAGGTAGTTGAACAAATGAAATACTTAGGCATATATATAACAAGGAACCCTAACAATTACATAAATGATAATATAGTACCGCTTTTAGCTAGATTTAAAAGTAAAATTGCAATCTGGAGACGTCTCCCATTGTCGATCGCAGGGAGGTGTAACCTAATCAAAATGGTATGGCAGCCACAGCTTCTGTACCTGCTGCATAACTGTCCAATATGGATAGATAAAAAATGGTTCAGAAAGATAGACACGTTGTTTAGGGAACTTATATGGAAGGGAGGTCAGCCTAGGATTGGGTTACAAATACTACAACTAGCAACAAGAAAGGGAGGAATGGCAGTACCGCATCCACGGAGCTACTTCCTAGCAGCCCAACTGCAACATCTAGGAACTATGACAGGAGGAAGCAACAAGGAATTAATGATTGCAGGAACCCCGCACAAATCAATAGTAGAAGCCCTTGAGGCAAATTCCTTTCTTTACAGAATCCCCACGGTGAAACTGGCCTTAAAAGTGTGGAAGGCAGTAAAAGTAGTAAAAGGGTTAGAGGGTATGACAAAATACACCCCCCTCTGGAATAACAAAAACTTACAGGAAGTAGAAAAGATAGGGAAAATTAGAGAGTGGGAAATAAAAGGGATAGATAAGTTGGCACAGATGTACGAGGGCAAGGTATTGAAGACATTTACAGCACTGCGTGCGGAATATGATATACCCAAACATTCCTTCTATAAATATCTACAAATTAGACACGCTTTAAATAGTCAATTTAAGAATCAAGATCCAATTTGGAACAACTCCCCAGTGTATCAAAGAATAGGCTCCCAAAACAAGAGTAGAGGATTTATAGCAGAAACTTATTCACACATATGCGAAGGTAGCTTAGAAAATCCAGAACAGCTTAAGTGTAGGGGGAAATGGGAGAAAGAATTTGGAACGTTCTCAGATGAACAGTGGCTGAGGATATTGGAGAAAGGACACGTGGTATCGGTCTCGCCTGCTCAGAAGGTCTCATATTTGATGTTGCTACACAGGACATACTATACACCTAAGAGACTATATGAGTTCGGATTGAGAACAGATGCCAGGTGCCCTAGGTGCCAGGATACTGGGGATTTAGCACATATGGTATGGAAGTGCCCAAAACTGCACCGTTACTGGACTGAAATCCTTAACATCCTGGACACCGTATTAGAAGTTAGACTGGAAATGAACCCCAGACTGTGTATAATGGGATTGGATGAGGGGATAATTGGTGGTCCCTCTGTAATCAACGCTGTGATGAGAGGCTTGTTCCAGGCGAGAAAATTAATAGCGCAGAGGTGGCAAGCTGAGAAACCCCCAACGGTAGGAGAATGGAAAAGGTTAACAACAGAAACAGTATGGAAAGAAAGAACAGTGTATATAAGGAGAGGAAATCTGAGAGAGTTTGAAGCTATGTGGAGACCATGGTTGGATAAATTGGAAAACCCACTATGGGGTGGGGGGAGAGAGGGGGAGAGGGAATAAGTCGGGTGTCAAGAGGGAGGATCGGGAAGGATAAAGGGGACTAAAGGTTGAAGGGTACTCCTTGCAAAGGGTGAGAAGTGGAATTTTTTTCTTTTTTTTCTTTTTTAAATGTATGTACTATGTAAGTAAAGAATGTACTTTGTATAATAATGAAGAAAATAAATAAAGATTATATAATTTAAAAAAAAAACTTTTACTGCTGTCACCCCAACTATTGTAGCAGCACTGGCGCATTAAGAAACTCCCAATTTGTTTACCTTTTTAGTCCCTGCTTCTGTCTTCACATAGAAGTGATTTGAGCCATCACTTTTACATTACTGTAAGGTGTCCACCCTCCCATCATGTGTCCAAGGCTCACATGTCCCCATGAACTCATGGTGAGGAGGGAGAATGCACATTCACTGATTTCTCATGGATAGTATGAACCTATAAGGGCTCAGTTCTGAGCACTATCTAATGGACCCCTGATGTCTTCTTAAAGACAACCTTTCACCTACGCTATGCTATCACATCATCATCATCATCATCTTTTAAGCCCCCTTGTGATGATAAAAAATTATCAAAAATTTTGATTTTTGAAATTTTTAATAAAGTAAATAAAAATACACCCAAAAAGTTTTTAAACCCCCACCCTACCTCCACATACATGCACACAGGAACACAAGTGCACGTGCTGAGAACAAGAAAGGGCCACCACTCAATAATAACTCTTAACTGATGAGCTGTAGCAGCTCTTAAAGCGTAAAGAATTTGGTATTTCTTTACACAACAAAACCTCATTTTTTTATATGCAATGAAAAAAATGGGTAGTATATTGTGCTTGTGTGCATGAAAAATTTTTGAGTGTGATTTTACTGAAAATATAGATTTGATAAACAGTATCATAAATATCACGTGGCATAAAATAATTGCAACTGCCACCATTTTATTCTACAGGGTCTCTGCTTTCAGAAACTATATAATGTTTTGTGGTTTTAAGTGTGCTTCATGTAAAAAAGAAATTGTATAAAATAACTGAAAGGTCAGTTTCCTGCAATAAAACAGCTACTGTATTATATTCCTGTCTCCTGTAGCCTGTGTCTCCTTCCATGGCCCCATTCCAAAGCTTCAGCCTTTCTCAGACGCTTCAGAATTCAACACTTAAAGGAATGTTGGATGCGTATTTACCCTGCTGTACGCTGTGGTTTGATCCTCCAACCCCTACGTCAGTACAGGACCCGGAGTGACATAGTGGTCAGAGGATGTAACCTTTAGAATGTGGTGGGGGACATGGGCATCCAACACTCCCAAAACTGTCAAATGCTGAGGAATCTGCAGCAGTGGAATGGAGTGTTGATAGGACACCTGAGCTTTCGGAGTAGTGTATATGGCAGCTTTCCTAAGCTAGGACCTCAATTTTTTTAAAGCAACCTACATTTAACCCCTGAAGGTGAAAGGCATATAGAAACCTTTTTAGCAATAAGTGGTCCAATTCAGAAGGTAAGCACACGCTTACCTGTGGATGTAAGGATATGGAGGAAGTGGGTAGTTGAAGGTTGGAAGCATTGAAGATTAAGCAAAACTTTGCCTCTATGATTTTGAGAATGACTGATGGGTGATCCTCTTTCTGCGTTAGCAGTGGTTTCCCTTTTCTCTTTTTTTTTTGGGCTTTTTAAAAAAAAATTGGGCTTTTTGAATTTTGAATTATTTTTTCCAGCAGCAGCAAAAAACAATTTCTCCATAATTGCTGTTCTTTTTTCCGAGTCGTAGGTGGTCTTCATTTTGCGTAATTTTTTTTATCTTTCTTAATTTTTTTTACATTTATTTTATTTTAGTTTTTTTTTGCAGCAGTAAAAAAAATAAAAATTCTCCATGATTGCTGCACCCTTATTTTCTTTATTAAAAAAAAAAAGAAACTATGATAAAACAGTTTATAGTGCACCAAGCACAAAAGTATTGCACACAAGCACCATATTCCTATCCCACAATCTATAATAAAAAGTCATAAAAATCCCTCCAAAAAATCCCCATTATGTCCGAAAGGCCAACAAAGAGAGGCAGACGCTCACAGGCCACTAAAAGAGGGCAAGCAGCCTCTGTGTCCACAGTGAAAAGTGGTGGTGACATGGTGCATCCTCTGCAGGCGGGACACGCTTGTCCTTTTTTTCCTGTGATGGCCTTGTTATTGAGCCACAACATGCAGAAGAGTTGGTGGAATGGATAACTAAGCCATTATCGTCCTCCTCATCCTTTGTTACCCAGGCTCATACTAATTTGCCTTCCATCGCAGCTGCAAAAGCGGCCTATTCCCCCGGCTCCTTGTCCACAGCTATTCCTTCCATAGCCCCACCATCATGCACGGAGGAGTCACCTGAATTATTCGATCATAGTGTAAGTTACATGCTGCTGGAGAATGTGCAGCAATTTTAATGCTCCAATGATGGTTCCCAGGTTGAAGAAGGGAGTAACATGAGCCTAGTGAGAGGTGGTGCCAATAACGGACAAGAAACTAGCAGTCATGTTCCCCCAGCTGCAGCATACTCCCAGGTTTGCTCCAGTGACGAGGAGGGAGGGATAATGAGGTCACTGACTGTACTTGGTTGCCTGAGAGAACAAAGGAAGAAAGTGAGGAGGAGGAGGCACAACTCCAATGAGGCAGGATGTCCTCCATGGGCCGGCTTAAGGGCAGCCACCCTATTGCATCACACCACAGTGATCCACAGGTGCAGGGAACTGCTGACTCCCCATTGACTTCCAAAAGTTCATTGGTGTGGGCTTTTTTAAACACATGTGCAGAAGACCACATGCAATCTCTGTCTGAAGCGGATCAAGCGAGGCCAGAACACCAGCTGCTTGGGCACCACATGCTTAACAAGACAAATGATGACCTGCCATGCAGTTCATTGGCAACAGCACCTGAAAGACCCACATCATAAAAAAAATGCAGACTTCCCCTTGCTCCTCATCTGGGATCGCTACCCCTACTATACCTCAAGTCTTATCAAAAACCTCCACTGAATGATAGTATAGCAATGGGTGCCACAGGTACTTGCACCCAATCTGCTAGCAGTAAACTACCTGTTGTTTTCACGAGGCAAATTTCACTATTCCAGTTGCTGAACTGTAAAAAAAAAAATACTGTCCCAGCCATCAACATGCTTAGTGTCTAAATGCTAGCTTGGCCAAATTTGCTAGCACTATAACTGCTGCTTTTTCATTTGGTAGACTCTGCACCCTTTCGTGAATTTGCGTAATGTGGCAGGTTCCAAAAATATATTTTTTTCACGTAAGGCCATTCCAGCTCTGTGCCATCATGTGTAAAGCAATGTTTTGGCCTTGTTGGACAGGTCAGTCAGCAGCAAGGTTTACATTACTGTTGACTCGTGGTCCAGCAGGCATTGTCAGAGACATTACATTTCCTTCACGGCACACTGGGTAACTCTGCTGGCAGCCGGGAAGGATGCAGGACAGGGTTCAATGCTAGAACTTGTTCCACCACCATGCCTCCAAAAACTGGTGGTGATTCTGCCACATCTGTCTGCTCCACCCCTTCCTATTCTTCTTCCTTTATAGCCTCTTCTGCTAAATTGTCCTCTGAACCAGCAGTGCTCCTTAAGCATTCAAGGGGCTACACAAGCAGTCAGGCTAAATGATGCCATGTGGTGCTTCAGTTGGTCTGTCTAGAGGACAGGAGCCACACCGGGGCAGAGATTCTGTCAGCTCTGCAGGGACAGGCTCAGAGGTGGTTGTGCCATGGCAGCTTGAGCCAGGAATGGTTGTATGCGACAATGGAACCAACCTTCTCTCCACCCTCCGACAGGGACACTTGCGACATGTTCCATGCTTGTGCCATGTCCTAAATTTGGTGGTGCAGCATTTCTTAAACAGGTACCCAGGCTTACAAGATCTTTCTAAGACAGGCCAGAAAAGTCTGTGGCCATTTCCGGTGGTCATACAATGCTCAGCTGGCTGACATTCAACGGGAATTCATCCAGGTGGAATTCAACATTGGCAATGCTGCAGCAGCTGAACATGCAGCAGAGGGCCATCAATGAATACCTGTGTGAGTATGGCACAAGGACAGACTCAGGGGAGCTTGACTTTTTTTCACCATGCCAGTGGCTGTGGCTGCTGATAAAGGATGCATGCACTGTTCTGTCACCATTTTAGGAGGCCACAAGGATTGTGAGCAGCGACAATGCATGCATCAATGACACTATCCCTCTAGTCTTCCTGCTGGAGCACACGCTTCCTGGAATCATGGACAGGGCACTTGATGCAGAACAGTGGGAGGAAGAGGAGGACCTTTCTTCCTTTCTCTCAAGGCCCCCTGAAAAGTTCTTCCTGCATTACCTAAAGAATACACCTGGGCGGTTATATTACCTGTTTCATCTTCAGTACCATTCCTACGGGCCGCCAAACACACAAGGGGATTGTGTCATACAGCAGTCTTCAAGAGATGGTTTTCAGTCTCCAGAAACCCCAGGAGTTGTACGTGGCTGGGAGTAGGTAGTTCCTGACAATGTCATCCTTAGTGACCCAGTGGACTCAGAATCTGATGCCTCCTCAAACTTATGCGGCATGGGCTCCCTGATTCTGAAAAACCTGTGAAAGGACCAGAGGATTCGTAGTATCAAGGTGAGGGATCAATACTGGCTGGCAACCCTTCTTGATCCACGTTACAAGTGTAAAGTTGCAGAGCTCATCCTGCCTTTGCAGAGGGAGCAGAGGATGAAACATCTTCAGGATGCCTTGAATAAAAATTTGTGTAACACCTTTCCAGACACTGGGAGGTTACCATTTCCTGGACAATGTATTTTTGAGGCTTCGCTCGGTCAGAAGAAGAGTGGTGGAGAAGGCAGCAGCTTGCCTAGCCTTTGCGTTTAAATAATTCAGCTCCCAGGGCTGTTATGTTTAAGCAACCATCGGCAGCGTCTGCATTATATGGTGCAGGATTATCTAGGGCAAAAGCAGACCTGGAGACCTTTCCAACTGAGCATCCACTGGGTTACTGGGTCTTGAGTATGGACCACTGGCCAGAACCTTCTCAATATTCAATCGTGCTACTAGCCTGTCCTGCATCAAGCATGCTTTCCTAACGGCAATCAGTGCTGCTGGAGGTTTTGTGATGGATAAAAGAGTGCACCTGTCCACCGACTCCATTGACCAGCTGACATTTATCAAAATGAATCAGTTCTGGATCAACAGCAGCTATCAAGCCCCTGATGCTGATGTAATTTATTGAATTTTCTAGGGATCTGGGATCCCTTAAATACTGTCTATGTTGCCTACCCTATTCCTGAATATTGATTATGCTAACTTCCAACAATATTTCCGGTTTAGGGCACCACCAACACCCAAGGCCCAATTTTTTTGCACCTGTTTGACAGGTGTATGTCATTTCAATTTTTTTTTTCTAATTTTTAACAGCAGGGCCTGTTCCTGCACCCAGCAAGAGTAACTGTGAGGGGTACAGTGTTCAGACACCACTAGGGATGGGCGAACAGTTTGGGCTGAGTATTAGGGATAGGCCCGGTGTTCGTTTCGAACCCATGTTCGAATCGAACATCGGGCGTTCACCCACTCAGCGAGCCCAGAACTATTAGGGCCGCTCTTATAAAATTCGTGTGATGCGAGTGGCCCGCAATGCACTGCGCCAGTTGCAGTGCATTGCTGGCTGATGATTGGCCAAGCATGCACTGTGACCCGCATGCTTGGCCATTCAAAGAGCCAGCGGCGAGGAGAGCAATAATTGGCCACAGGCAGGATGCCTGTGGCCAATTATAGCTCAGGGGGTTTAGTACACGCCCCACAGTATAAAAGGCCGCCGCGCCGGCAGCCTTGCATATTGTGTTGTCAGTGTCAGCGTGTCAGTGTTATGTGCTGCTGACTGTTGACATTATGTGCTATGATTCTGGGGATTAGTGTGCGCGTGCTGTTAGTACAGCATTGCAGTATCACATCTGGGGGGTGTCTATAGTATGCCTAGGAAGGGGGGCATGTTTCTTGTGCTTAGAACTGTCCCTGCAAAAAGTGTAATTTTTGCAGGAAAAAAAGCTATTTAAAATCACTCGCGGCTAATGAATTGATGGCTCCCGTAACACAGAGAACAGTCATTCATTGAAAGCCATTCATAAAAAAAAAAGTCATTTATAAAAAATATATATTTTTTTTTTTAAAAGCGAGGGGTTCCCCCCAAATTCAATAACCAGGCCCTTCAGGTCTGCTATGGATATTAAGGGGGACCCCAGCCAAAAAAATAAATAAATCAAAATCCATACCAGACCTTTATCCGAGCACGCAACCTGGCAGGCCGCAGGAAAAGAGGGGGGATGAGAGCACCCCCCCTCCCTCCTGAACCGTACCAGGCCACATGCCCTCAACATTGGGAGGGTGCTTTGGGGGTCTGAGACCCCCAAAGCACCTTGTCCCCATGTTGATGAGGACAAGGGCCTCTTCCCCACAACCCTGGCCATTGGTTGTGGGGGTCTGCGGGCGGGGGGCTTATCGGAATCTGGAAGCCCCCTTTAATAAGGGGACCCCCAGATCCCGCCCCCCCTGTGTGAAATGGTAAGGGGGTACAAAAATACCCCTACCATTTCACCAAAAAAGTGTCAAAAATTGAAAAAATTACAGGAGACAGTCTTTGACAATTCCTTTATTAAAATCTTCTTTCTTCTGGTCTTCTTCCTTCTTCCTTTCTTCATCCTTCGGTTTCTTCATCTTCTCCTTCCGGCATCTTCTTCCATCTTCTTCTTCCATCATCTTCTTCCTCCGATCCGCTTCTTCTTGCTCTGGTCTTCTCGTCCGGCATCTTCTTCCACGGCAACCGGGTCTCTTCTTAGGCCGCTCTGCGCAATGGGAGGCTCCCGCTGTGTGAGGCTTCGCTGCGTCTGACAGGTCTTTTATAACGGAGGGCGGGGCCACCTGGTGACCCCGCCCCCTCTGACCTCATGGGGAAAGCCATAGGGAATTCCCCATGACGTCCCCGTGCGTCAGAGGGGGGCGGGGTTAGACAGGAGCGAAGCCTCACACAGCGACCACATGGAAGAAGATGCCAGAGAAGACCAGAGCAAGAAGAAGCGGATCGGAGGAAGAAGATGATGGAAGAAGAAGATGCCGGAAGGAGAAGATGAAGAAACCGAAGGATGAAGAAAAGAAGGAGGAAGAAGACCAGAAGAAAGAAGATTTTAATAAAGGAATTGTCAAAGACCGTCTCCTGTCATTTTTAACATTTTTGACACTTTTTTGGTGAAATGGTAGGGGTACTTTTGTACCCCCTTACCATTTCACACAGGAGGGGGGCCGGGATCTGGGGGTCCCCTTGGTAGGTTGTTAAGGCTTCCCCGCTGAGAGCTGAATTAAAAAAAAATATTGTAAAAAAAAAGAATGTCATTTTAAAAAAATTGGGGAAAAAACGATGTGGGGGGACCCTTTGGGTCTGGTGTGGATTTTAACCACTTCCCTACTGGCGCATTGTAAAATTACACCAACAGGAACACTCCCTCCATCCTGCAGCCCATCAGGGTACCTGAGTACCTGTTTTCAGCCCATTTAGACTACCCGAGTACCTATCTGCAGCCCATCAGATTACCTGAGTACCTATCTGCAACCCATGCCTCATAGAATAAAGGTTGGGGTGTTTTCTTTCCAAAATGGGGTCATTTTGTGGGTAATTCCATTGTCCTGGTGCTCCAGGACCTTTGAAAGTTTAGGTAGGAATGAACTTAGATGTGTAATTTATGCTCCTAGAACACCTGATGGTTCTCCCTGCATGTTGGGGCTCTCTCTATGTGGCCAGGCTGTGAAAAAGTCTCACACATGTGGTACTGCCATACTCTGAAGGTGTAGAAGAATGTGTTTTGGGGTGTAATTGTAAGTATGCATATGCTATGTGTGAGAAATAACTTGTTAATATGACAATTTTGTGTAAAAAAAAATAATAATTTCATAATTTTCCCAAGAAATGTGGGAAAAAAATATCTGATCGGCCACACCCTCTTGTACCATACCAGGCCGCTTGCCCTTAACATGAGGAGGGTGCTTTGGTGTGCCCCCCAAAGCACTAATAGAACTTAACCAAA
Organism: Lithobates sylvaticus; assembly: GCA_028564925.1. NCBI lineage: Eukaryota > Metazoa > Chordata > Amphibia > Anura > Ranidae > Lithobates > Lithobates sylvaticus. The sequence continues at coordinate 114,390,108 of CM053035.1, read as the reverse complement.
AAGTGCATTCTATGCATCGAAAAATATAGAAACTATACCAAATCAAATCATTATTCAACCAAAAAAATAATGTCAAAGCAATAACTCCAAGGCCAATAAGTAAAAACATGTTATCTCCTCCGATTCCGCAACATGTCTGGTTGACAACCGGCCCTTCAGAAATGAACTGAAAAGCATGAAATGAAAAGTGGGAAATGAAAAGCGCGAAATGAAAAGCGCTAAATGAAAAGCGTGAAGTGAAAAACGCAAATCAACACTCATCAAACTTCTACTAACACGAAATTAGCAGAAGGAGCCCAATGGGTGGCGATGAAAAACCAAACAGTATGTCTAGTACGTCACTACATTCGTAATTGTTGGCCAATAATTGTATGGCCGTGTGTATGCAAGACAAGTTTGGCCCAACGCCCTTCAGACAAAATTCCACGGTTTGGTTGGCCAACAATCCGATCGTGTATACAAGGCTTTAGAAGAAAACCTGTTAGAGCCTGCAAAAGACTTGAGACTGCGGCGGAGGTTCACCTTCTAGTAGGACAACGACCCTAAACATACAGCCAGAGCTGCAATGGAATGGTTTAGATCAAAGCATATCCATGGTTAGAATGGCCCAGTCAAAGCCCAGACTTAATCTAATTGAGAATCTGTGGCAAGACCTGAAAATTGCTGTTCACAGATGCTCTCCATCCAATCTGACAGAGCTTGAGCTATTTTGCAAAGAATAATGGGAAAAAATGTTCCTCTCTAGATCTGCAAAGCTGGCAGAGACATATCCAAAAAGATTTGCAACTGCAAGTGCAGGAAATGGTGGTTCTACAAAGTATTGACTCAGGGGGGCTGAATACAAATTCATGCCACACTTTTCAGATATTTATTTGTAAAAAAAATGTGAAAACCATTTATCATTTTCCTTCTACTTCACAATTATGTGGCACTTTGTGTTGGTCTATCACATAAAATCCCAATAAAATACATTTACATTTTTGGTTGTAACATGACAAAATGTGGAAAATTTCAAGGGGTATGAATACTTTTTCAAGGCACTGTACCCCAGGGCAGTACCCAGGTCCCCATACACTTTTTATGGCCATAAAAGTATTTGGACATATTGTTACATAATATTACACACTTTCACTTTTTCTAAACACGAACATCCCTCAGTCCCTTTGAGGCTAGGTATAAAATGGGTAATGCTGGGTGCACTGTATGAATTTTATGGCATGATAATGACACTTGGAAAACTTCAATTCACCTAAACATTGTTCATCTGGTGACATTGCTGAAAACTCATAATAAAAATCCTGTTTGGGCTCAACCGACTCCAATGACATAAAGGGCATAAGGAAAAGGGTTAAGAAAATACAGTACAAAGTACAAAAAGTCAAATTTATTACCGTATTTATCGGCGTATAACACGCACCGGCGTATAACACACACCCCAAGTTTAGGAGGGCATTTTAAGGAAAAAAGTTTTAGGAGGGAAGTTTAGGGGAAAAAAAAAACTTACATTTAAGCGTCATTTGCAGCTTGCCCAGCGTCATTTGCAGCCTTGCCCAGCGTCATTGCAGCTTTCCCAGTGTCATTGCAGCTTGCCCAGTGTCATTGCAGCTTGCCCAGTGTCATTGCAGCTTGCCCAGCGTCATTGCAGCTTGCCCAGTGTCATTGTAGCTTGCCCAGCGTCATTTGCAGCCTTGCCCAGCATCATTTGCAGTCTTGCCCAGCGTCATTTGCAGCCTTGCCCAGTGTCATTGTAGCTTGCCCAGCGTCATTGCAGCCTTGCCCAGCGTCATTGCAGCCTTGCCCAGCGTCATTGCAGCCTTGCCCAGCGTAATTTGCAGCCTTGCCCAGTGTCATTGTAGCTTGCCAGCGTAATTTTCAGTCTTGTCCGGGTTTAAATTTCCCGCTGCCGAGACGCTCTGTCGCGTGCTCTGCCAAAAAAGACCGAAGCGCCCCCCGGAAAAAGCCGAGCCGACTGTTCGGCTCCGCTCGCGGTCCCGCCTCCCTGCTGTTTCCGGAGCGAGCGCAGGGAGGCGGGACTAAGAGCAGAGCCGAACAGTCGGCTCGGTCTTTTCCGGCCCCGCTTCGTTTTTTTTCCGGCCGCGATTCGGTCTTTTTCGGCAGCGCACTTTTTTGGGGGGTATCGGCGTATAACACGCACCCACGACTTTCCCCCGATTTTAAGGGGGAAAAAGTGCGTGTTATACGCCGATAAATACGGTATATCAAAAACACATAAATTTAATAGCCAATGATAAAAACGGAATCATTCACAACGTGTCAATCATACTGTGATAAAAACTCAATGTCCACCATTTTTGCCCCTGTCCAGTGACAGTAATATATATATATATATAGCGAGGAATGTGAAAGTACAATATCTTCAATCCTGAGCAGCAATAATATAAAACATAGAAATTGCATGTATGTGAATAGGATGTGGAGCTAAGTTGACTCCCAGTGGGAAATGGATCCTAGGAATATCAGACCTGGATCCTGGGAAAGAGGCGTGCTGGCATATTGTGGTATTGTGGTAGGTGTTGTGGTAGGGACCACACTGCCTCTGACACAGCAGGCGGTGACCGGCGAAACAGGTTAGGCTCTCTTTTTCCTTGTCCACCTTGCCCCTGTGACTGGAGGATATGAACACTTGCTCATGCTTGATGGACCTCATTGGAAATTGGCAATGGCACTCGCACTGAAGATTTGTCTTTCCATCACTACCTGATAAGTATTCATTTACTCTCTTTCTACTTTGGACTATATGCTTTGATCCATGTATAGTCTCCCATGGACCAGGACTGTCAACTTGCATGCATACTCTGGATATCAAATTATGGTTTGCAACAGTGAGAGGGAGGTTTAAGGACATTGTTTTGCATTAGAAATCTCTGGCGTTTCATGCCACACACATATTGTATCTGTACCTTTCAATTCCATATACCTCCTTTAGACCACTGTTGACCCAGGGTGCCACCTGTCCGGGATTCACCTGGACAGTTCGGGCTTGGAATCATGGGTCCAGGTTTCAGACTGCCTGAAACCCGGACACATTATTCAGACCAGACTATGGCTTCCAGATGCATCTGGATGAGAGGTGCTGACTGCCAAGGGGTGAGTGAGCTCACCATCCATCCCTGTCTGTGACTGAAGTCTCCCTCCTTCTTTCTTCTGCCTCTGAGTGAGTACACTAAGGTAATTCAGGGTTCTCAGAGCACCCCTTACATTAAAGTTCCCCTTTACACCAGAGGCCACAGTATTCCTCCGTACATCAGAGTTCTCAGTGTTCCCCCATAAATCAGGGTTCCCAGAGCATCCCTTATGTTAGAGTCCCAAGGGTCTGCAGAGAAAGGGAACTCTGCGAATTCAGATGTAAAAGGGGAACACTGTGGACTCTAATGTGAAGGGGCCTCTTGTTATTAACTTCATATGATTAGAAATGTTATTTAATAGCAAAATATATGTATAGTTTATACTATGAAAAAAAAAAACATTGCTGTGTGCCTCTAAAGTGTTCAGGTTTGACTTGAAGAAAAGGTGGCAACCCTAAATGGTGGACATTGAGTTTTCATCACAGTATGATTGACACGTAGTGAATGATTCAGTTTTTATCATTGGCTATTCCATTTATGTGTTTTTGATATAATACATTTTGACTTTTTGTACTTGCACAGTGGGCTGTGTATTTTCATTCCTCTTTTCCTTACCCCCTTTATGTCATTGGAGTCCGCTGAGACCAAACAAGGTTTTTATTATGAGTTTTTGATTATATGATACAGAGAGCTCCCGCTCTAATCATTTTCCCCCTCTCTCCCCTTTTTTCAGTTTCAAGCGTATAGGGGTTTATTCATATATTTATAGATATTTTCATAGCTAGCATTAGCAGGGATTTGCACCTTGAAGAGATTCTTATTTTTAGTTCTCAGTGGTGACATTGCTGCCTGCTACTGGCAGTTGACTAGTTATCATCTGACACTTGCCTTTTTGTCCACGAGGAATGTGGCGTGGGTTCAGAAATAAACAAGCACGTGCAATAGAGGAGACATTGTTTTCTAGAGAGACTTGTGTGTCATTTAGCCAATAATCTATTCTTTCAGTCTATTAATTCTTCTATTATATCAGATAAATAAGCATATTCAATGCCACAGGAAACTGCAAAAACGCACATAACAACTGATCAGATTCCAAGTCAAGTCGATGAAATGTAACATATTGTTGCATATTGCATTGCAGTGATGCTATTTGCCTTATTAAAATAGCTGTGAACCTTAAAGGCGGTTGTTAACCCATTCCACGCGTCAGCTGAGCGCCCGGAGCGAAGCTCATATAGGTACAGATTGGAAGATTGTTTATATAACACAGGCACAGGGACACTTCTTATTATGGTACAGAGGGGATAAGACAATTTAGCTGCAGTTAGAGGAGCAGCAGGAGTGGGGGGACGGGCGCTGGTAACAGCAGACAAGCAGGGAGGGAAGAGGGAGGAGGAAAGAGAGGACACAGGACAGCAGATAGCAGGCTGCTGATGATGAAATCACATAAACTGACCACGGTATCAGGGCTCAGCAGCCCTGATTATCATGGTCAGTTTGCAGAGGAGAAGGTATAGCCAGGTAGGATCAGCCAGGTATTTTAGGTGTTACAGGGGGCCAAATGACACAGCACAAGCACTGTGCTATATAACATACTCTAATGCTGCGTACAAACGGTCGGAATTCTCGTTGGAAAAAGCTCTGACGGTTTTCTCGACAGAATTCCGACGCAATTCTGCTCAAACTGTCTTGCCTACACACGGTCACACCAAATTCCGACCGTCAAGAACGCAGTGGCGTACAACACTACAACAAGCCGAGTTCAATGCTTCCGAGCATGCGTCGAATTGTTTCCGAGCATGCATAGGAATTTTGCGTATCAGAATTGCTACAGACAATCGTAATTTCTGATAGAAACCTTTTCCGTCGGAAAAATTGAGAACATGCTCTCAATTCTTTGCTGTCAGAAATTCGGGCAGCAAAATTCCGATGGAGCCTACACGCATTTTCCGATGAAAAGCTCTAATCGGTCTTTTTCTGGCCGGAATTCCGATCGTGTGTATGCGGCATAGGGGAACAGGATCTGTTTTATTTTTGGGGTTTTTTTGGGTTAACAAACGCTTTAATTGATATTTATATTGCTATAGCACTAACAACTGCCATTTTTTTTGTCTAAAACATACCCTTCATCCTTTTTTTCAATATCAGTACTGCTAATCTCTTGCAGCCTCTTTTCAGCACTTTAGTCCCAATTCATGCACTCAAGGATTGACTGCATGTCACTGTTCAACTCAGCTCTCATTATGATGTCAGTGGGCCATGCTTGTCCAATATATGCTTGCACACCCCCCTTGTAGGCTGCACAAAGGGCACATGTGACAAGTGAGAATGCAGGAGCACAGCTGGAAGACAGAGAGTTGTCATCTCATAACAGGAAGTACATTAACAAGGATCTTCATCGCATAATTATCAGATATTATTTTAATTAAGTTTTATATAGGATGAAAATCTATTTTGATAATATGAATGGGTTTAGATTTACTTTAAATGAGAGTAAAAATATGAATGGATAACAGAGGGCTGGACATCATATTTTTCTGGCACTGGCACTCTCAAAAGTGCAGTTATTCAAAGGCTGTTAGTACCTGTAAGAGAACTATCAGAATACGCCCGGTGTGCCTATTGTCGCCAATGCGCATGCGCAACGAACTTGAAGCACATGCAGGAGCATGCCCCTAACCCCAATTGGCGCCAGACGGCCTATTTAAAGGGTGCTGACTGGTCTTCAGCTGTTTCCTGGAGCCCTAAACCTGCTGATATCCTGTTTGTTTACCCGTTGCTAAACTTGGCTTTCCTTGACCCTGCTTTTGGGCTCTGTTATATTCCTGACTTCTGGTTCTTGATCCCGGCTTCCATCTGACCCTGCCTCTGCCTTATGCCTTGGTACCTTTCTGTCCGCCTGCTACCGAACCCGGCTATCCTAGTGACCTCGCTCCTGTTCCCTGCTTGACTTAACACTGCCATCCGAGTGTCTGCGACTATGGTCCTGCGACCTGCTGCGACTTCCTGCTGCAAGTCTGCCAGAAACTCTACATCGCCGGATGTTCCAGTTCTGCAGTACCTCTTTAACCCCAGCTGACCTACGGTGCACGGCTGCCCTTCCTAATCTGATGGCTCTCCTTCCTTCCCATGGTCGCATGCTCTGCTGCAAGTTTCTGGTCTACACCTTCAGGCACTCGTGTTCCTCCTGTCCCTCGGCTCCCTCTGTTCCATTCTCAGCGGGACCTGGGTTGGAGATACAAGAGAGGCCGGCCCCGTCAGCTTAGTCTCCCTTCAGGTATGTGATAGTACCTGGGGAGATTAAAATGCTACCCAGATGTGGGCAATGTATAACCCAAAAGGGCTAAATCTGAATTCTGACTTATATGTGTATGTACAAATTTCAGAGAATATTAAAAGCAGCAATGTGGAGCTTTGTGCTTGATACGTACACTTATCATTTAAAGGAGCTATGCACTTGCCTGGTAGTAGCGCAAACAAGCACTGAAGATTGGTCTCAAAGACCAGAGTGGTTCACCACTTAATATTTGCTTCACTTGGACAAATGCATGTTGGCTCTTACACTCTTCTTTACTGCAACAAACAATAACGAGTGTAGCACTAACCCCCGAAGGAGCTGCTGGTTTTATTGGGCTTACCGTTACCTTCTTCACCTCGTCTAGGGGTTCCTGTGGTAGATGGCCCAGAAAAATGTAGAAACTGACACTTTATCTTCCTTTTTATGGTTATTTATTGGAAAAAAATAAAACAGTCTCTTAACAGTAGGATAGAGGGTTAGGGTGGAAGTTCAGGTACCTTTGGAACTGCTTAGTTAGAAAGTCTCTCACTGTAGAAATCCATAGAGCAACTGTCTCACAACCAGTGATGGAACTAACGCAGTTAAAGTAAATGGCGTTACGTAACGCCGTTACTTTAGAGGGTTACGAGTAATCTAACTGATTACTCTTCCCCTCACGGTAACGCCGTTCCCATTACTGGAGCGGCGTTACCGCAATTACCCGCTGCGATCCGCAGAGCCATCCGCGGCCTCGGCCTTAGGAAAGGCCGCGGCTTCGGCCTAGCTCCGGAGCGGCGGCCATCTTGGTGCACCCGTCGGCCGTTTACAATGTGATTGCTCCGTCAAATGACAGAGCGATCACTTGTAAACAAACCGATGACGCCGGTTCCTCTCTCCCCTCTGTGTACAGATCTGTACAGTGGAGGGGAGAGATTGGATGGCAGCAGCCATCCCTCCATACCCTTCCAATACTCTGCAATACCCTGACAATACCCTGACAATACTCTGCAATACCCTGACAATACTCTGCAATACCCTGACAATACTCTACAACACCCTGACAATACTCTGCAACATCCAGCCAATACCCTGCCAATACTCTGCAATACTCTGCAATACCCGGACAATACCCTGCTATATCCTGCAATACCCTGCCAATACTCTGCAATACCCAGCCAGTACCCTGCCAATACTCTGCAATACCCTGACAATACTCTGCAATACCTTGCCAATACTCTGCAATACCCTGCCAATACCCAGCCAATACTCTGCCAATACTCTGCAATACCCTGCCAATACTCTGCAATACATTGCCAATACTCTGCAATACCCTGCCAATACCCAGCCAGTACTCTGCCAATACTCTGACAATACTCTGCAATACCTTGCCAATACTCTGCAATACCCTTCCAATACTCTGCAATACCCAACCAATACTCTGCAATACCCTGCCAATAATACTCTGCAACACCATGCCAATACTCTGCAACACCATGCCAATACTCTGCAATACCCTGCCAATACTCTGCAATACCCTGCCAATACTCTGCAACACCCTGCCAATACTCTGATATACCCAGCCATACTCGGTAATACCCAGTCATACTCGGTAATACCCAGCCATACTCTGCAATACCCTGTAATACCCAGCCATACTCTGCAATACTCGGTAATACCCAGCCATACTCTGCAATACTCGGTAATACCCAGCCATACTCTGCAATACCCTGCCAATACTCTACAATACCCTGCCAATACTCTGCAACACCCTGCCAATACTCTGCAACACCCTGCCAATACTCTGCAACACCCTGCCAATACTTGCACTACCCTGCAATACCCTGACAATACTCTGCAATACCCTGACAATACTCTGCAATACCCTGACAATACCCTGCCAATACCCATCCATACACAGCCATACCCTGCCATACTCTGCCATACTCTGCCATACTCTGCCATACTCTGCCATACACGGTAATACCCAGCCATACTCGGCGATATCCAGCCGTACCCAGCCATACTCAGCCAATATTACAGTTGGGGAGATGACGTGGATATTACAGTGGGGGCTTTATGGTGGTGGAATTTTCAAAGGTTTTTGCAAATTCAATTATTATTTGCTGATCCGAAAAATGATCGATCCGTGACTCTGATCTGAGCAACGATCCGATCCGTGAGTTTGGGGGGGACAGATGTACAGGGAGGAAACAGATATATGTGTGTGGGGGGGGACAGACGTGTAGTGGGGTACAGAGGGGGAACAGATATGTGTGTGTGTGGGGGGGGGACAGATGTGTAGTGGTGTACAGAGGGGAAACAGATATATGTGTTGGGGGGGAACAGACGTGCAGGGGGGTACAGAGGGGAAATAGACGTGCAGGGGGGAACGCGCCCCTTGCTTACCGTAATACTAGACCCGCCCCTAAGAATATTAAAAAAAAAAGTCACAGTTACTTTGCTGAGTAACTAATTACTTTTCCAATGTAGTAACTGAGTTACTAACTCAATTACTTTTTTGGGAGAAGTAATTTGTAACTTAACTAATTACTTTTTTAAAGTAAGATGACCAACACTGGATTATCACAACCCGGATAGACCTCCTCACACTAGGCCTAGCAGCCGGTGAAGTGTTAGATAAAGCAAAGTCTCTGCCACAGACTTGGTTGTAGAACACTTGAGAATAAAGTCTCTGCCACAGACTTGATTGTAGAACACTTGAGAATAAAGTCTCTGCCACAGACTTGGTTGTAACTGAGGGACTAGACAAATTTAGAGAGCTATCATACGGTACCAGTATCTTGCAGCCGGTCCGGCGATACCGTATGTATAGATCGTGTAGTGTAGTGTAGTAGTGTAGTGTAGTGTAGATCCATTTAGTGTCCTTCAACTGAGCCTCCAGGCTTCTTCTTGAAAGCCAGCCTTAGCGCATGGTTTCCTCCCGAAGAGTCCTCCCCTGGATGCTCCTCCAGTTGCTGGGCCTCTTCTAACTGAGACGGCACCGGACCACTTTTGGATAATTCAGCCCTGACATCCATTCGGGTCTGTCCCTGCAGTTGCTTCGCCTCGGGCTATCCAGCCCCGAGACTTGGAATTGCATGGATCCGCACCCCAGGCCAAGAGGGCCACGGGGGCTGGTCAGGAGGACCAGGACCAAACAGACGGAAGATGGCTTCTGGACCGGAACCCAGAAACACGTGATCTCAGTACCTTAAATACCTTCTCCCAAAATGCACAGCGGGACAAACACACCCCCTGGGCTGGTTCAGAGAGAAAGAAGGGTATCCAATACACCCAGCTAAACTGCATTCTCATCTTGCCGGCGGTGATAGCGACACCTGCGGCCAAGGAGAACTCAGTGCAATTCCAGCCAGACTGATACTGAGACCATAATTTGGCACAATTAACCCCAAAACCCAACTGTGGTTTTAGGAACATTAAATTTAAAAACATATAGCGCATGCTCGTTAGGAGCCCGCCGCTACACTAGTATCAAACAATTCATATAAGTTCTTTATTTAAATGCATTTTAATACATACATAAAATGAAAAATTATCAATAACGTACATTAGATCATGGTCCAGGTGGTAGTTACTGCAGTGTACATGATTTTGTACATGATTTTGTATAAAGTATTAGAAGGATGATGCAATGTATTGAAAGCATTAAGCATTCATATACTGTAACATTACCAACATAAACAGAGCTGCCGTGTTTCCCCGAAAATAAGACCGGGTCATATATTAATTTGGGCTACAAAAGACGCATTAGGGCTTATTTTCAGGGAATGTCTTATTTACCTGGTTGATTCTGACAGTTCCTGTGTCCCCCTATCTTCTCTCTTCCTCTCCCCGTCCCTCCCTGCCTGTCAGCTAAGGAGTCTGTAGCATTAGCATTTGGAAATCCTGTAATCCGCTCTGTTACAGGATTATATAACGTGCAATGTGTGTGTTTGTGTAAAATTATTGTGCAAAATATCTTATTTTCAGTGCCGCTGGGAACTCACGTGACCCACCGGAGCTCTTTTCCCCGCTCCGAGCACTGCAAAGGTAGGGGCCTGAGATCCCACGCTGAGGTCAGCCGGGAGAAGAGCAGTGGAAGGTCACGTGATTTTACACAAACACACACACTGCACATTATATAATCTTGTAACAGAGCAGTTTACAGGATTACTTATGACTTTACAACCATTATAACTAGGGCTTATGTAACAAGCATCCTGAAAAATCATGTTAGGTCTTATTTTTAGGGTAGGTCTTATTTTCGGGAAATGCAGTATAAATAACAATGGTGGGCATATAAGAATCCCTACGAATTGGAGAAAAAAAAGAACATGTTCTGGAAAATGAATGGCACTTGGCTTTTGAATACTTGAGATTTATTTGTTTGGGTTGATCAGTAAGTTCCTATTTCAGACACTGGTAAATAAAGCTCAAGGCATGTGGTGGGAAAGAGAAAGAAAGAAAGAAAGACTTTTTTTTTGCATTGTACCTGCCTGTGCTTTTAATATCTAAAATACTCTCAGCCAGAATGAGATACCTAAAGCCACCACTGAAATTTTACTATAGGCAGATTAGTCAGAGATGATTTCTGATTGCTTGTTTTAGGCTATTGCACTTCATACGTCGTCATTGTGCATTACAATATCTTGCTAAATTGGGTTTAAATTTTATTCAAATCAATATTAGCTAGCCTGTGCAATTCCTTCGCATTCTCCTGTAGTGTGATTTGGCAGCCCATTCATTGGTGGCCGCATTATGCTGTGGGGATGTTTTCAGCAGCCGGGACTGGGAAACTGGTCAGAGTTGAGGGAAAGATGGATGGTGCTAAATACAGGGATATTCTTGAACCTGTAGCACTCTGTGTGTGATTTAAGGCTAGGACGGAGGTTCACCTTCCAGCAGAACAATGACCCCCAAACACACTGCTAAAGCACCACTTGAGTGGTTTAAGGGGAAACATGTAAATGTGTTGAATGGCCTAGTCAAAGCCCAGACCTCAATCCAAAAGAAAATCTGTGGACAGACTTAAATATTTCTGTCCACAAGCACAAACCATCCAACTTGAAGGAGCTGGAGCAGTTTTGCAAGGAGGAATGGGCAAAAATCCCAGTGGTAAAATGTGGCAAGCTCATAGAGACTTATCCAAAGCGACTTGGAGCTGTAATAGCGGCAAAAGGTAGCTTTACAAAGTATTGAATTTAGGGGGGTGAATAGTTATGCACATTGACTTTATCTGTTATTTTGTCCTATTTGTTGTTTGCTTCACAATAAAAAAAATCTTCAAAGTTGTGGGCATGTTCTGTAAATTAAATGATGCAAATCCTCAAACAATCCATGTTAATTCCAGGTTGTGAGGCAACACAACACGGAAAATGGCAAGGGGGCTGAATACTTTTGCAAGGCACTGTATATATATATATATATATATATATATATATATAAAATTGTTCCTGGGTCTGACCCTTTCCCATTCTAATCCCCCAGCAATTTCCCCATGGGAAGGGTGCGGTTTATCAACTTTCCCTATGGAGCCAAAGCTTTGAATGGCTATCCAGGCTTTGGTGGGTGCGTAGGTGGGGTCATAGGAGGTTACCTGATTCCCTACAGTACACATTGAATAGGTAGTTTCATTATGTACACAAGTGCCAGTTACATTGCCTCTGCATTGGTAATGAGAATGCCATAGTAACATTTTGGTGGTCATGGGCCCTACTCTAGTGGTTTTGATGCACAGGTCACATGATTTGCTCTCCTCCCTTATGGGTCTAGACCAGTGATGGCGAACATTTTTGAGCCAGAGTGCCCAAACTGCAACACAAAACCAACTTATTTTTTTCAAAGTGCCAAGCTGTGCCATGAAAAAGGGTATACAGTGGCTTATTTAAAAAAAAAAAAAAAAACACATACACTGGGGCACATAATTTATTGTATCAGAGGGGATTGTAGAAAGAAGACTCAGTGACTTAACAACCACTTTAAGTCACAGCATGCATGTCAGACACATTTACTGATCTTGTGGCAGCCACCTGTTGCTCCTCTCTGCATACAGTACATTAGCACTAGCAGTCATGAGGAGCGGTTAGAGGTGGAGATGATGGTATGTGCATTTTGGTACCAGCAGTATAATGTGTCCACATTAAAAATCTCACCTGGCTCTGGCTCCGGTGTCCAGTGTCAGTGTGACTTCCAACCCAGTAGCTCATTCCTGCCCACCCCGGACTCGTCCCTGCTGGCCCTAGAGCCATGTGGGAGCCACTTCCGCTGATCCACGCCCACCCCAGACTCGTCACCGCTGGCCCCAGAGCCATGTGGGAGCTGCTACCCTTTCATCCACACCCACCCCAGACGCATCACACCTGGCCCCAGAAAGAGTCTTGTGGGAGATGTAGTTTGATGGGGGGTGCAGGAGGGACGAGATGCAGCTTGTATGGACTGCCAGTCAGTGTGCGTGGCCAAGGTGCGCTCTTCCTCCTGGCGTGCCCACAGAGATGGCTCTGCATGCCAGCTGTGGCACGTGTGCCATGGGTTCGCCATCATTGGTCTAGCCAATATCATAAAATATGTCGTGGATATTTCGCTATACGCTATACATATCAATCAATCAATCAATCAATCAATCTCACCTGCGCTAATACTGGCCCTTTCAGTATAATGCATCTGGGATATTAATCCATGTCTCCCGCATATCCCCAACATAAACAGACATCACCACAGCTTACGTCCTCATCTCAGCATGACTGCCCTCCACTGACCATCGCACTCACTTTTATTCAAAGACAACAAAAGCAATCACAAACAGGAAGTCCTGGCCCCAACAGCCAATCACTTCCTCCATAGGAAATGACAACACAGGATATGAATGTCAACACAGGAAATCCTTCCAACAGGATGGGTGCGTTCCTGCTGATGGGAGATTATCTGCAGGTGTATGCCAATGCACCCCAAATATGTGGATCAGGCACACAAGGGTGACACGAGCGCACATCCGCTAAACCGATAATGTCTTTGCAGAGCGAACACATCCCCCCAGGCGATCGTTCTGTGCATCGCACAGGGGCCCTTCGCTGGCGGACATATCCCCACTCTGCAAACACTTCTCTCCAACCTCAGGAAGTTTTCCACTACCAAACGGATCTCAACCAGCGTCAGTCTGCCCCAGTCAGCTCTTTAGAGCGGGAGAACTAACACTGGGAGACACTATGACAATACATATTACAATACATCTTCATAAAATTTCAGGCTACCAGTAATCTTATTAAAACATTTCTAGTAAACATCATATCGGTGATTAGCCTCAAGTTTCGGCTGTGCGTAGACCAGTCAGCTTCAGGGCATGTGACTGGAGCAGAGCTAGCAGATATCAGATGTCTCCCTTTCTTCCCGTGCGTTTACCCAACAGCCTCCAGGGATGTGCTGGGTGCTGGGCCGCAGTCAAACTATCTTCCGCTGTGCTCAGACCTGACAACTTCCTGGGATGTGCCAAGGGCAGGGCTGGAGTTCTTCCCTCTAAATCTCTCTAGTTAGTTTTACCTTTAAGGGGACTTGAGGGTGTACTGTACTCTGCCAGGAATATGTGTGGTCAGCAGCTTGCTTTGCCCTGGAGTGGTGTATTCGGGGGGTCACCTCGGCCACTTTAATGGCTGTGTGGGTAGACAGCAGAACAATGTAAGGACCTTTCCACCTGGGCGCTAAAGGGGTTAGGTTCTATTATTTTACCCACACTGCATCTCCTGGTGCAAAGGGGTGGATTGGGTTGGACAGACTTATGGGGAGTTTCTCCTGAACCCATTTCCCAATGTCCTGCATGTTCTCCCCTAGTTTCTGTAACAGTTCATGGTTCACCACCCCCCCCCCTATCTTGTGTAAATATCCCTTGATACCTTTTATGATGGGTGGGGGCTTTCCATATAGTACTTCAAAAGGGGCCAAATTTGTCCTCTTTGTTGGAGTACTTCGGATTCTCAGCAAAGCAATGGGCGGCATCAAAGTCTATTTCATTTGGGTTTCCTGACAGAGTTTGACCAATTGCAGTTTTAGGGTGCGGTTCATTCTTTCCACTTTTCAAGAGCTTTGAGGCCCATATGCGATGTGTAGTTTCCAAGTAATCTTGAGTAGGGATGGGCCCGGTGTTCGATTAGAACCCATGTTTGGGGCCGCTCGCATCAAATTCGTGTGATGCGAGCGGCCCCGCAATGCATTGCGCTAGTCGCAGTGCAATGCTGGCTGATGATTGGCCAAGCATGCACTGTGACCCCGCATGCTTGGCCAATCACAGCGCCGGCAGCGAGGAGAGCCATAATTGGCTACAGGCAGGATGCCTGTAGCCAATTATAGCTCAGGGGCTTTAGTACACGCCCCACAGTATAAGAGGCCGCCGCGGCAGCGGCCTCGCATATTATGTTTCAGTCACAGTGTCAGCGTGTTGCTGACAAGATATGCTATATTTCTGGGGATTTGTGCGTGCTGTTAGAACAGCATTGCATTATCACATCTGGGGGGTGTCTATAGGTGGCCTGTGAAGGGGGGCAGGTTTCCTGTGCTTAGAACTTTCCCTGCAAAAAAGTGTCATTTTTGCAGGAAAAAAGCTATTTAAAAGCACTCGCGGCTAATGAATTGATGGCTCCTGTAACACAGAGAACTGTCATTCATTAATAAAAAACAAAAAAAAAAAAAGCGTGGGGGTCCCCCCAAATTCAATAACCAGGCCCTTCAGGTCTGGGATGGATATTAAGGGGAACCCCAGCCAAAAAAAAAAAAAATGGCGCAGGGTCCCCCTCAAAATCCATACCAGACCCTTGAGGTCTGGGATGGATTTTAAGGGGAACCCTAGCCCAAAAAAATGGCGTGGGGTCCCCCTCAAAATCCATACCAGACCCTTATCCGAGACGCAAACCTGGCAGGCCGCAGGAAAAGAGGGGGGATGAGAGCGCCCCCCCTCCCGCCTTAACCGTACCAGGCCACATGCCCTCAACATTGGGAGGATGATTTGGGGGTCTAAGACCCCCAAAGCACCTTGTCCCCATGTTGATAAGGACAAGGGCCTCTTCCCCACAACCCTGGCCATTGGTTGTGGGGGTCTGCGGGCAGGGGGATTATCGGAATCTGGAAGCCCCCTTTAACAAGGGGACCCCCAGATCCCGCCCCCCCCCTGTGTGAAATGGTAAGGGGGTACAAAAGTACCCCTACCATTTCACCAAAAAAGTGTCAAAAATGTTAAAAATGACAGGAGACGGTCTTTGACAATTCCTTTATTAAAATCTTCTTTCTTCTTTCTTCATCCTTCAGTTTCTTCATCTTCTCCTTCCGTCATCTTCTTCCATCTTCTTCTTCCATCTTCTTCCATCTTCTTCTTCCTCCGATCCGCTTCTTCTTGCGCTGGTCTTCTCGTCCTTCTCGTCCGGCATCTTCTTCCGTCCACGTCGGTGTCTCTTCTTGGGCCGCTCCGTGCAATGGGAGGCTCCCGCTGTGTGAGGCTCCGCTCCGTCTGACAGGTCTTTTATAATGGAGGGCACCTGGTGACCCCGCCCCCTCTGACGCACGGGGACGTCATGGGGAATTCCCTATGGCTTTCCCCATGACGTCAGAGGGGGGGGTCACCAGGTGCCCTCCGTTATAAAAGACCTGTCAGACGGAGCGGAGCCTCACACAGCGGGAGCCTCCCATTGCGCGGAGCGGTCCAAGAAGAGACACCGACACCGACACGGATGCCGACGCCGACGGAAGAAGATGCCGGACGAGAAGGACGAGAAGACCAGCGCAAGAAGAAGCGGATCGGAGGAAGAAGAAGATGGAAGAAGATGGAAGAAGAAGATGGAAGAAGATGGAAGAAGATGACGGAAGGAGAAGATGAAGAAACCGAAGAATGAAGAAAGAAGAAAGAAGATTTTAATAAAGGAATTGTCAAAGACCGTCTCCTGTCATTTTTAAAATTTTTGACACTTTTTTGGTGAAATGGTAGGGGTACAAAAGTACCCCCTTACCATTTCACACAGGGGGGGGCCGGGATCTGGGGGTCCCCTTGTTAAAGGGGGCTTCCAGATTCCGATAAGCCCCCCGCCCGCAGACCCCCACAACCAATGGCCAGGGTTGTGGGGAAGAGGCCCTTGTCCTCATCAACATGGGGACAAGGTGCTTTGGAGGTCTTAGACCCCCAAAGCATCCTTCCAATGTTGAGGGCATGTGGCCTGGTACGGTTCAGGCGGGAGGGGGGGCGCTCTCGTCCCCCCCTCTTTTCCTGCGGCCTGCCAGGTTGCGTGCTCGGATAAAGGTCTGGTATGGATTTTGAGGGGGACCCCACGCCATTTTTTTTTTGGCTAGGGTTCCCCTTAAAATCCATCCCAGACCTCAAGGGTCTGGTATGGATTTTGAGGGGGACCCTACACCATTTTTTTTGGGCTGGGGTTCCCCTTAATATCCATCCCAGACCTGAAGGGCCTGGTTATTGAATTTGGGGGGACCCCCACGCTTTTATTTTTTTCATTTTTTTTATTTTTTATTAATGACTTTTTTTTTATGAATGACTTTCAGTTTCAATGAATGACTGTTCTCTGTATTACGGGAGCCGTCAATACACATTAGCTGCGAGTGATTTTAAATAGCTTTTTTAATTGCAAAAATGACACTTTTTGCAGAGACAGTTCTAAACACGGGAAACATGCGCCCCTTTACAGGCATACTATAGACACCCCCCAGGTACGAAATTTAAAGGAATATTACACTTTTATTGTTTCAATTTAAGCATTATTAAAATCACTGCTCCTGAAAAAACGGCCGTTTTTAAAAAAAAAATTTGCATTGATACATGTCCCCTGGGGCAGGACCCAGGTCCCCAAACACTTTTTATGACATTAACATGCATATTAGCCTTTAAAATTAGCACTTTTGATTTCGAACGTTCGCATCCATTATAACTAATAGGGTTCTGAAGCTCGCATGGACTTTAGGTCCGTTCGCGGGTTCTGGTGCGAGCCGAACGGGGGGGGTGTTCGGCTCATCCCTAATCTTGAGTGATGTTGCAAATTCCTGATGGCACTTATAAACAAAGGCAGGACTGTTTTATGAGCCTATGGCGGAGGGGATTCCATATCTGGGGATAGTTTCCTGGATCAGGCATTTGACCACTTCCTTTGTAGTCTCAGTCTGTGTTGGCCAGGCTTCTACACAGCCTAAATAGGTACAGATGGCCACCAGCAAATATTTGTATCCTCCTGAGGGGGGCATGACAGTGAAGTCAGCTAGTAATTCTTCCATCGGTGAGGCCCCTACAGCATGTACTCCAGAAGTTGATACAGGCCCTTGTCTTGGATTGTTTCGGGCACATTCTACACATTTTCTGGCTGCAGCTTTTGCCAGCGTAGTTAGCGAGGGGTTGTAAAAATGTCTCTCTAGGGCCTTTTCAATGGCTGTTTTATCCATGTGCTTTCCCTTGTGGAATTCTGTGTCTAATTTGGTTGGTACAGTAGCTGGGATGACAATTCTGCCGTCCTGCAGTTGGTACCAACTATCTTCCCTGTACTTTCCAGGTTAAGTCTCTATCCATTCTTGTTCTGCCTTTGTATAGTCCGGATCCCATTCAGAGAGTGGTACTAGGAATAGGGGGCCATTATCAGTGGTGGGTGCTGCTTGAGTGCTGCATCCCTGATCTGCTTTCCTATTTCCTCTAGTCTTCTGATGGCCTCTATAGTGGATCACTGCAACTTCAGAAGGGGATCATACTGCTTTCAAGAGTTCCAGTATTTCTGTCCCATATTTGATGCTCTTCCCTTCGGATGTAATGAGCCCTCTTTCCTTTACAGGGCTCCATGAGCATGGAGAGTCAGGAAGGCATACTTAGAGTCTACATAAACATTCAGTCTTAGTCCTGCAGCCAGTTGTAAGGCTCTGGTTAGTGCGATCAGTTCAGCTTTTTGAGTAGAGGTTCCCTGTGGTAAGGCCCCTGCCTGGAACACTGTCTCCTGTGTAACCACTGCGTAGCCAGCATAGCGGACCCAATCTTTTAAAAAGCTGCTGCCATCAGTGAAGTACGCAACATCTGGCTTTCCCAAGGGGCTGTCTTTCAAGTCTGGCTGGCTTGCATAGACTTAATCCAGTACCTGGAGGTAGTCATATGCTAGGGGTTCTTGTGAGGTGGGAAGCAGAATGGCTGGGTTTAGGGTGTTATCAGTCTCTAAATGGGTTTGTGGATTTTCACACAGCATGGTCTGGTATTTGACCATTCGACTGGCAGTAAACCAGTGACTTCCTCTGTAATCCATCAGTGCATGTAACTGGTGGGAGACTCAAACATACGTCTCCTGACACAGTGACAACTTGTCATCTTCGGCACATAACTTCCTATCCCTGCAACATGCACATAAACTTCTTTCTATTTCCGGCACATAATTTCCTCTCCTTGCAACATACACATAAACTTCTTTCCAGTTTCGACACATAATTTCCTCTCCCTCTAAAATAGCTGTCTGATACATTCTAAGACTGCCCATATCTTCTTTAATGTTCGGATCCCAATGGGGGTCTGCCTTTGGATAATGATCTTCAACCCAGCCAGGGGGGTTCGCAATCATATTCTCCTAACTTCTGAATATGCTTTGAAGCTGCCTGGCTTATCCTTTGTTTCTTTTCCAGTTCAGTAAGTCCGTTGTGGTAAAAGGGGTGTAGACTAGAGTCTGGTATCCCCCCACAGCCTGTTCCCTTAGGGGCATTTGCATAGGTAAGTTGAAGGACAGGGCAAGAGTTTGGTTACTGGCATTGGGATTCTTTGGGGTGGAAGTGGACATTTGACCTGTGCGCCTATTGCTTGCTTCCATTATCCCAGCTTCCATCCTACTTATACTGAGAGTATCATGACTGGGGTTACCTATGGGAGCGTGTTTGTTAAGATTAGGCATTGATAGTCTGAGTATCTGACTGGGGAGGGGGGGGTAACAGCATGAGCTTGATTCCCCATTCTACAGGGTGGGGTGTTGGGACCTGTCCTCTGCCTATACTCGCCCCGGGCATGTCCTCTAACTTCTGAATATGCTTTGAAGCTGCCTGGCTTATCCTTTGTTTCTTTTCCAGTTCAGTAGGTCCGTTGTGGTAAAAGGGGTGTAGACTAGAGTCTGGTATCCCCCCACAGCCTGTTCCCTTAGGGGCATTTACATAGGTAAGTTGAAGGACAGGGCAAGAGTTTGGTTACCTGCATTGGGATTCTTTGGGGTGGAAGTGGACATTTGACCTGTGCGCCTATTGCATGCTTCCATTATCCCAGCTTCCGTCCTACTTATACTGAGAGTGTCATGAATGGGGTTACCTATGGGGGCGTGTTTGCTGAGATTAGGCATTGATAGAGTCTGAGTATCGTACTGGGGAGGGGGGTAACAGCATGAGCTTGATTCCCCATCCTACAGGGTGGGGTTTTGGGACCTGTCCTCTGCCTATACCTGCCCCAGGCCTGTCCTCCCATGTATTGGGGGTGGCTGTTAATTGGATCTGATTATGCTTCTGTGAGTCATACCTAAGATGTTCTTGCAGCCGGTCTATAATCTCTAGGTCAAATGTTCCCTTTGGGGGCCACCGTGTTCCATAGCGGAGACAATCTTTTTCACACAATATTTTCTAAAGTTTTAGCTTGCAACCTTTGCAGAAACCCTTCCTAAAATTAGCGATCAAACACTCTAAAGGGGCCAAGACTGATGACTGTTTCCCGCCCATATTTGTAACCTATGCACACCAAGATGGACACATAGGGTAGGGTAAGTCTTTAAGAATCCGTTAAGGGGTCCGAATCCTCGACACAAATAGGGTTAATAGACAACACTTCCCCCTATATGTGACGCTGTCTCCTGGCTGAGAAATGTGCTTACACCAGGTCCACACTCACTTCGTTGCTGAGCCACGTCTCATACAGACACAATTCACACCAAACTCTACCACCCAACTGTTACTGACTGAGGTCTGCCTGAAATGCGCAATCATACAATGGGTTTTCCTTGGGAGATGATCAGGCTCACCTTCCCTCGAATATCGTCAAGAGGCCCTGTCTGACGGATATCCAAAATCAAAAAGCAGAGATCTTACTTGTTCCTGAAGTTTGGAGCTCCAATTGTTTGGTTCCCAAGTTCGAGTCCGAGATGCTGACAGGGTGGTCCTGGAGCAGACAATTGAGATGTAGTGTGGTCTCCCAGACAATTGGTCTGGGAGCGCCCGAGACAGCGTGGCAACCCAAGAGGCCGTCTCCAGCAGACCACTCCCCATGGGTCTGCTGAAATGCCACCTGTCACAACAGTCACACCTGGTTTCCCAGCCAATACACCAGAGAAATGTTGCAGCAAACAGCTCTTATGCTGCATACACACGGTCGGAATTCTCGTCGAAAAAAGCTCTGATGGTTTTCCCGTCGGAATTCCGACGGAATTTTGCTCAAACTGTCTTGCCTACACACGGTCACACCAAATTCCGACGGTCTGTAACACAGCAGCATAAAACACGTTCGACAGCACTATAAAAAGGAAGTTTAATGCTTACGAGCATGCGTCGAATTGTTTCCGAGCATGCATCGGAATTTTGCATGTCGGAATTGCCTACACACGATCGGAAAATCCGATAGAAATGTTTTCCGTCGGAAAAATTGAGAACAGTAATTCCGACAGAAAAAGACCGTTGGGCATACACACGTTCGGAAAATCCGATGAAAAGCTCCCATCGGACTGTAGGATTAGAGTTCTGGGAAACCAGTAATGGACTCCGGACACAGACTCCAAGAAAAAAAAACTTTATTTCGCCAGCGAAATGACCCAGCACCGATTCATGCCAGCATGCTAAGTGGCCTCTTATGGGCATTAACAACATATATATTCCCTCTTGCATAGACATTACTTAAAACTTCTAAAACATCTTGAAAACATCTAAAAGCTTGTTAGAGAGTGGCATCTGTGGTTTCTCAATTATCTGTCTAATTTATCAGCTACTAAGCTGCCGTGCACCCTGGCTTCACAGAAAAGGAGGGGAAGGAAGAAGTGGTTAGATGCAAGTGTTTGGAACTCCTTAACTGTCTGCTGGTCACTCTTACATGTCTAAAATCTTAAATAGAACTTTACAAGTAAAAACATTTTTATCAGAGGCAACCATTTTGTTCACATTCAGCCATCTTAGCCCACTAGGGAGCACCACATTGCATGGTACTGTGGCACCATACAATCTGGTGTCCCCAAACTCACTGCGTTTGGGGTGCCATTAGCAGTGTATTGACACCCACAGCAGATCGCAAAGGCAGTGCATTTTAAACGTGGTGTGGGAAAGGAGCATGGAAAACGCATCTCCCGAACCACGTTGTTGTGTAAACTGGCTCTCAAGGTGAGTCTTAACCATGAAAGTAGATACAAAATAACAATGTGACTTTGTATTTCCCGATCTGTCTGAACTGTGTTTTTTTTAAAGCCCTCTGGTGCAGCAGGAGTCCACACAACCAAGGGGCTGCCACGGGCACCCAACCATGCCTGCCACCTATTAGGATAGAGGGCAGGTACATAATTGATAGCTCTACCTCCTCCATTTATATATACTGTTTCACCCATAGAACCTGTAGCATGGTTTCCATGAATGAAGCTGCTGGGCAGAAAGGGTTGGCATAGTCAGTCTTTCTTGATCAGATCCCATGACAGCTCCGCAGCCGCAACAACCCTCACTGCACTGGTAGACCTCCATCGACAGAAGAGGAATCAGCACAAGGGACGCACTCCACTGACTGTACGCCCCGTCCCCATTGCAAACCCCTCTGTTTTCCACCCTAGCTAAATTCAGGCTTCAAGCAAGAAATGTGTGTCAAATGTTCACATGGCAATTTTTAGATCTTAATTTATGTTTAAATCCAAGAAAAAAGCTATAGTACCGATTCTTAGATGTGGTGTCCGCATTCACCTTCTAACTAGCTAAGTACGTTTTCTACAATTAATATTTTAAACAATGTTATCAGTCTTCTCAGCTATCTTCTGTGAACAGCAAGAAACATGCCCAATATCTATTTGAGAGTAAAGCCTGCTAAGGGTGGAAGGAAAGAAAATCGCGTAATTCTCCCATCAACACATTCCGTGTCAATTTAATACCTGGGAGGGCTCCAATGCACATGCAAATGCTTATACTTCAGATATGGCCAGTCACCATTTTACCCATTTCAAAATATGTTTTACTTTTTGACTGGATTCTCTTAATAAACTGGTGAAGAGGAAGAAAAACCACATGATGTGAACTGGAATTGTACTGCTGGCATTGCTTTATGCTAAAAGGGAGGAACTCTGTGCTAAAGTGACAATTGATTCTATTGTTTTCTAGTAAGAAGACACCACTGCAAGTAGACTATGGTTCAATGAGAGAATAACTCTGGTACCTCTGGTGCCTAGCACTAGTCATTGAGCCAGCTGTAATTATGAAGACCCAGAAAACCATTTTTTTTCACATGACAGCTTATATAGATTAACTTTGGTATGAAGCCATATAACTGGATGTCTCATCTTCCTTAAAATAGATGTGAGAACTGTGTAATATCTTACATCTGCCATGCCATCCTTTGTTCACATAACCTTGGAACAGCCATAGGGTCATATTTCCCCAAACTGAAACCAGTACACCTCTGCATAAATGCATCTTCTAAATCTACCGTCTTATCATAAATAACTGCATTTCCAAGCATTTCCATGATATAAAGTTTCCATCTGTGCCAAATTTTTCAAAGTAGCTCTCTATGACAGGGACTGAGTCAAAATACCTAAAGACTGTTGTACCTGATGCACCGACAATTTGACTTAAAGTGACACTAAACGTTTGTTTATGTTTTTTAAAATAACAAACATTTCATACTTACCTCCACTGTGCATTTCGTTTTGCACAGTGTGGTCCGAACCTTGTCTTCTGGGGTCCCCCCGTGGCGATCGCGGCTCCTCCTAGCATCAGTAAACCCCCTGGGAGAAGCACTCTCTCTGGGGGTTACCTTGTGGGTGACCCCCAGCCAAAAGATAATTGTAGCACCCTCAACCAATAGGTAGGTGCTAGTATGCTTTTTACTAGTGACAGTCAGTTCAGGCAAATTTAGGCAGGCCTATGCTGCAAGCTAGGACTTTCTGTTTTGACCTGGGGGCTGGGAGTGGTCAGAGTAGCAGTGGGTGTGACCACCTGCTTCCAGAGAGAAGATTCTGGAACAGGGGCTGGGCCTGGAGCTGGAGTGTCAGGCAGCTAATGTGGGAGCCGAGACCAATCCCCAATTGGTATTGGCAGGGGGCGGTACCGACCGCAGGAGGATGCCCAGGGAGAGCTGTGAGGAAATTTTGCCTCTACACAGTCAATGGCAATGTCTCTACCACCACACGGTCGGCGGTAGAGAACTCCTGGAGCAGAGGGGCAGGTGAAGCTGTCGGAACACATGGTCCGGTCAAGTTCCGCATCAAGGACTCAGGGCAGTGGAAGGTCAGTGAGTGTTACCACAGTGGAGGGCTGGATGTGCCAGGAAGTCTGTGAGGGAACTCTGCTTCTATAGGGTCATTAGCAGAGTCTTCATCATACACGGTGGTTGATGGGTAGTCCTGGATCAGAGAAGAGACTGTGGGGATCTGTGTCAAATCGATGTGGCCTGAGGGCACAGGATTTGCAAGTTGGACTGGCTGGGAACAGTAGTCCATAACCTAAAGTAATGCTTTTAAACTACTAGGCCTTCGGGGAGAGGTTCTGCAGGCTTTGTAGCAGCGAGCAAACAGAGCCTGTTTAGGGACTTGTCCTTATCCCTTAAAAGAAGAAGATGTGACATACTTTAATTCAGTAATACAAGTTTGTGCAGGAGGAAACCAGTGGGTGTAAGAGGAAACAAGTTTGTACGGAGGTTGAGCAGAGGAGCAGTAACAGTCTGCATGGAGGTGCAGGAGGTGATTTATTCTGTGTTAATGCACATCCAATCTTCTGGCTCTAATTTTGTGTCTAAATCTTAAATATGATGGCAATGATAAATCCTATGGGTATCCCATATTCCAAAGAATATATACAGGTATCTGCACCCCCCTCCCCCCAGAAAGGTGCCAACTGTGGCACCAGAGGGGGGGAGGGTTCCGATGAGCGAAAGTTCCACTTTAGGGTGGAGCTCCGCTTTAATATGGCAGCATGTGGCAATATGCATTAGCATGACTGCTTGTAGTTCAACATGGGAGCTGACAGGAGATGACGACAATGCTAAAAAAATTAGGCACGTCAACCTATGTCAGGAGCGCGTGCTCTCCTGCTTCATCATAGCTGCTAGTTCCAGCATCCTGGTTTTGGATGTGGTATTCTCCTTGTCTGTCTGTCCACCTGCAAGGTGGTTGATGTGGCCAATCTTTGGGTGGAGACCAAACCTGATTTAAGCCAGCCAAGCCAGCAGTCTCATGCTTGTGATAGCAATTGTTACACGTGTTCCAAGCTCCCTGTTTGTCTGCCCTACTCTGCTAGATTGAATTTCCTCATTGATGACCTTGGATCGAATGTAGACTACTCTCTGAACTCTGACTGCCATTTGATTACAGATTTGTCCCTAACTATTCTGAACCTTGCCTGCCTTGTACCTGGACTGTCATTGACCCACTCTACCTGCCTGCCAACCGCAAGTACCTGTTTGCTTTGCTCAGTTCATGCCTGGCCCGGCATGGTAGCCAGGCAATATAGCATTGTGTATAAGTCCTGGGGGCATCTGAGTACTGGTAGGCCTGCTTGCCTTATGGTAAAGGGGGCTTCTAAAGGTGAAGCACACAGAAGCTAGCTATAGTGTCTGACCACCTGCGCTAGGGGTAAGAGTGACACCCTAGAAACATAAAGGGGGTAATTTACTAAGATGAATTCACTGCGCCGGTTCATACCTTAATTTGTGCGCCAGATAAATTATTAATTGAGCGTATGAACTGACGCACGCATAAGCGCAACACATAATATGCCGGCGCACACGATAATAATATACCGGCGCACACGATAATAATATGCCATTGATTATAGCGCACGCCGTTATCATTAACAGTCCATTCAGACAGGGGCAACGACTTGAGGCGACTTACAACATGACTTGGGGCGACTTATAACACAACTTGGGGCGTCTTACAACACAACTTTAAGTCGGCCCCAGGCCAGGGGGGCCACTTAAAGTTGTTTTGTAAGACGCCCCAAGTCGTGTTAAAAAACGGCATGGGTTCCCCTCCAAGAGCATACCAGGCCCTTCAGGTCTGGTATGGATATTAAGGGGAACCCCCTGTGACCCCGCCCCCCTCTGATGTACGGTTCCACGCCCTCCGTTATATAAGACCTGTCAGAAGAAGAGAAGCGTCACACAGTGGAAGCCTCCCATTGCGCGGAGCTGCCCGAGAATGAAGAAGAGACGCTGTGGAGGAAGATGCCAGACGAGAACACCGGAGCAAGAAGAAGCGGATCTGAGGAAGAAGATGGAGGAAGAAGATGAAGAAACCGATGGATGAAGAAAGGAAGAAGACCATAAGAAAGAAGATGAAAGAAGATTTTAATAAAGGACTTGTCAAAGATCGTCTCCTGTAATTTTTAACACTTTTTTCACTTTTTTGGTGAAATGGTAGGCCCTTACCATTTCACACAGGGGGGAGGCTGGGATCTGGGGGTCCCCTTGTTAAAGGTGGCTTCCAGATTCCGATAAGCCCCCCGCCCGCAGACCCCCACAACCACAGGCCAGGTTTGTGGGGATGAGGCCCTTGTCCTCATCAACATGGAGACAAGGTGCTTTGGGGGGGACCCCAAAGCATCCTCCCAATGTTGAGGGCATGTGGCCTGGTAAGGTTCAGGAGGGGGGCGCTCTCTCGTCCCCCCCTCTTTTCCTGCGGCCTGCCAGGTTGCGTGCTCGGATAAGGGTCTGGTATGGATTTTGAGGGGGACCCCCTCGCCATTTTTTTTTCTGGCGCGCGGTTCCCCTTAAAATCCATGCCAGACCTGAAGGGCCTGGTATGGAATTTCGGGGGACCCCCACGCATTTTTTTCTTCATTTTTTTTTTCTTAATGCTAACATGACCTGTGTGCAAATAGCTTTAAAAAAAACCCCATAGAAGTGAACCAGCGCAAAAAAAAGTTGAGAGGTGCGCCTGTTCAACTTATGCAAATGAACCTACGTGGCTTGACATTTACTAAGATTTTGCCAGCGCAGTGAACCAGTGTACTTGCAGGGGCGCAAATGCCGCTTGCGCATGCGCAGTACATAAATTGACCTAGCGCAGTTCCAAGTGTATTTTCAGGCGCAGCAAGCTTGCTCAGAGAAAGTTAATTTTCCGTTTTCTATTTTGGGCATATTTGTTACTTGGACAGTCATATCTACACTTCCTCACATCACCCACATCACCCCCATAATATTGCCACTTCCAACTTCTTTTAATTCTGAGATAAAGAATGCTTGCGCCACGTCTATAGCGGCGCACAGATCGTGGCTGCCCATGCGCCGGCATGCTCATAGTAAATGGGGAATTGTTACAGGCGCAAATGATTTGTGAATACGAAAACGGCCGGTGTGCGTCGGCGTGCGCCGCAACTCATGGCGCAAATGCTTTGTAAATCAGCCCCATAGTGTCTATGAATCCAACTTGCTAATAGAATCACCCTATTAAAAGCTAAAAAATATACAAAAGGATTAATCTTTTTGACATTAAACAAACATATGCAACAATATATTTGAAGTGTTTGAGTTCAGTTTTACTTGAACAGCACAGGGCAAACTCTATCATCATCACAGTTCTGCTATTATAAACCATGACCAGCACTGCCAAAAAATTTGGATAACAGGGGGATAGAAACAATAGCAGCTCAATAATCTAGTCTTTCCTGTATTCTTCAGTGAGCTTCTGGAATGTAGTCTGGAGAACATAGCTCATTGTGTCGGGGCACTAATGCTATTTGTACACAGTGAAAATACATTATAGTTTATCTCTTTTCTATTCAAGGTAAGTCCTAATCCTTTGTATTTAGGACTATTTTAGGCCATATTTTGTCACAGCACTCCCCTCCCTTTAACTTTCCGCTAATAAAACATGAAGCCAATGCATCCCATTGCTTTTGCAAGGAGCAATCTATAAAGACAATCAACTCCCGAGCTCAGTATCTTTTCATCTAATGGAGGATAAAACTGTGCCCCATGCCTACCCCATGAGTGTTGAGTATGAGTTTGCTAATCCAACAAGGATATTTGATCAAAACTTTGGTGAAGGTAAGTAGGAAAAAGTTACAATTTATTTTTATCCACATGCAATGGTTGAATTCTAAAAGGAGAATTGATAACATTGTTTAAGACTGCGAACATATTTTATTCACAGTCCTATTGAGAAAGTCCAGAGTAGTGATCGTAATCAAAATACACAGCACAATAAAAATGTGCAATAAACAGCACCATAATGTAAGCACTAACATTTTGTTTACTGATGTCAGACAAATGCTGGAATTTGAGTAATAGAACCAGGGCCGATCCTAGGGTCACAGACGCCTGGGTGCAGAAATATTTTGGGCGCCCCCACGTGGGCGTGGTCATCTTACTAACTCCTCCCCTTTTGCAAATGTTTCTATGGCAACGACTCAAACACAGATATGCTCCCCTAAGGAGTCTTTGTTAACCTGGTATCCTCCCATGATCTCTTAACAATAAAGAGAAGGAGATGGTCAGAGACTGCAAACATGATACAAGAAATGGTCAGAGACTGCAGACATGATACAAGAAATGGTCAGACTGCAGACATAATACAAGTGATGGTCAGAGCCTGCAGACATAGTACAAGAGATGGTCAGAGACAGCAGACATAGTACAAGAGATGGTCAGAGACAGCAGACATAGTACAAGAGATGGTCAGAGACTGCAGACATAGTACAAGAGATGGTCAGAGACTGCAGACATAGTACAAGAGATGGTCAGAGACTGCAGACATGATACAAGAGATGGTCAGAGACTGCAGACATGATGCAGGAGATGGTCAGAGACTGCAGACATGATACATAAGATGGTCAGACACTGCAGACATAATACAAAAGATGGTCAGAGACTGCAGACATAATATAAGCGATGGTCAGAGACTGCAGACATAATACAAGCGATGGTCAGAGACTGCAGACATAATACAAGCGATGGTCAGAGACTGCAGACATAATACAAGAGATAAAAAATAGGGAGAAATACTGCGCCAAACCAGACTAGGATTAGCTGCTGGCACAACAATTAGACACAATTGTATGGAAGAAATGAAAATAGATAGTGCAGCGCTTATAAAATTAGATGTCCCTGCTTCACATGAAGCTCTGCAGGCAATGTAATCCTGCAAGCAGACCGTGTGTGGCAGAAAATAATGAAAAGACACTTTTCCAGTGAATTTGAATATTAGAGCATGTCAAATGACATGACAAATAGTGACAATCTCTAAAAGTAAATGATTAAAACCTAAAAAGGTGTATATATATATATATATATCAACAGGATGATCATGTGAACACACCAAAATTTAAATGTATTACCAGACCCTTATCCGTGTGGTAAATAAATCTGTGAAAAAACTCTCCTGAACGCAAGAGAGGCAATTTACAAATAAAAAATGAGTAAAAAGTGAATGTATAGATTACATGCGATTCACCAGAAATCGCAGGGAAACAGACTAATATTAGGATAAGTGCATTATTCTTTTGATAAGAAAAATTTTTTTGTGCAAAAACACTCATAAACAAATAAATTCAACAATATTATCTGGATGAGTTCTATTCAAAGCTACAAGCATCTCCACCATTTCTCTTCTGGTGCTATCGCATTTACATCTCACGGTTTATGAGTCTATGGACTTCACCATAAAAATGGACATTAGTTACGTATATGTTTTGGGATAGCCTTACATTATATTCTTAAAGTTAATTAGATACTAGTCTCACAGGACTGTTGCATGAATTAGAGCGGCTCTATCAATTTGGGACTATTTAGCTTTGAATAGAACTCATCCAGATAATATTGTTGAATTTATTTGTTTATGAGTGTTTTTGCACAAAAATAATTTTCTTATCAAAAGAATAATGCACTTATCCTAATATTAGTCTGTTTCCCTGCGATTTCTGGTGAATCGCATGTAATCTATACATTCACTTTTTACTCATTTTTTATTTGTAAATTGCCTCTCTTGCGTTCAGGAGAGTTTTTTCACAGATTTATTTACCACACGGATAAGGGTCTGGTAATACATTTAAATTTTGGTGTGTTCACATGATCATCCTGTTGATATATATATATATATATATACACCTTTTTAGGTTTTAATCATTTACTTTTATAGATTGTCACTATTTGTCATGTCATTTGACATGCTCTAATATTCAAATTCACTGGAAAAGTGTCTTTTCATTATTTTCTGCCACACACGGTCTGCTTGCAGGATTACATTGCCTGCACAGCTTCATGTGAAGCAGGGACATCTAATTTTATAAGCGCTGCACTATCTATTTTCATAATACAAGAGCTGGTCAGAGACTGCAGACATGATACAAGAGCTGGTCACAGACTGCAGACATACTACAGAAGATGGTCAGAGGCTGCAGATATAATACAAGAAATGGCCAGAGACTGCAGACATAGTACAAGAGCTGGTCACAGACTGCAGACATGATACAAGAGCTGGTCAGAGACTGCAGACATAGTACAGGAGCTGGTCAGAGACTGCAGACATGATACAAGAGCTGGTCACAGACTGCAGACATGATACAAGAGCTGGTCAGAGACTGCAGACATGATACAAGAGCTGGTCAGAGACTGCAGACATGATACAAGAGCTGGTCACAGACTGCAGACATGATACAAGAGCTGGACACAGACTGCAGACATACTACAGAAGATGGTCAGAGGCTGCAGATATAATACAAGAAATGGCCAGAGACTGCAGACATAGTACAAGAGCTGGTCACAGACTGCAGACATGATACAAGAGCTGGTCACAGACTGCAGACATGATACAAGAGCTGGTCAGAGACTGCAGACATAGTACAAGAGCTGGTCAGAGACTGCAGACATGATACAAGAGCTGGTCACAGACTGCAGACATGATACAAGAGCTGGTCACAGACTGCAGACATACTACAGAAGATGGTCAGAGGCTGCAGATATAATACAAGAAATGGCCAGAGACTGCAGACATAGTACAAGAGATGGTCAGAGACTGCAGACATAGTAGAAGAGATGGTCAGAGACTGCAGACATAGTAGAAGAGATGGTCAGAGACTGCAGACATAGTACAAGAGATGGTCAGAGACTGCAGACATAGTACAAGAGATGGTCAGAGACTGCAGACATAGTACAAGAGATGGTCAGAGACTGCAGACATAGTACAAGAGATGATCAGAGACTGCAGAAATACTACAGAAGATGGTCAGAGACTGCAGACATGATACAAGAAATTGTCAGAGACTGCAAACATACTACAGGAGATTTTCAAAGACTGCAGGCAGGATACAAGAGATGGACAGAGACTGCAGACATGATACAAGAAATGGTGGGAGACTGCCCGATCAGTGCCCATCAATGCAGGCTCACCAGTGCCCATACGCTTAGCCTCATCAGTGACCATCAGTGCTGCCTCAGCAGTGCCCATCAATGCAGGGTCCTTGCATGGCCTCCTGGGGGGCTGATGCTCCTGGTCCTGGGATCAAGTTGTTGCAAACCAGCATCTAGCCCCACAACCTGAGCCAGTCACGTGTGTCATGACTCCCTGGTGTGCCATGCCTCTGCCTGCCTCCAAGACTCTGGGAGTTTCCTCTGCGCTCGCTACTCTGTTCTCCAGCCCCTCCCATTCTGCACAACTCCCCCTAGTCTGTTCAATCCCCCTTACCCCCATCTGCCCAATCCCCCATACCCCTAGTCTGCACAAGCCCACCTCCCCCCAGTCTGCACAATTACCCCCCTCCCCTAGTCTGCACAATCCCCCCTTCCCCCAGTCTGTACAATTACCCCCCCCCCCCCAGTCTGAACAATCCCCCCTTCCCCAGTCTGCACAATTACTCCCCTCCCCGTCTG
This sequence comes from Lithobates sylvaticus, assembly GCA_028564925.1. NCBI lineage: Eukaryota > Metazoa > Chordata > Amphibia > Anura > Ranidae > Lithobates > Lithobates sylvaticus. The sequence goes on along the minus strand of CM053035.1, from coordinate 114,358,727 downwards.
CTCAACCCCCCCTTCGTTTGATGGGCACAGTGGCTGCATTTGATGGCACAGTGGCTGCGTTTGATGGGCACAGTCGCAGCGTTTGATGGCACAGTGGCTGCATTTGATGGGCACAGTGGCAGCGTTTGATGGGCACAGTGGCTGCATTTGATGGCACAGTGGCTGCATTTGATGGGCACAGTGGCAGCGTTTGATGGCACAGTGGCTGCATTTGATGGCACAGTGGCTGCATTTGATGGGCACAGTGGCAGCGCTTGATGGGACAGTGGCAGCGTTTGATGGCACAGTGGCAGCGTTTGATGGCACAGTGGCAGCGTTTGATGGCACAGTGGCAGCGTTTGATGGCACAGTGGCTGCGTTTGGCACAGTGGCTGCGTTTGATGGCACAGTGGCTGCGTTTGATGGCACAGTGGCTGCGTTTGATGGCACAGTGGCTGCGTTTGATGGGCACGGTGGCAGCGTTAGATGGGCACGGTGGCTGCGTTAGATGGGCACGGTGGCTGCGTTAGATGGGCACGGTGACTGCTTTAGATGGGCACGGTGACTGCTTTAGATGGGCACAGTGGCTGCGTTAGATGGGCACGGTGGCTGCGTTAGATGGGCACGGTGGCTGCGTTAGATGGGCACGGTGACTGCTTTAGATGGGCACGGTGACTGCTTTAGATGGGCACGGTGGCTGCGTTAGATGGGCACGGTGGCTGCGTTAGATGGGCACGGTGGCTGCTTTTGATGGGCACGGTGGCTGCGTTTGATGGGCACAGTGGCGGCATTTGATGGGCACAGTGGCGGCGTTTGATGGGCACAGTGGCAGCGTTTGATGGGACAGTGGCTGCATTTGATGGCACAGTGGCTGCATTTGATGGGCACAGTGGCAGCGCTTGATGGCACAGTGGCAGCGTTTGATGGCACAGTGGCAGCGTTTGATGGCACAGTGGCTACGTTTGATGGCACAGTGGCTGCGTTTGATGGCACAGTGGCTGTGTTTGATGGGCACAGTGGCAGCGTTTGATGTCACCGTGGCAGCGTTTGATGGCACCGTGGCAGCGTTTGATGGCACAGTGGCAGCGTTTGATGGCACAGTGGCTGCGTTAGATGGGCACAGTGGCTGCGTTAGATGGGCACGGTGGCTGCGTTAGATGGGCACGGTGACTGCTTTAGATGGGCACGGTGACTGCTTTAGATGGGCACGGTGGCTGCGTTAGATGGGCACGGTGGCTGCGTTAGATGGGCACGGTGGCTGCTTTTGATGGGCACGGTGGTTGCGTTTGATGGGCACGGTGGCTGCGTTTGATGGGCACAGTGGCGGCGTTTGATGGGCACAGTGGCAGCGTTTGATGGGCACAGTGGCGGCGTTTGATGGGCACAGTAGCAGCTTTTGATGGGCACAGTGGGCGTTTTGTGGGCACAGAGGCAGCTTTTGATGGGCATGATGGGTGTTTGATGGGCATAGTGGGCGTTTGATGGGCACAGTGGCAGCTTTGGATGGGCACAGTGGGCGTTGGATGGGCACAGTGGGCGTTGGATGAGCACAGTGGGCGTTGGATGGGCACAGTGGCAGCTTTTAATGGACACAGTGGGCGCTTGATGGGCACAACTTTGTCACTTACTTCCTGGTGCAGTGCAGGGGTCACTCGTCTCACAGAAGCTTGGCAACAAGCAGCTCTCTCTTCAGCTCTCTCTACGCTCCCGCTTCCTTCACTCCGCCCCCTCTGAGCCACGCTGCCTGAAGAACATGGCAGAGGTGGGCGGAGCTTATACCCTAGACGCGGAGGCGGCGCGCAATGAATGCTGGGGCGGCCGCGGTCTCTCACTAACGTCACTGGCTGCTAGCTAGCCGCCGGCTGGGCGGCCGGCGATTTTAGCAAGCCAGTGCGCTCAGCTTCGGCCGGCGCCCCTCTGCTGGTTTAAAATACAGCGCTGGGGTGCGGTGCACCCGCTGCGCCCCGGGAAGGATCGGCCCTGAATAGAACTTTCAGGAAAAATAATCTGCACTGTATTTTGGTAGGAAACATAATACAACTACCCTGACAGCTAAGAAGAAATGTACAGTGTCTCACAAAAGTGAGTACACCCCTCACATTTTTGTAAATATTTTAATATATCTTTTCATGTGACAACACTTAAGAAATTACACTTTGCTACAATGTAAAGTAGTGGGTGTACAGCTTGTATAACAGTGTACATTTGCTGTTCTCTCAAAATAACTCAACACACAGCCATTAATGTCTAAACCGCTGGCAACAAACGTGTGTACACCCCTAAGTGAAAATGTCCAAATTGGGCCCAATTAGCCATTTTCCCTCCCCGGTGTCATGTGACTCGTTAGTGTTACAAGGTCTCAGGTGTGTTAAATTTGGTTTAATTAACAATTAATTATTGCTCTCACTCTCTCATACTGGTCACTGGAAGTTCAGCATGACACCTCATGGCAAAGAACTCTCTGAGGATCTAAAAAAAATAATTGTGGCTCTACATAAAGATGGCCTAGGCTATAAGAAGATTGCCAAGACCCTGAAACTGAGCTGCAGCACGTTGGCCAAGACCATACAGCGGCTTAACAGGACAGGTTCCACTCAGAACAGGCCTCGCCATGGTCGAACAAAAAAGTTGAGTGCACGTGCTCAGTGTCATATCCAGAGGTTGTCTTTGGAAAATAGACATATGAGTGCTGCCAGCATTGCTGCAGAGGTTAAAGGGGTGGGGGGTCGGCCTGTCAGTGCTCAGGCTGTACGCCACACACTGCATCAAATTGGTCTGCGTGGCTGTCGTCCCAGAAGGAAGCCTCTTCTAAAGTTGATGCACAAGAAAGCCCGCAAACAGTTTGCTGAAGACAAGCAGACTAAGAACATGGATTACTGGAGCCATGTCCTGTGGTCTGATGAGACCAAGACAAACTTATTTGGTTCAGATTGTCTCAAGCGTGTGTTGCGGCAACCAGGTGAGGAGTACAAAGACAAGTGTTTCTTGCCTACAGTCAAGCATGGTGGTGGGAGTGTCATGGTCTGGGGCTACACGAGTGTTGCCAGCTGCCAGTTCATTGAGGGAACCATGAATGCCAACATGTACTGTGACATACTGAAGCAGAGCATGATCCCCTTCCTTCGGAGACTGGGCAGCAGGGCAGTATTCCAACATGATAACAACCCCAAACACACCTCCAAGACGACCAATGCCTTGCTAAAGAAGCTGAGGGTAAAGGTGATGGACAGGCCAAGCAGGTCTCCAGACCTAAACCCTATTGAACATTTGTGGGGCATCCTCAAACGGAAAGGTGAAGGAGTGCAAGGTCTCTAACATCCACCAGCTCTGTGATGTCATCATGGAGGAGTGGAAGAGAATTCCAGTGCCAACCTGTGAAGCTCTGGTGAACTCCATGCCCAAGAGGGTTAAGGCAGTGCTGGAAAATAGTGGTGGCCACACAAAATATTGACACTTTGGGCCCAATTTGGATATTTTCACTTAGGGGTGTACTCACTTTTGTTGCCAGCGGTTAAGACATTAATGTGTTGAGTTATTTTGAGGGGACAGCAATTTTACACTGTTATACAAGCTGTACACTCACTACTTTACATTGTAGCAAAGTGTAATTTCTTCAGTGTTATCACATGAAAAGATATACCGTATATACTCGAGTATAGGCTGTCCTGAGTATAAGCCGAGGCCCCTAAATCACCACAAAAAAAATGGGGAAACGTATTGACCCGTGTATAAGCCGAGGGGCAAAAATGCAGCAGCTACTGTAAGTGGAAAAAGGGTCAGCAATGCCAATCTGAATGTCCCCTGTACAGACCCCCGTGTCCCCATTGCAGCCCGTGTCCCCATTGCAGCCTACCTGTGCCGATCCGCCGATCCGTGGGTCTGTGGGTCCGTGGGTCCGGGGTCCTGGGTCCTGTGTCCTGTGTCCGGGGTCCTCGGTCCTGGGTCCTGGGTCCTGGGTCCTGGGTCCGGGGTCCGGTCCCGCTCTGTCCTCCCCACAGCGTGTATTACAGGCGCCATTACAATTTAAAAGCCGCGCCTCCTCGTCCGTGATAGGAGGAAAACTTTTTTCCCAGCAGTCAGTGTGCAGTGTTCCGCCTATCACGGACATTCTCTCATCCTCGTCCATGAGATGAGAATGACAGGCCATCCGTGATAGGCGGAACACTGTACTGCTGGGAAAATTAGTGTCCGCCTATCACGGACGGGCGGGAGGAGGCGGCGCGGCTTTTGAACACTGCCGTCTGTCTGCGCGGCAAGCTGTTCATGTAGGCAGACGGCGGTGACTCGAATATAAGCCGAGAGGTCGACTTTCAGACCTAAAAAAGGGTCTGAAAATCTCGGCTTATATTCGAGTATATACGGTAATAAAATATTATTACAAATGTGAGGGGTGTACTCACTTTTGTGAGATACTGTGCATTTCTTCCTATTCACTAGCTGACAGGGTAGTTGTATTATGTTTCCTACCAAAATACAGTGCAGATTATTTTTCCTGGAAGTTCTATTACTCATGTTTATAACAAAGAATATTGGGGTACAGTTAGCTAATTTCCATTGGATTGCTTACTGTGAGCAGCTGATCTGAATTCTGATTAGTTATCTCGGAATGCTAAACACCATTGTTAGAATGAGATGGTTATTTATAACCTGCAGTATTACAGTATCTCAAAATGTGGAATTTAGAAAAATTGTCAAATTCTTGTATTTTACAATCCCGTATCTTTACTGTTACTGCTGGGTGCTGAGATGCCCCTTAAAATAAACCTGTTCTTATAACTTATGTAGCACCCTGGTGTTTAGGTAGGGTTGCTAACAAATTTAGTTTTGCCAGATAGTAGTTGTCCTGGTTAATTGTTAGTAGATCCACTGATTCCTCTCTAATTCTGGAATTGCTGCACATTTTTTCTTCTGTCACTAGGTGGCACTGTGGCTGCTGACATTAGATTGACCAGGGCTCTGCCAGGTCAGATTATAAATGGATGGGTGTCTCAGCCAATTGGCGGGGGTTTCTTTAGTCCCTTGGCTTGCTGGGAGAGCCTATTTATTGGGGTGGAGTCAGGTGATCAGGGTTCTGTGCCACCTGGACGACTGTCTGGGTGGACATGTGTTATGTTACCCCAGGCTGCTAGGCAGGAAGCCTGAGACCTATCCCGGGGACACCTGGCTGCTAGGCTGCCTAAGGCCTATCCAGGAGCAGGAGATGTAGCGTAGGGTTGGGACTGCAGGATTGGAGTCCAACCGAGTTGCGAAGGTTCAGCCGGACAGGGAACCAGTTGTGGTCAGAGGTAAAAGGAAAACAGTCTGCACTAAGGGACCATCCACCTTGTTACCGGAGACCACTGTGAGTAAGCTTGAGCAAGTACCAGAGCAGTCTTCTCACCAGGCAGGGATAGTGAAGAAGTGGGAAAGCTTCAGCAAAGTGCCAAGCCAGGGACCCAGCAGGTTAGCGGGGGTGACGCTTGAGGAGTATACAGCGAGATAGCTGTGGAAGAGCTCAGGAGATTCAGTGACGATTGGATCTGGAAGTCTAGTGAGAGATTTACTAGAGCTCAGTGAGTGAAGATCTACAGTGGGATACTGTGAGATAAGAGAAGAACTATTCTGTTACCAAGAGTTATGCGCAAATACCTTTAGTGACTGTTACAAGTTCAGTTGTCATAGGAGACTGCGGCCCTACTCCTACATCTGGCTGGACTCCTTTTCCTATATAGCTGTCTACCTATAGAGACTCAGAGTCTGTCAATTATAATTGCATCTACTCAAAGGTGTCCTGGCCCTAACCCGCTCTCCCACAGTCCTTTTTAAGAGACAATAAATCTCTTGTTCGCATTCAAAAAGTGACCGGAGCCCATATTTTCATCTTGCATTACACCCACCATGCCTGTTAGCCCACTCTACAAGGAAGGATGTCAGCTCTCCCTAACTCTTGAGGTCACCATTAGGCTTCTGGAGGCCCGGGACCTTGCTACACTTATAATACAAAACAGCATAAGGGGATACAAGTAGACATCACAAGGTGCTGTTACATGACAGTAACTTATTACAATCCCTCTTCTTCTATTGATCAGTATACAATTTTGCATTATGGGATGTGACAGCACATAGTGGATGCTGGGAAATGCAGAGATGAAATGTTAAATATGTAGTCCTATGTACTGGCACATTTAAGTACTGTATTTATCGGCGTATAACACGCGCCGGCGTATAACACGCACCCCAAGTTTAGGAGGGAATTTAAAAGAAAAAACTTTTAGGAGGGAAGTTTAAGGAAAAAAACTTACATTTAAATGCCCATTAACCTCCTTGGCGGTAACCCCGAGCCTGGCTCGGGTCCAGCTTTTTGTGCTGGGAGCGGTAACCCCGAGCCAGGCTCGGGCTTGCGTTGCAGGATGCAGGGGGGAAGTTACTTACCTTTTCCCCTGGATCCTGCGATGTCTCCCCGCTGTGTGAGCGAGCCGTCCGCTCGCTCGATTCACACAGTGCCGGGTGCCGCCGATCTCCGTTCCCTGTGACGTTACGACGCACGGGAGCGGAGATCGGCGCCAAATTCAAAAAAGTTTAAAAACACAGTACACATACAGTACTGTAATCTTACAGATTACAGTACTGTATACAAAAAATACACATCCCCTTTGTCCCTAGTGGTCTGCCCAGTGCCCTGCATGTCATTTTATATAATAAAAAGATTTTTTTTCTGCCTGGAAACTGGAGATTGTCCATAGCAACCAAAAAGTGTCCCTTTATGTCAAAAGTGGTTTTAGACAGCTAGAAAACACCGATAAAAAAAAAAAATCACAATTTATCATCAAACAATAAATTTAATGACAGCGACTATTCTGCAACTGAGCATATTTCAGTGTTTTTGATTTGATTACATTATTGAATCATTTTTATATATATTTTTATTATATTATAATTTATTATTTTGTGTTTCAAACTTTATCATACCCGGGATGTCTACTAGACTCTGGTTCGGACAGATTTAAGTGAGTTATTCATAAGAATTGCATGCCTACAATATAAAAACGCCAAATTTCCATGCAAAATAATTGTACCACTTTCAGCACTAAATTCCAGCCAGAATCATACCGCCAGGGAGGTTAATGCAGCCTTGTCAGTGTCATTTGCAGCCTTGCATTGCAGCCTTGTCAGTCATTTGCAGCCTTGTCAGTCATTTGCAGCCTTCCATTGCAGCCCTATCAGTCATTTACAGCCTTCCATTGCAGCCTTGTCAGTCATTTACAGCCTTCCATTGCAGCCTTGTCAGTCATTTACAGCCTTCCATTGCAGCCTTTCATGTCATTTGCAGCCTTTTCAGTGTGTTTTTCTTTTAAAAATGGTGCCGCTGAGATACAGAGCAGCTGTCCTGCGTATCTCGGCGGCGCTCTGTAGTTCTCGTCGGCTTTCGGGTATTTTCGGCCATTCTCAGCCGTTCCCGGCAGCTTTCGGTTTTCTGAAAGCCGATGAGGACGGCCGAGTGCTACCGGAAATAACCGAGAACGCCCGAAAATAGCCGAGAACGACTGAAGATACCCGAAAGCCGCCCGCCGAGAACGGCAGAAGAGCTTACAAACGGCGGGGGATCGGCGTATAACACGCACCCCCGATTTTCCCCTCATTTTAAGTGCGTGCGTGTTATACGCCGATAAATACGGTACTTTAAAAACCACTATAAAGGGCAACTCAGAACTGAGCAGTATAGCAGACGTAGGCAAAATAAACATGTAAATAATACAAATGTTTCATGAACAGTTTATATTCAAAAATGTTACCCACCTGTGTGGCCCACCAGCCTGCTATTCCCTGTGGACAGGGTTCATAAAATTCTAAGAACAATTGGGTGATCTTTAAGAATCTAGTACAATTAAACCTTTATATTTTCACAAATTGAAGCTGACCGCTGACCAAAAGACTGAGCCTCCTTCAGTTCTTGATGTTTTTCGAGCCTAGACTACAGAAGACTGGAAAAACATTCCTCATCTAATAAATCTGTATTTATGTTGCAACATGCAGGCAGTTGGACCCAAATTATGTCATGGAACCATATTGCCTTGTAACAGCGGTTCTGGCTGGAGGTGGTTTACATGAATATAGAGAATGTGTTCATGGTATACATTAGGCTCCATAATAACAACTGAGCATCATTTAAATTCCACTGAGTATCATAGTAGCGGACTATGTGGACCCTAATAACATTAAACTTTTTATTGCAGCTTTGACCTGGTAACTGTGGCTGGAGAGAGGGTATAAATAGATAAACAGCTGCTCTGTTTCTGATTGTCCGCTGGCATAGATAGGACCAGGGCAATGACATTTTATCCAGATGACTTAGCATTCTTTAAAAATAACATCTATCTAGTCCAACACAAGGATTCTGTATACAGAATGTTCCAGTTTTAAAGAAAAACCTATCATAAAATATATATGTAAACTGTTATTTTTACCTTCTGCTTCCAATTGCTGCCTGGTTGTTACACTATATTACCAAAAGTATTGGGACACCTGTCTTTACACACATGAACTTTAATGGCATCCCAATCTTAGTCCGTAGGGTTCAATATTGAGTTGGCCCACCATTTGCTGCTATAACGGCTTCAACTCTTCTGGGAAGGCTCTCCACAAGGTTTAGGAGTGTGTCTATGGGATTGTTTGACCATTCTTCCAGAAGCGCATTTGTGAGGTCAGGCACTTATGTGGACGAGAAGGCCTGGCTCACAGTCTCCACTCTAATTCATCCCAAAGGTGTTCTATTGTGTTGAAGTCAGAACTCTGTGCAGGCCAGTCAAGTTCCTCCACCCCAAATGTGCTCATCCATGTCTTTATGGACATTGCTTTGTACACTGATCCAAATAATTTGGGGGAGGGGGGATTATGGTAAGGGAGTTGTTCTTCAGGGATTGGGCTTGGTCCCTTCCCTTAGGGAACTCTTAAGGCGTCAGCATACCAAGACATTGTGGACAATTTCATGCTCCCAACTTTGTGGGAAAAGTTTGGGGATGGCCCCTTCCTGTTGCAACATGACTGCGCACCAGTGCACAAAGCAAGGTCCATAAACACATAGATGAGCGAGTTTGGGGTGGAGGAACTTGACTGGACTGCTCAGAGCCCTGACCTCAACCCGATAGAACACCTTTGGGATAAATTAGAGCGAAGGCTGCGAGTCAGGCCTTCCCGTCCAACATCAGTGCCTGACCTCACATATGTGGTTCTGGAAGAATGGTCAACCATTCCCATAGACACACTCCTAAACCTAGTGGACAGCGTTCCCAAAAGAGTTGAAGCTGTTATAGCTGCAAAGGATGGGCCAACTCAATATTGAACCCTACAGACTAAGACTGGGATGCCGTTAAATTTCATGTGAATGTAAAGGCAGGTGTCCCAATACTTTTGGTAATATAATGTATGTTGGATTGTCCTTAATACTTTTTGAACACTATGCAGATCACTTACTTCATTTGCTGCACATTTGTTTATTTGGATACAAATGTACTGAAGCTATTGATTTAGTATACCAGCCAATCAAATAGCATTTTCAGGAGATCAGCAACGGTAACCTACAGTATCTCACAAAAAGTACACCCCTCACATTTTTGTAATTATTCTATTATATCTTTTCATGTGACATCACTGAAGAAATTACACTTTGCTACAATGTAAAGTAGTGAGTGTACAGCTTGTATAACAGTGTAAATTTGCTGTCCCCTCAAAATAACTCAATACACAGCCATTAATGTCTAAACCGCTGGCAACAAAAGTGAGTACACCCCTAAGTGAAAATGTCCAAATTGCTCCCAAAGTGTCAATATTTTGTGTGGCCACCATTATTTTCCAGCACTGCCTTAACCCTCTTGGGCATGGAGTTTACCAGAGCTTCAAAGGTTGCCACTGGAGTCCTCTTCCCCTCCTCCATGACGACATCACAGAGCTGGTGGATATTAGAGACCTTGCGCCCCTCCACCTTCCATTTGAGGATGCCCCACAGATGCTTAATAGGGTTTATGTCTGGAGTCATGTAGAGCGGGAGAATAATCGTTTTATCTCTGGAATGAATCCCCTTTTTAATGCATGCCAATATTCTGTTTGCTTTGTTAGCAACAGCTTGGCATTGCATGCCATCATCTACTAGGACCCCCAGGTCCTTTTCCATCCTAGATTCCCCCAGAGGTTCTCCCCCCAGTGTATAGATTGCATTCATATTTTTGCCACCCATATGCATTATTTTACATTTTTCTACATTGAACCTCATTTTGCCATGTAGTTGCCCACCCATTAATTTGTTCAGATATTTTTGCAAGGTTTCCACATCCTGCGGAGAAGTTATTGCCCTGCTTAGCTTAGTATCGTCCGCAAATAGAGATTGAACTGTTTACCCCATCCTCCAGGTCGTTTATGAACAAATTAAACAGGATTGGTCCCAGCACAGAACCCTGGGGGACCCCACTAACCACTCCTGACTATTCAGAGTATTCCCCATTTATCACCACCCTCTGAACTCACCTTTGTAGCCAGTTTTCAATCCATGTACTCACCCTATGGTCCATGCCAACGGACCTTATTTTGTACAGTAAAAGTTTATGGGGAACTGTGTCAAATGCTTTTACAAAATCCAGATACACCACGTCTACGGGCCTTCCTTTATCTAGATGCCAACTCACCTCCTCATAGAAGGTTAATAGATTGGTTTGACAAGAACGATTCTTCATGAATCCATGGTGATTACTGCTAATGATACCTTTCTTATTACTAAAATCTTGTATATAGTCCCTTATCATCCCCTCCAAGAGTTTACATACTATTGATGTTAAGCTAACTAGTCTGTAATTCCCAGAGATGTATTTTGGGCCCTTTTTAAATATTGGTGCTACATTGGCTTTTCTCCAATCAGCTGGTGCCATTCCAGTCAGTAGACTGTCAGTAAAGATTAGGAACAATGGTCTGGCAATTACTTGACTGAGTTCCCTAAGTACCCTCGGGTGCAAGCCATCTGGTCCCAGCAATTTATTAATGTTAAGTTTCCCAAGTCTAATTTTAATTCTGTCTTCTGTTAACCATGGAGGTGCTTCCTGTGATGTGTCATGAGGATAAACACTGCAGTTTTGGTTACTGTAGCCCCTCAATTCCCTCGTAAAGACTGGGGAGAAGAATAAATTCAATACCTTTGCCATCTCCCCATCCTTTGTAACCAGATGTCCTTCCTCATTCTTTATGGGGCCAATATGGTCTGTCCTCCCTTTTTTACTGTTTACATACTTAAAGAAATTCTTGGGAATTTTTTTGCTCTCCTCTGCTATGTGTCTTTCATGTTCTATCTTAGCCGTCCTTATTGCACCCTTACATTTCTTGTTGCGTTCTTTATAAAGTCTGAATACTGATGATGATCCCTCAACCTTGTATTTTTTGAAGGCCTTCTGCTTTGCTTTTATATGCATTTTTACATTGGAATTAAGCCATCTAGGACTTTTGTTCACTCCTTTAAATGTATTACCCAATGGGATGCATTGGCTAATGCCCTTATTTAATATGCTCTTAAATCAAACCCATCTCTCCCCTGTGTTCTTTGTTCCTAAGATTTTACCTCAATTTATGCCTTGTAGAAAGGTGTGTAGTTTAGGGAAGTTGGCTGTTTTGAAATTCAGTGTCTTTGTATCACCCTTATGTTTCCTATTTGTGTGATTTATACTGTAGCCAATTGACCTGTGATCGCTGTTACTTAAATTGCCCTGTATTTCCACATCCGTGATCAGGTCCAGTAACGCTTTATTTCTGGTGCATCTACCATCTGACCCATAAAATTGTCCTGCAAGACATTTAGGAACTGGCGAGCCTCAGATGAATGCGTGGTTCCCTCCGCCCAGTCTATGTCTGGATAATTATGATAACACTTCCCATCCTTGCTGCTAATCCAAATTGTGATAGGAGATCTGTCTCCCCTTCCTCCCTCAGGTTATATATGCATATAGCATACTCCCAGTATTATTTTTCCCTTAGCTTCATCCCTTTGGAGCTCTACCCATAAGGATTCCACCTCCCCCCTAGCTCCCTTAGTGATGTCATCTCTCACATTCACTTGTACATTAATCTTGATATATAGGCATACCCCTCCCCTTTTTTACCCTCTCTATCCTTGCGATAAAGGATAAATATACCCTTGAATGGTTGCCAGCCAATCATGAGAGCTGTTGAACCAGGTCTCTGAAATTCCCACAAAATCTTCCTCGTACAACAGTATCTCTAGTTCACCCATCTTGTCCGCAAGGCTCCTGACATTTGTGAACATGCCACGTAGTTTAGACCGGTCGCATATTATCCTCTTATTGGGAGTTCCGAGATTGCAACTAGGATTTGCTACTATACCTACCTTGGGTTTATGTGCTTCGTTCAACCTACCACTAATGCCCCCAACACTACCCTCTGAAATATGTTCCGCACTGACTATCTTTACCTCTGGATCCCCCCCCCCCCATCACTTAGTTTAAAAATCCCTCTAACTTTTTGGCCATCTTTATTCCCAGCTGATCTGCACCCTCCTCATTTAGGTGCAGTCCCTTCTATAGTACTGGTTATCGACTGAGAAGTCGGCCCAGTCCTCCAGGAACCCAAACCCCTCCTTACTACACCAGCTCTTCAGCCACTTGTTTACTTCCCTAATCTCCCTCTGTCGTTCTGGTGTGGCTCGATGTACCGGTAGTATTCCTGAGAATACTACCTTGGAGGTCCTTTTCCTCAATTTAGCTCCCAAGTCCCTAAAATCGTTCTTTAGGACACTCCATCTGGCTCTGACTTTGTCATTGGTGTCAACGTGCACCACGACAGCTGGGTCTTCCCCAGCCCCTCCCAGTAATTTGTCCACCAGATCCGTGATGTGTCGAACCAGAGCGCCCGGTAGACAACATATTGTTCGATGCTTCAGGTCTTTGTTACAGATTGGCCTCTCTGTCCTTCTAAGAATTGAGTCCCCTACCACCAGAATATGTCTTTCCTTTCCCTTCACTCTCACTGGAGGAGTTCTTCCCCTGGCAGCTAGGAGAGTCCCTCAGCTCCAGCAGTGCTGGTCCCTGACTGGTTTCACCAATGTCACTTAATGGAGCGTACTTATTGGGATGCTCAAGCCCTGGATTGGCCTCCTTTGCCCTTCCCCCTCTACCCTTCCTGACTGTCGCCCATCTACTCTTTCCTAGTGCCTGCACCTCTTTGTCTCCACCCGCCTCTGTGCTGGCCCCTGCCGGCACCTCCCGTGTACGTTCCTGGCTCTTCTTTAGTATGGAGGGACTTCTCAGTGCTGACAGTTGCTTCCCCATCTTCAGAACCTGGGCTTCCAGGGAAACAATGTGCTTACATTTTGCACAGCAGTATTCACCCTCGATCGGATGATCAAGGAACGCATACATGCCGCAAGATGTACAACGAGTCGCCTATCCACACCTGCCGGGCATCGTACCTATTAAATTTAATGAGGATTGGGGATTATACCCTGTCCAAATTACCTAACAACTAGCTTCCTGACACTAATACTCAACAAGACAATACACAGGTACTCAACAAGACAATACACAGGTACTCAACAAGAAAATAGGCAGGCACTCGCAGACCTACGTGCACTCGCATACCTACGTGCACCCGCAGACCTACGTGCATCCGCAGACCTACGTGCACCCGCAGACCTACGTGCACTCGCAGACCTACAGTCAGGTCCATAAATATTGGGACATCAACACAATTCAAATCTTCTTGGCTCTATACACCACCACAATGGATTTGAAATGAAACAAACAAGATGTGCTTTAACTGCAGACTTTCAGCTTTAATTTGAGGGTATTTACATCCAAATCAGGTGAACGGTGTAGGAATTACAACAGTTTGTATATGTGTCTCACACTTTTTAAGGGACCAAAAGTAATGGGACAGATTAACAATCATCCATCAAACTTTCACTTTTTAATACTTGGTTGCAAATTCTTTTGCAGTCAATTACAGCCTGAAGTCTGGAATGCATAGACATCACCAGACGCTGGGTTTCATCCCTGGTGATGCTCTGCCAGGCCTCTACTGCAACTGTCTTCAGTTCCTGCTGTTCTTGCCTTCCCTTCAGTTTTGTCTTCAGCAAGTGAAATACATGCTCAATCAGATTCAGGTCAGGTGATTGACTTGGCCATTGCATAACATTCCACTTTTTTACCTTAAAAAACTCTTTGGTTGCTTTCGCAGTATGCTTCGGGTCATTGTCTATCTGCCTTGTGAAGCACCATCCAATGAGTTCTGAAGCATTTTGCTGAATATGAGCAGATAATATTGCCCGAAACACTTCATAATTCATCCTGCTGTTTTATCAGCAGTCACATCATCAATAAATACAAGAGAACCGGGGGCGTGACCGGAAGCCGACCTGGAAGGCAGCACGGACTGAGAGCTCCTCTCCAGCCCGCAGCAATAAGGCTAATTTCGGGGGAAAAAAAGCCAGCCTATGGGAGGATCGCGCACCACCCGATCCTCCTCAGCCCGGAGACCTGCACACCCGCCACCGAGCACCGCAGCATCTTTCAAAAAGCTCTTCAAGCCGCCGGCGGCTCCGGGCGGGTGTACCAAGATGGCCGACAACACGAGGCAGCAGGCCTCAAACCCGCCGCCTCTCCGCAGCGGCAGGTCGCAGCAGACCGCAAAGGACTCCCCACAACAGCTCCCGAGCCCCTCCGGGCTCCAACACAGGGTGAGTGAAACCCACCAAACACCGGAGGGACACCATACCCCACAGGGGGACCAGGCCGGAACCCACCCACAAGAATACACCCAGTGCACAGAGGCCTTCCCTAAGCTACTGAGAACAGCCTCGGACCCATGCCTCCACACAGGCACCCTGTCCCCCACAGCATCTGACTCAGCAATGGACTTCCCCCCTCTCCCAGGCCCTGGACACCCCAGGGCGGATCAACAGCCCCCCACTGAGCAAGGGGCACAGTCCGCATGGCAGACACTACCCCCCCCAGGACCCCAAAGGCCCCGGGACCTTACCCTGACCAGGGACTCACGTGCAATCCCCCCCATACTCCCCCAAGCAACTCAGGGGAACACACGGCACCCAGAATACAGCCCACCGGCCCCCACCCCGAGCTCTCCCCACGCCACATCCTGGGCTGAACCCTGGGCACCCCAACCTCCATGGGACACCCCGCAATTGAGGGAGACCCCAGCAAGCAGTCATGCACCGACCCCACAGCATCTCCACCAGCCTCCAAGTTACAACGGAGACCCACACCCCCCATGGCAAGCATACCTGCAAGCCATCCCCACCAAAGAGGACTTTAAGCAGCTGATAGCTGACGTTAAGGCCACCTGCCGCTCCGAGATCCAAACACTCCATGCAGGCCTCAAGCACCTCTCAGACAGAGTAGAGATGGCAGAAGAGGAGATCCAAGAGACCAAACTGGCCGTACACCGCACACAACAACAGACATCAGATCACCACATTATGCTCCGCGACATGCAACGCCACGTCGAGGACCTCGACAACAGGGGCCGGAGAAACAATATTAGGGTACGAGGACTCCCCGAAACTGACGATACCGAAGACCTGCAATCCACTTTACAAATCCTCTTTAACGAGATGCTCGGAGAGGACCCCAACAAACACATAGAGATGGACAGAGCACACCGGGCTCTCCGCCCTAAAGGCCCCGCATCAAAGCCCCGGGATGTAATATGCAGAGTGCACTCCTATCCACTAAAAGAGGACATCATGCGTAAAGCCCGGCTTACACGCGACCTGAAATTTGACAACGCTCCAGTACAAATATATCCAGACCTTTCCTGGATCACACTTCAAAAAAGGAGACTCCTACAACCTTTACTCCGGGCACTTCAAGACGAGAAAATAACATACAGATGGGGATTCCCCTTCAGCCTAACAGCAAAACACCTAGGAAAATCGGCAATCCTCCGCTACCCAGAGGACCTGGAACTCTTTTGTGACACTTTGGAGATCCCCGTCCCCCAACTCCCCGAATGGGACCTAGTGGCCAACCCCCCACCGCAGCCACCAATGTGGCAGAAAGCCTCCTCGGCTAAACGTCCAAGGGGCACAGACCCCAACCGCCGATCCCCCAAACCCAAAATGGGATGATCCTCCCCCATAGGGGGCCTCTAACTGCGACACAAACATCCACCCCACAAAGATCTCCATGAAACCACCACTTCCCCCGAAAGCCTACTAATCTACAAAGCCTCACCCCACGGGCTACCCTGGGCCGAGAAGCCGGACAGGTTGCCCCTCCGAATTACGAACCCCCCCCGTGGTTTACCACCTACAAGTTCCTCTCTTGATTCCACCCCCCCGGTATCTCTCCGACCCGAACTTTCCGGATATCCTAGTCGGAGAGACCTACAGGAACTGTTTGGGCCCTTGGACCTTGACGGCCACCCAGACCCAGCAAATGTTGTTTAACTGTTTGACTTGTTTTATTCTTGTTCTAACCCCTCTCTTTCCTCCTAGATACCTCACCTCCAACCAACTAACGACTTACCTCCTCCCAGGGCCCCCCTGGGCGTCGAACCTCCTCCCGCGGATGCCACACTCCCGGACCAGACCTACCCACCGACCGGATCAGATAAGTAACACTACCACCTTCACACCCCCCTACCACAAATCATGGCCAAGGTAGTTACACTTAATGTCCACGGCCTGAACTCCAACAAAAAAAGACACCTGGCACTCCGAGAATTCAGGCAATCTGGGGCAGATATTATAATGATACAGGAAACACATTTCGGTAGGGGTGACTCCTTCACATTTGCCTCCAAGTCCTACCCCACAACATTCCAGGCCTTTAACCCACGTAAGAAAGCTGGGGTTGCCATACTCATCAAAAAAGGGTCCCCATTCTCCCACACTGAGACATACATAGACCCGCTAGGCCACTACGTTATTGTACGGGGCACATGGCAAACTCAAGCCATAACCCTGTGCACACTATATGCCCCGAACGTACACCAGCACCGGTTCCTGAACAAGGTCCTTACTCGCCTCTTTAAAACACCCCATAACATACTAGTAGTGGGAGGGGACTTTAACCTAGCACACTCCACTCAACAAGACCGCCTTGTGATCAACCCCCAAGCCTCCCAGACAAGAGCCCTCAGGGACTCTAAACAATTCCGGCAGATCACCAGGAGATATGCTCTATTCGACACATGGCGGGCCCTACACCCAAAAGATAGGCAGTATACCTTCTACTCTGCCCCGCACCATACCCACTCAAGACTGGACTACATCTTCGTCAACAACGCCACGCTTAGAACCACAAAGTCCGCACAAATCCTGCCCATATCTTGGTCAGACCATGCCCCGGTCACAATTTCGTTAGACCTGGGCACCCCCACACGCAGGCCCTACAACTGGAGGCTTAATAACCTCCTCTTACAACACCTCCCAACCAAGACGGAACTAGACACCACGCTACAACACTACTTCGCAGAAAATAACACCCCAGACATAACCCAAACCATCCTCTGGACCGCACATAAAGCGGTAATCAGGGGTAGATGCATTGCACTCTCATCTAAAATGAAGAAAGACGCTCAAACTGCCAGAATCCTAGGGGAAAAACGCCTCCGACATCTTGAAAGCAAACTACTGACCTCCCCCTCCCTAACGTTGATTAAGCAGATAGTCCAAATTAGAATAACACTCCGAGACCTAGCGCTGGGGGCAGTAGAAAAATCAATAATAAGACTGAGGCAGCTATATTACGATAAAGGCAACAAGGCACAATCACTCCTAGCCAGAAAACTCGCGGACCAAGCACACACATCCACACCCGACCAGATCAAAGACAAGAAAGGTGACTTAGTGACCCACCCC
This sequence comes from Lithobates sylvaticus, assembly GCA_028564925.1. Taxonomy (NCBI): domain Eukaryota; kingdom Metazoa; phylum Chordata; class Amphibia; order Anura; family Ranidae; genus Lithobates; species Lithobates sylvaticus. The sequence continues at coordinate 114,340,897 of CM053035.1, read as the reverse complement.
CGGGACATCGCGAAAACGTTTGCGGAGTTCTACACAGACCTCTACAATAAACGCGAAATACCCCACAACCCCCCGACAGCAGATCTAACCGACCGCATCACCCAATATCTCGAACAAGCCAGGTTACCACAACTAAAAGAAACTGACCTCTTGGAATTAAACACCCCCATTACCACAGAGGAATTGACGGCGACCATCAAGGCCCTTCCAGCACACAAATCCCCGGGTCCAGACGGACTCCCATACGAGTACTATAAAACCTACATACACATCTTAGGCCCGTACATGACCAGACTATTTAATGCTTTCCTCCGACAGACCCCCATCCCGAACGAGATGCTAGGCTCATACTTAACCTTGATCCCCAAACCCGACAAAGACCCGACAATATGCGCCAGCTACAGACCCATAGCCCTTCTGAATTCGGACCTTAAGATATTCACAAAAATTCTCGCCACCCGCCTCAACGCAATCCTCCCAACCTTGATACACAAAGACCAAGTAGGATTCGTCCCCATGAGACAGGCAGGAGACAACACCAGAAAAGTCATAGACCTCATAGACGTAGCGAACAGAGAATCCACACAAGCCCTGGTCCTTAGTCTAGACGCAGAAAAGGCATTCGACCGCCTCAGCTGGCCCTTTATGACGGCCACACTGCAACACATGGGATTCAGAGGTCCCTTCCTGAACGCAGTCCAGAACCTTTATACACATCCTTCATCCCAAGTAAAGACACCCTTTGCCACATCCCCCACCTTTCCGATTACGAATGGTACCCGCCAGGGATGCCCGCTCTCCCCCCTGCTATTTGCACTATGTGTAGAACCCCTGGCGGCTACCATTAGGAACAGCCCTGACATCAGAGGCATTCCGGTTAGGGGCAAGGAATTTAAGATATCGCTGTTCGCGGACGACATTATCCTCACCCTGACCAACCCCCGAATCTCCCTACCCAACCTCCACACCATACTAGACCACTACGGCACGCTGTCAGGCTACAAAACCAACACCTCTAAGTCAGTTGCACTCCCACTCAACACCCCGACAGACGAAACGAATCACCTGAAAACTACCTTTCCCTACAAATGGGCGAACACCTCACTTAAATACCTAGGGGTATCCATTACCCCATCATTCCACACCCTGTATCAGGCAAACTTCCCACCGATGTTTAGATCAATCCGCGAACTGATCCAAAAATGGAAACCACATCACATCTCCCTGCTAGGTCGGATCACCTCCGTCAAAATGGTCATCCTCCCAAAACTGCTATATCTATTCCAAACCCTGCCTATACCCGTCCCCTACATACAACTCCGTAAACTACAAAAAGATCTCCTGAAATATGTCTGGAATTTTAAGAAACACAGAGTACCCAACTCAGTCCTGACAGCCTCACGGTCGGACGGGGGCCTGGCATTCCCTGACCTGGTCAGGTACTATCAGGCGACCCAGCTCCGCGCACTGACCTCATGGTTCACCCAGAGGTCCTACAGCAAGTGGTCGGAACTGGAAAAAATCTGGTTAGCCCCAGTACACCCAAATAGCATAATATGGAGTGCAAATGTGGAGGTGGACCCCAGACGCATGCTAGGCTCAATGTCACAACTCCACTTACTGTGGCGCAAGGTCTCCCGCGAACACAACCTTAAATCCAACAACTCCCTGATGAACTCGTTCCTATGCAACCCTAAACTACCAACCAGCCTAACACACCAGATGTCGTGGCCCTGGGCCACACGGAACTTGTTCCACTTTGGTCACATTGTGAATCCCAGATCTCGCAGGTTGCTCACATTCTCGGAGCTCCAGTCCAAATATGACATCCCAAAACAAGCGTTCTACAGTTATCTTCAGATCAGACACTTCGCCCAATCAATTGCTCCACAACTCCTCTTTTCCCCACCGTCTCCATTTGAACAGGTTATATTAGAAGGACGCAACCGCAGGGGCCTGATATCGGACATTTACAAAATTATAAACAAATACCAATTCCTATCCAAAGGTAAACACTCATACATGTGCAGGTGGGAGAAAGAACTAGGCGAAGAGCTCCCAATGGAAGCATGGCAGGCGGTCTGGAGACAGGCAACCAAAACCTCGATATGCACTCTATACAAGGAAAACTCCTACAAAATTCTCTTCTGCTGGTACCAGACCCCTGCCATACTCCACAAAATATACCCCTCCACCCCGGACAAATGCTGGCGCTGCCAACAACAGAGAGGGACACTTTTCCACATATATTGGACATGCTCACGTATAACCCCCTTTTGGGAATCCACCCGACAGCTCCTGACACGGCTATTTGGGGTGCCCATACCGTTTACTCCTAAACTCTTCCTGCTAGGCCTGTCCCAACCAAAAATGTCCAAGCCCAGCAAAAAACTCCTCAGGCACATACTGACAGCCGCAAGATGCCTAATAGCCCTAAACTGGAAATCCCCCACCCCACCCTCCCAAGAGGCCCTATACACCAGGGTCAAAGACGTTGAACTTATGGAAAAGATGACGGCCAGGATCCGACAAAAATTGGACGAACACAATGAAGTCTGGGAGACGTGGCATCGGCGGGAGGACTAAGACAACCCATATTGGCAACTAAGGTGAGAACGTATCTACACCCCCTCTCTTCCTACCCCCCCCCCCCCCACCCTTATCTACCCCTTTCTCTACCCTCTCTTCCCACTTCCTCCCCCCCCCCCCACCACATTCTTTTTCTCCTTTCTTTCCTACCATCTGTAAAGCAGACCAATCCTGCATGTTGTTACATAAATGTTACCATAGGTGTTATAAGCTAAAAACCTAACCCCCTGCATTTCGGCAGAGGGAATACTGTTTAAAATAACAATGTACCACTTATGGGCATACCCATGGACCAACCAGAACACGCACGAAGCATATTTTCTTGAACATGGGAGCTTGTTTCTGCTAAAATGTATGTAAAGTTACATAACCTGTTTGAATATGTTGATTAATAATAAAACGTTAATTGGAAAAAAAAATACAAGAGAACCAGTTCCACTGGCAGCCATACATGCCCACGCCATAACAGTACCACCACCATGCTTCACTGATGAGGTGGTATGCTTTGGATCATGAGCAGTTCCTTTCCTTCTCCATACTCTTCTCTTCCCATCACTCTGGTACAAGTTGATTTTGGTCTCATCTGTCCATAGGACGTTGTTCCAGAACTGTGAAGGCTTTTTTAGATGTTGTTTGTCAAACTCTAATCTGGCCTTCCTGTTTTTGAGGCTCACCAATGGTATACACCTTGTGGTGAACCCTCTGTATTCACTCTGGTGAAGTCTTCTCTTGATTGTTGACTTTGACACACATACACCTACTTCCTGGAGAGTGTTCTCAATCTGGCCAACGGTTGTAAAGGGTGTTTTCTTCACCAGGGAAAGAATTCTTCAGTTATACACCACAGTTGTTTTCCATGGTCTTTCCGGTTTTTTGGTGTTGCTGAGCTCACCTGTGCGTTCTTTCTTTTTAAGGATGTTCCGAAACAGTTGATTTGGCCACACCTAATGTTTTTGCTATCTCTCTGATGGTTTTGTTTTGTTTTTTCAGCCCAATGATGGCTTGCTTTACTGATAGTGATAAACATATACAAACTTGTAACTCCTACACCGTTCACCTGATTTGGATGTAAATACCCTCAAATTAAAGCTAAAAGTCTGTAGCTAAAGCACATCTTGTTCATTTCATTTCAAATCTATTGTGGTGGTGTATAGAGCCAAAAAGATTTGAATTGTGTCAATGTCCCAATATTTATGGACCTGACTGTATGTTCTGTACTTACTGAATATGTTATAAACATGGCTATACACTGTTAGATATTTTTGGTTCAGCTTGCAGGCTGAACCAAAAAATCTAACAGATTCCTCCTCGTTTAGTTATTGCAAATTGATAGCCAGCTCTGTGGCTGCATCTGTTTGCATGCAGCCACGGTTTGGCTGTCAATTTTCCCTCTATCTCCTTCCATTTTTCAATTGAAAGATGTCGGGCAGGAAGGAACTGGCTGAAATTCCCATTGTGTATGGTCAGCTTTAGACTGAGAAATTAAAATCAATATAGCAACCACATATACGGACTGGTAAGTGCAATATATTAAAATGATAAAGTTTAAATGTTGAATCTGCATTTTCAGTTTTTTTTTTAAAAAAGGTCTTTAAGTGCAAGCACTGTGAAAAATTGTCTATTTGGCACTTCATCCTGTGCTGGTTTTAAAGATTTACTATTCACTGAACAGTCAATGCATATCTTTTATGCAGCAAATATACATAGAATTCAGACTGAGCTGTCTGGGGATGAGTCATTTGAATGAAGTATCTGTAAACAGGGAGGCTAGGAAAATGTAAAAAAAAGTTAAAAACTTCTCCTGCTGGCTCAAAAAGAGAAGCAAAATGTTTCTATAAGATATTACTTATTTATCAGAATTTTTTTTTTAATCCTGACTATAATAAATAAAAAAAAAAAAAAAACATGTATCAAAGCCCCTGAGCAACAAAATTATATAAGCTATAATCCCCTTTTATCAAGGTCCCGTGCAGATATTGCGTTGGTGGGGGACCAGAGTTCCCGCTTGCAATTTTTAAGGCACGGTTAACATGCATTTCCGCATGTCGTGCACAAGGAAACCCATTCACTTCAATGTGTGTATGTGCTTTTGTCACTCAAAAAAAGCTCCTACTCCCTTTTGGGTGACATGCTTCACGCGATTTTTAAAATCGCTAATTGCACCGGGTTTGAGATGTCATTAACATTAATGGCACCTAAAAACGTGTCACACGTTTTGCCAAGAATTAGCATTTTGGGCAGGATTGCAGCGATTCTGCCCGATATTTCAAAACGCTTAATGCGAATGGGGCTTAAAACAGTTCTCTGACCAATGTATTTTATACATCTGTATTGCATTTTGCCATTAAATTGTCAGTGATGTCAATATAAACAAAGTATTACTCTCTCAGGCCTGGCAAAGGTTGATCATAGGCCAATACACGTCTTAAAACCAATGGTGCATTTTTATTCTATACTAAAAGCAAAAAGCTATACATTTGTCCACTTTTATTTCATTTATAGGTATAGCTTCAGAGGACCTACTCTGCCCAACATTATATCATGGCTATTATGTTAGACCCAGAAGAAATAAAACACTTGACGGAGGCTTCTCCGAGGTTAGCTGGAACCAGAACAAATTCCAAGTCTTCCTCGATGTTTGCCATTTTCTTCCAGATGAGATCAATGTCCGTACTATTGACAACCTACTAGAGGTGACTGCCCGACATCCACAGAAGATAGACAGACATGGTTTTATCACCAGAACATTTAATAGAACATACATTCTACCCCTGGATGTGGACCCTCTACTAGTGAAAGCTACACTGACTCATGATGGGATCCTCAGCCTTGAAGCTCCCAAAAAAGGTGTAGATCTGAAAGAAGTGGTGAATACAGTGAAGATAGAAGTTGAGAAACCACCTTTGGCAGAAGAGACAACAACTGATAAATAAGCATATAGGAAGAGACACCTTTTAGCCTGAAGTTATTTATTAACTGAAGCTTTGAGTAATGTTTGGCTAAACAGGGGCAACTTCGAAAAGAGAATCTGGGGCTTCCAACTGATACTGTATGATTCAATGACTCATTGGCACTGGAACCTCCATATTTAAATTAGTTATGCTGTTCAGCCTACTTTAATGTTTCTTACTGCAGGCTCCATTCATGTGCTCAGAACTTCCATCTACCTAAATACCTATTGCATTGAGACTGCTGATAAACAAATATGGGAATTGATGCCTAATTTGAAATGTCCAATAAAATCTTCAGCATGGCTATTTTCAGTACTTATTGTAATTTTTCCTGTGGAAACAGTGTAATTTATTGCCATTTACTTGAGAGAGCCTGAACAGCTAACATTAGGAAAAAAAAAACGTTGTAGCACTATCATAGAAAGACAGAAATTATCATATGTTTAGCATTGTCTAGCCGCAGTACCAGATATCTCGCAAAATAGCAGAAATAATGTCAAAGAAGGTATTAGCAGAAAGGTTAATATAATGCATAGATGTCATTTGTGGAAATCTATATACAAAGAGCATTTCATTATCATTATAATGTACCATACAGATCAAAGTCTTATGGTTTGGGTGCAGTTTCAAAAGCTTGGCTAGCATAAATGCTTAGTTAAATGTGATAGTTGCTATGTAATACAAGCACCTTATAGATACGTCGTATACAATGTTAACACAAAAGGAAAGACCTCTTTAGATCATACCTCAATGGTGTGACACAGAGGATATGTGGAAGAGTCTGAAGACAGCATATGAGAAAGCCCAGGCACATCTCAGAGAACGCACAGCCTGCCGACCCTTCCCACTACAGATTTAGTGGAGGCGACTCCAACTCCCCCCCTGGCACATCTAGGTGGGCCATCCCAATATTGGTGGCTTATGGGCAGAACAACCTTCCCTCTTATGACAAATGGTGGGAGGCTCCTCTGTCAGATTCATACGTGCATGCAAATTGTTTGTTTTCTTACATGTAACAGGTTGTGTACATTACTGTTGATAGACTCTGTCCTTCCTTTGGGGACCAAAGGTTCTTTGGTGGGGGGGTATGTAATTTTTCCTTTTGGCCACAAGACAGCGACAGAGAGATGCTGATGGGACCTTCCAGGAAACTGAGAGAGAGAGAGAGAAAGAACACTGGGAAAAAGGGGAGTTTCAGGAAGTGCTGAGGGGACAGAAGAGAGTGAAGTACTGAGGTAAAAGAGAGAGAGAGAGAGAGTGCTGACAGGAGACAGAGGAGGGGAGATTGCTTAAAAGAGAGGGAGGTACCAAGGCTCAAAAATTCCTTTGCTGGGACACTGTGACACTTAACAGTGAGGAGAGGAGGAGTGTGTGAGGGGAAGGAACTGAGGTGCCAGAGTGAGGAGAGAGACACACGCCCGGAAAAAAGATTCTGTGAGGAGAATAAGGAGAGTGGTCTGCGGAGAGATAGAGGGAGCAAGAGAAAGAGTGGTGAGGTGACAGGTTTGAGGAAAACCGCTGAGACTGAGGAGACTGAGAGAGAGAGACTCTGGCAGCATCAAAGGGGGAGAAAGCCAAGCTTTTCCAGAGACTGCCAGGAGAGTGTTGCCTGGAGACAGAAGAATGAGGATGCCTGAGGGGAGACAGCCACTGTTGGACAAATACAATGCAAACGGCTTTTGAACAGTCTCAACTATTGGCACAGGCAATGTCAGACAATATCACAATAGAAAACAACTACACAAGTAAATTTGTTAATTAGAGAATTACCTATAGTTCTGCCGTTGTTGGGACCCTTTTTGTCTCTTAGTGGAATGCTCACTCACTCAACAGAGATTACTTGTTATTCATTAAGTAAAGTAACAACACAGTCCCCTCTTGGCAGGCATCCTCTTATGCCCCATACACACGGTCGGAAAATCCGACCACAAAATCCATCGGATTTTGTCCGACGGATTTAGTCCGACACTGGTGTTGCATACACACGGTCGGACAAAGTTGTCGGAAAATCCGATCATTCTGAACGTGGTGACGTTTGTTGCCTACGACGGGACTACGTAGAGGCTAGTAGCCAATAGCTTTGGTCTTGTAATGTGATCTGAGCATGCATGGCACTTTGTCTGTCGGAATTCGATACACACGATCGGAATTGGTGTGATCGGACTTTGTTGTCGGAAAATCTATCCAGCAGGAGATAGAACTTTGTCCGTCGGACAATCCGATGGAAACTGTCCGATGGTGCCTACACACGGTCGGAATTTCCGACAACATTGTCCGATAGGACAGAATCCATCTGAAAATCCGACCGTGTGTATGGGGCTTTAGAAGTAAATAACAGCACATAGCAGCCAGTCGGGCACTCAGTAATGGTTTATAGGCATCTCCTTGCCCTGATAATTTGCTGAGGTCTTACTAGGTGTAGTCTGTCTTGATGGCTTATGATACATTTAGTATGGATGAAGACTGAAGATAGGCCACAGCTCTGTAAACTTCTTCTTGTGGCTCTTCCCTGTATTTTGTTGCTCCCGAGGCTTTCTCTATGAACAGTCTTTCTGCAACATGGTTCTGGGCATAATAGCATTTGGCCCTCACACAGCAGCAGCCTCATGGTTTAGGCTCACCGCCACTTGACTTTTCCTACAGCTCTGTCGGTCCAGTTAGTGGGCTTATATTTTCAGCTCTCAGCAGCAAATTGGAATCCTTCTCAGCTCATTACTAGGGGTGCGTCTCTAACCTTGTCTGTACTGAAAGCCAATCAATGTCCTTCTGGGTCCTTTCACCTCCCTGTGCTCTGTCACTTGCAGCTCTTGCACTTGCTGCAGAGTGGCTTAAAGGGGCCACCGGCAAAAACCACATTAACCTCTTATCTGTTTCTGTCTTCAGTGTCTTTCATTCAGATCACCTTGTAACATCCACCTTCTTTAGTTCATGAATGTATTAGGATAAGAGTGTAGCCAGTTTACATGTAATGGTTTAGAAGGAACACAAATAAACTACAGTATGTACTGCTGGCTGCACAAGGACTCCTAAACTGGACTAGACTAGGAGGTGAATGGTGGACACATGGCCAGTGCTGTACCTCCCATCCAGAGACTCTACGGAACATTCTAGAGGATTACTGCTCCATACAAGCTTGTTTAAACCTTCTCTTAAAACAAGAGCCACCGTTTGCTAGCAGAAGACACTAGTATTCTTCACCTCAGGACCTTCAACATTACAGAACTGTGCTTACTGTACTTGTGTAACCCTTTTCTTTTTTTTGTTGTGTGTTTGCCTCTCAAAGGTGTTTGCGGCCCAAACTGAGAAGTTGACAAGTCTTATCTCCTCCCTCTCAGCGCCTGTGTTAAGGGCATATAGACACTGCCCTTTCTATACCTGCAGTTGCTAAATATTGAAGGTTGTCTTTTCTAATGTATTAGTTATTTGTAGCAAGGTTTAACAGTGTTGTAAGTTTCCATATGCTTTAAACCGTGCTAATATATTCAACTTGTTTATCACTACCAGGTGTGTGTCTATTTTTGGTGATAATCCACAGCCAGGATAACGTTATTTACCACATGTATCCTTAACCACTTGCCGACCGGCGCACGACGATATACGTCGACAGAATGGCACGTACAGGCAGGAGGGCGTATATATAAGTCCCTCCTTTTGCCTGTCCGTGCCATCGGGAGCGCGCCGGGAGCGGCGCGCTCCCGCGCCGGTCGGGACCCCCGTGAGTCCGATCGCGGTCCCCGCGGACTCGATCGCCGCGGGGACCCCCGCGATCGTCTCACGGGAAGGCTGAACGGGGAGATGCCGAGATAAACAGCATCTCCCCGTTCTGCCTAGCAACTAGTGACGCCGATCTCTGCTCCCTGTGATTGGAGCAGAGATCAGCATTCACTAGCTGACAGCCACGCCCCCCCACAGTAAGAAACACACCCTTAGGCATACTTAACCCTTACACTGCCCCCTTGTGGTTAACCCCTTCACTGCCAGTGTCATTTATACAGGAATTAATGCATTTAAATAGCATTAATTGCTGTAAAAATGACAATGGTCCCAAAAATGTGTCAAAAATGTCCGATGTGTCCGACATAATGTCGCAGTCACAAAAAAAATCGCAGATCTCCGCCATTATTAATAAAAAAAAAAAAAATTATTAATAAAAATGCTATAAAACTATCCCCTATCTTGAAAACGCTATAACTTCTGCGCAAACCGATCAATAATCGCTTATTGCGATTTTTTTTTACCAAAAAATATGTAGAAGAATACGTATCAGCCTAAACTGAGGAAAAAAAATGTTTTTTTATATATTTTTTGGGGATATTTATTATAGCAAAAAGTAAAAAATAATGCATTTTTTCAAAATTGTCGCTCTATTTTTGTTTATAGCGCAAAAAATAAAAACCGCAGGGGTGATCGAATACCACCAAAAGAAAGCTCTATTTGTGGGAAAAAAAGGACGTCAATTTTGTTTGGGAGCCACGTCGTACGACCGCGCAATTGTCAGTTAAAGCGACGCAGTGCCGAATCGCAAAAAGGGGCCTGGTCCTTTGGCTGCAAATTGGTCCGGTCTGAAAGTGGTTAAATGTGTTTGCAGTAATTTTATTTAACCAGGTGTGTCAGAGGGGCTGAGGTCATTCTTGGAGTTGAGGCGGAGATCACAGAATCCAAATTCACCAAGCGGCTCCTTCGGGGGGTGGCTCTACAATAATATCCGATTAAAATCATACAATAAAAGAAATGCTGACTAATGAATCAACACCCTCTGTTCTCATCAACACCACTGTGTTTGCTTACAAACGATTGTATGTAACAACATTTTCCCCTATCCAGGTCATCATAGAAATGCACAGATTGGCGTGTCTTTAGGCTCCATGTACAATGGGCTTAAAAAAACGTCTGTTCTCTTTGGAGTAAAAAACGCTCATATAGAGCATTTTTTGTACAAAGTTTAGAAGAGTTTAGGAGAGTTTTAAATTTTTTCTGCCAGTGAGCTCCAATCAGAAACGCGAATGAGAACGTTTTTTTTCCTGCCTCTAAACGTTGATCTCAAAATATGTCTGTAAATGTCCTAATGTGCATGGACACATAGGATAACATTAAATTGTTTCTACAGGCAGAACACAAAACTCCTGTAGAAGCAAAGTTTTTTCACGCCAGTGTGCATGGAGCCTTAACATATTTCTGCAAGCTGATTATCATACATCCCCTCTTCATTGCTGTAAGTATAAGGCTACTTTCACACTGGGGCAGGGGGTGCATTAGCAGCAAAGCGCCGCAAATTTTAGCGGTGCTTTACTGCTATTATATCACAGCTTTTCGCTCCCGCACCGCCCAAAAGATGCTGCTTGCAGGACATTTTCTAACGTTCTGCAAGCGCACCTTTCCAGTGTGAAAGCACTCAAGCTCTCCCACTGGGGCTGCAGGGGAGGCATTTTTCAGGCGCTTTACAGGTGCTATTTTTAGCCCAAAAGCGCCTGAAAAATTCCCCAGTGTGAAAGGGGCCTAACACAAAGCAAATCTCCAACAGTCCTATATACATTAGCATGTATATTTCTGTTTTCCAGATTGTTTCTAGATATACAGTTTATGAGTTTGTGAAAGAGTAAGACTCGAAACATGTCAGTAATTTAGGCACATTATATATCATGTTAAAGATGGGCTTAACATTGACAAATGATGTGCTTGATGAGGGTAACAGAGGGTGTTGATTCAATACTCAGCCCGATAATTTCTTTATTGTATGATTTTAATCTGATAATAATAAAGTTGTGTTATTTTTAGTTCAAATACTTTTTATTGGATTTTTTTTCAGGATTTACAGAGGAAAACAAAAGGAAAATCAACATTGGCATATGTTATAATGATAAGTATAAAGCAACATTTTGGTGTTACAGAAAGTATATACCAACACAAGGGTATAAGTTGAGCATTGTTGAATGACCAAAGTAGTCTCTAAAGAGTTGTTTCACATCACGGTCCCAAACTTCATGACGTTAACTGTATAGTATGCATCGAACGTAACCAAAAAATATGAAACACTTCACGAATTTGCATGTCACCCTTGCGCAGGGGCCATGCTAATCTTCTCTGTATCGTTCCAATTTTAGGCTACTTTCACACTGAGGCGGGCGTGCTCTGGCAGTAAAGCGGCGCTATTTTTAGCGCCGCTTTACCGTCGTTTTAGCAGTGCTATTCGGCCACTAGTTTTAACCCCCGCTAGCGGCCAGAAGAAGGGTTAAAACAGCCCACAAAGCACCGCTGCAGCGGTGCTTTGCCAGCGGGTTTGCCGCGCTGCCCCATTGTTTTCAATGGGAAGGGGCACTTTTGGAACAGTGAATACACCGCTCCTATAGCGCTGCAAAGATGCGGCTTGCAGGGCTTTTTGGACCATTCTGCAAGTGCACCGCTCCAGTGTGAAAGCCCTCGGGCTTTCACATTGGAGTGAATTGAGCGGCTCTTTCAGGGCGCTTTGCAGGACCAATTTCCATGCTATAGCGACTGCAAAGCGCCTCAGTGTGAAAGTAGCCTTAGCATATGTCCTACAGAAGCGAGCACAGTGTTATTTTTATCTATCTGGTTGTTTGTTATATGTGATGTGATTATTGTTATATGTGATGATGTGGGATGTTTGCACCATACACAGTCTCAAGGCACACGATCCAATAATGTACCGTACTTATCAGAAAACTGATTAAGGTAGAAATATCTGACAAAGCATGTCAAGTGAGGGGGGGGAGCTTTTTTTCTGGACCAAACCACAAATCCAACTACTAGGTTTTTGCACTGAAAATCTGGTATACATGGGAAATAAAAGGTGAAACCTATAATTTTTGCAGCACAGAAATTCTATCTGGTTCAGGCAAACGGAGATATGGAAGGGATGTTTATTTTCCCTACATACTGTGTACCAAATGTCCTTCCTTCTTACCTTAGAATGTTGTTGGGCATGGGTTTGGGAAACAAGTGACAAATGGGAGATATACCACTGGCCATGTGTCCACCATTCACCTCCTAGTCTAGTCCAGTTTAGGAGTCCTTGTGCAGCCAGCAGTACATACTGTAGTTTATTTGTGTTCCTTCTAAACCATTACATGTAAACTGGCTACACTCTTATCCTAATACATTCATGAACTAAAGAAGGTGGATGTTACAAGGTGATCTGAATGAAAGACACTGAATACAGAAACAGATAAGAGGTTAATGTGGTTCTTGCCGGTGGCCCCTTTAAGTCACTCTGCAGCAAGTGCAAGAGCTGCAAGTGACAGAGCACAGGGAGGTGAAAGGACCCAGAAGGACATCGATTGGCTTTCAGTACAGACAAGGGTAGAGACGCACCCCTAGTAATGAGCTGAGAAGAATTCCAATTTGCTGCTGAGAGCTGAAAATGTAAGCCCACCAGCTGGATCGACAGAGCTGTAGAAGTCAAGTGGCGGTGAGCCTAAACCATGAGGCTGCTGCTGTGTGAGAGCCATATGCTATTGTGCCCAGAACCATGTTGCAGAAAGACTGTTCATAGAGAAAGCCTCGGGAGCAACAAAATACAGGGAAGAGCCACAAGAAGAAGTTTACAGAGCTGTGGCCTATCTTCAGTCTTCATCCATACTAAATGTATCATAAGCCATCAAGACAGACTATGCCTAGTAAGACCTCAGCAAATCATCAGGGCAAGGAGAGGCCTATAAACCATTACTGAGTGCCCGACTGGCTGCTATGTGCTGTTATTTACTTCTATGAGGATGCCTGCCAAGAGGGGACTGTGTTGTTACTTTACTTAATGAATAACAAGTAATCTCTGTTGAGTGAGCGTTCCACTAAGAGACGTAAAGGGTCCCAACAATGGCAGAACTATAGGTAATTCTCTAATTAACTAATTTACTTGTATAGTCGTTTTCTATTGTGATATTGTCTGACATTGTCTGTGCCAATAGTTGAGACTGTTCAAAAGCCGTTTGCATTGTATTTGTCTAACATTAACTCGTCTTCCCTTATAGGTCTTTTGCCTGTTTATTAAAACCTATTTCCAAAGTTCCAGGTGTGACGGTGTTTCTCCTGTTCAGGTACATGGTTGGTAATCAATCACTGGGAGAAGACAGAAGAACCCAGCAAACCAGTGCCTCTTCCTGGGGTAGTACTACAGTTGTACATGCCATGAATGAGTCTGCGTCTTTTAGCATCTACCACTGTGCATTTACACAAATCTTAAACAGTGCTAACATTCCATTATTTGGTTCATATTATTTATATTACAAAAATGACTAGCTTTCACTTGTGATGCCAGGTCCAGAGTTACATGAGCTTTTACATCTCTGCCATGCTTTCTAAGCAGAAAATATAATTGAATGAAAATGCTGGTGATCTGGGCTGGAGCCCCTCTTTTATTCAATTGCTCTCAGGAATGCAAGGTGTCGGGCCAAATGTCCTGTTTCTCTGCCAATGTTGTTAGTCTCTTTTTGTACTTGGTGCTGCTAAAGCAAACGGCTGATCTTCTTTTGTTTGGTATCTTTGGCAGCAATGATGGGATTCTGAGATCACCCAGTTTCCCATTTATTAAACCAGACATCAAAACATTGGTTGGTCCTGGGAAAATAAAATATTCCAGTGAAAACTGACCATTACCCTGGGCAAAACCCCGGAATATAGGTGGAGGTAGGCTAATTTTTTTAATGGGAACCTCTCAGGATGGAAACATAGCAGCTTACACTTTGCACGTTTTTAAAAGGTACAAGCTAATATACTACTAAGCCTAACTCCATGTTTAGTTTTACTTTAAATAGTTTGATTGGGCCAGGCTGACCCAAACAATTTATTTCCTTTACAAATTGCTGCAGCCGCTGTCAGCACTGCATCAATTACATACAGTTTACAGCACTGTGTTCGAGCAGCAGTATGGGAACCTCCCATCTACTGCTGGAATAATTGCTGCTCAGCCATTCACAGGAAGCCGTAGTATTTTATCAGTAAATACAAGGCTTCCTCTAATTGGCTGATGTAGAGATTGTGACATCACCTACTGCCTCTCTATCTCAGACAATCAGAGGAAGCCTTGTATTCTTAATTTTATATAAAGTGAAAGGGAACCTGGAGTTAGACTTTAGGCCCCATTCACAATTGTGTATGGGGCAGTTAGCAATTACATGCGGGAGACCCAGCAGGGTTTCCCTGTGATTAGATGTAGGTGGGAATCCCATTGAAAGTAAAGGGAGGCTTGAAAGTCTTGAATGATAATCCATAGATGCAGACAGTTTGCACCCATGTCTGATTATTCACACATAATCACTCCATGAGTGATTACATGCGAGCGACCACAATTAGTTGTGAGAGCAGTCAGCCTCCTATTCCGTTTAATGGGGCTGCTGCCTGCAGCCAATCGCCAGAAACTCCCATGGGATCTCCTGCATGCAATTACTGACAGCCCCATTTATAAGTGTGAATGGAGCCTAAAGTGTAGGTTTCCTGGATACATCAGTTGCCCTCAGTGAGTAACCTAACCGATGATGTTGGCCCCTTTAGTATTGATCTTTGGAAGACTTTCCAACTAATGCCTCATACACACGAGCGGACTTTCCTGCGGGAATGTCCGCCGGACTGAAGTCCGCTGGACAATCCGCCCGTGTGTGGGCCCGGCGGACTTTTTTGCGCCATAAGTCCGGCGGACAAGGTTTTAAGTTTTCTTTTAAAATTGTCCACTGAACTCGACAGTCCGGCGGACAATCCCGTGGTTAGTATGCTAGTCCTCTGTACTTTGGGAAATGAACGGACTTGCCGATCATCGGAAAGTCCGTTCATTTAGCACGTGACTTCAGGTAGACGGAGCTAGCGAAGGCAGTGACTGCCGCCGCCGCGCTAGCCCCGTCACCTGGTATGGATTTAAAGGGAATCCCCACGCCGAAAAAACGGCGTGGGGGTCCCCCCCAAATCCATCTCAGACCCTAATCCGAACACGCAGCCCGGCCGGCCAGGAAAGGGGTGAGGACGAGCGAGCGCCCCCCCCCCTCCTGAGCCGTACCAGGCCGCGTGCCCTCAACATGGGGGGTGCCCTGGGGAAAGGGGGGCCCCCCACCCCAAAGCACCTTGTTCCCATGTTGATGAGGACAAGGGCCTCTTCCCGACAACCCTGGCCGTTGGTTGTCGGGGTCTGGGGGCGGGGGCTTATCGGAATCCGGGAGCTTCTTCTTATTTTTCTTCTTCTTCCCAGCATCCTCCGGGACTGTGACATCACAGGAAGGCGGGGTCACCATGTGACATGAGCATGTGACCTTGTCCCTATATAAGTCCCAGCACAGCGCGGCTCTGGCATTCCGGCCAGAGAGAGCGACGGGTCAACATCGAAAGAAGAAGAAGAAGAAGGCGGCGCAGAAAACGACGACAGCGGCAAGAACAGAAGAGACCCCGGAAGACCCCCGAAGGCGGATCGAGACCCCCAGACGACGGCGTCGACGACGAAGAAGGTAGCCGTCCTCCTCTGCTTGGTAAATAAGATAGGTAAATAGCGGAGGAGTCCGGAGAGAAGACCCCCCAAGACGGAAGAAGACCCCCGGAGCAGTGCAATAATATTTTAAAAAAATTGTGTGTTTTTTTTCTTTACACTTTACACCTTAGGAGAAGTCCGGGCGTGTGTGGGCAAGTCACACGCCTGGAAAGTCCGGCGAAGCCCCGCTGGAAGGTCCGGCGGTTTGTCCTATATACCCTGAATCTTTTCTGTGTTGATTCAGGTCCCCTCCCCTCAAGTACTCTCTTTTTGCCTTATACTGTACACCCTCTTATCCTCCCCTAAGTCAGGGTACAAAGTACAAAGTGCTTGGTGTAAGATCTGTGGCAGAGCTTATTACAGAGCTTATTACTAATGCTCAGATAAAGGAACACCTGGGTAGCAGTGATCATAACATGATTTCATTTGATGTTAGCTGTAAGCAAGAAATACATACAGGAAAGATAAAAACTCTCAACTTCAAGAGAGAACATTTTCCAAGGATGAGGGCTGCTCTCCAGGACTTGGACTGGGAGGGAATATTGGCATCAGTGAGCACAGAACAGAAATGGGAATTCTTCAAAAAGACTGTTTGGGACCTCACTGCAAAGTATATTCCCATGGGCAATAAGTTTAAAAGGCTTAAAATAAAACCTATGTGGCTCACAATCAAAGTTAAAAAAGCTATAAACAATAAGAAAAGAGCTTTTAAAAAAATATAAAAATGAAGGAACACTAGTGTTGTTTAAATGTAACAGAATATGTAAAAAGGAAATCAAGGATGCAAAAATTCAAAACGAACGACAGATTGCAAAAGATAGTAGGACAAACCCAAAATTTTTTTTCAAATATATTAATAGTAAAAAGGTCAGGTCTGAGCATGTAGGCCCTTTACAAAAGTGGGTGACTGGGGAAAAAGAGAAGGCTAATCTATGAAATACTTTCTTCAGCTCTGTGTATACAAAGGAGCATGGGGTAGCTCATGTCCATAGTGGGGGTGGTATTGACACAGCCCTGAATGATCCACAATGGCTCAAAAGTGATATGGTCCAGAAATATTTAGACAGAATAAAGGTGGATAAAGCTCCTGGACCAGATGGCATCCACCCACGGATCCTAAAATAATTGAGCTCTGTAATTTCAAAGCCATTGTATTGAATTTTTAGGGACTCATTAATGACGGGAATAGTACCACTGGATTGGCGCAGGGCGAACGTGGTGCTTATATTTAACCATTAGCTGACCGCCTGCCGTCTATTGACGGCCAGGCGGCGCAGCTCTCAGGGCGGGAGGACGTCATATGATGTCCTCCCCTTCACGGCCCTCCAGGGAGTGCGCGCGCGCCCGCCGTGTCACTGGGCACCCGATGCGCGTGCCCAGCGGCCGCGATGTCCGCCGGGCAAATTAGGAGGAGGATGCTGGGACTGTGACATCATAGGGGCGGGGTCACCATGTGACATGATCATGTGACCCCACCACCTTGTCCCTATATAAGTCACAACACCGCGCGTCTCTGCCATTCCGGCCAGAGACAGCGACGAGTCAACATCGAAAGAAGAAGAAGAAGAAGAAGAAGACGACGACAGCGGCAAGAACAGAAGAGAAGAAAAAAAAATTCGGGCTCCTCTGCTCGGTAAAAGAGCTAGGTAAAAGAGCAGAAGAGAGCAGAGAGATCCGGCGAGAAGACCCCCCAAGACAGAAGAAGACCCCCGGAGCAGTGCAATAAAATATTTTTTAAAAAAAAAATTGTGTTTTTTTTATTTACACTTTTACACCTTAGGTGAATGGGTAGGTAAGCCCCCCGCCCGCAGACCCCGACAACCAACGGCCATTTTCGGGAAAAGGCCCTTGTCCTCATCAACATGGGGACAAGGTGCTTTGGGGTGGGGGGGCCGCACGGCCCCCCTTTCCCCAGGGCACCCCCATGTTGAGGGCACGCGGTCTGGTACGGCTCAGGAGGGGGGGCGCTCGCTCGTCCCCACCCCTTTCCTGGCCGGCCGGGCTGCGTGCTCGGATAAGGGTCTGAGATGGATTTGGGGGGGACCCCCACGCTGTTTTTTCGGTGTGGGATTCTCTTTAAATCCATGCCAGGTGACGGGCTAGCGCGGCGGCATTCACTGCCTTCACTAGTCCCGTCTACCTGCAGTTACGTTCTAAATGAACGGACTTTCCTCTGTGTGGGGCAAGTCCACATGCTCGGAAAGTCCGGCGGACCTCCGCCGTGTGTACGCCGCATAAGCAGTCCGACGGAGTTGTAAGTACTGTATTTCACTATAGAAAGTGACTTTACTGTTATAAATACGTCTAAAATGCAAAACTCCGGTGGGTGTAACAACCAGTGTTGGTCATCTTACTTTAAAAAAGTAATTAGTTAAGTTACAAATGACTTCTTCCAAAAAGTAATTGCGTTAGTAACTCAGTTACTACATTGGAAAAGTAATTAGTTACGCAGCAAAATAACTGTGATTTTTTTTTTTTAATATTCTATACTGTTATATATATCGTGTAACCAAGGGCCTGCTCTATTATTACTCTAACCAAGGGGCAGATCTGTTATAGCATGTAAGCAAGGGGCCGGTCTATTATTATTATATCGTGTAAGGGGCGGATGGTTACAGAAGAGGGCGAATGTTAAATTAATGGGCAGATCTCGATATATAACAATAATAATAAATGCGCCCCTTGGTTACAGTAATACTAGACTCGCCCCTTAGTTACACGATAGACGCCCCTTGCAGAGTAGCACGAGCATCGAGAGTGCGCGGAATCGCCTCGTGCAATTACATGTTAACTGCGCCTGCGGTGACCAGGAAGAAAGCTTTAATTTACAGGTATGTTACAGTGCCTGTACGAGCCACCGCACCTCAGTATATGAACTGCAGCAGGTCAGCAAGTGGTTAGTGCATCTCTAAATTGACTTTTTCTAATGCAAGCAGTTTCAGTACTTTCATTTGCAGACAGTGCTTGTGTGAAGTAGAGTTAGCCCTTGTCATTGGTGAGTAGGTCTGTGGCAGCTCTACTTGTGGAGGGTCATCGGAGTAGGTCCCTTCAAGCACATGAAGATTGTGGAGGTAGGTAAGGAGTTATGTGCATGAATAGAAAGTCTTGGAAACTCCAGCCAGTTGTAGAACAATGAACATCATATGTCAAGGGTTCTCAAACTTCCTTATGTTTATAATAAAGGTAAAGAAGCTTATTACAGTGCCTTGAAAAAGTATTCATATTCCTTGAAATTTTCCACATTTTGTCATGTTATGTATTATATTGTGATTTTATGTGATAGACCAACACAAAGTGGCACATAATTGTGAAGTGGAAGGAAAAAGATAAATGGTTTTCAAATTTTTTGACAAATAAATATGTGCAAAGTTCAGCGTGTATTTGTATTCAGCCCCCTTTAGGCCCCTTTCACACTGGGGAGGGAGCCGCGGCGGCGGTAAATCAGCGCTATATTTAGCGCTGCTTTACCGTCGTTTTAGCCGCGGTACTCGTCCGCTCGCGGGGCGGTTTTACCCCCGCGAGCGGCCGAAAAAAAAAAAAAGGGTTAAAATCCCCCGAAAAGCGACACCGTAGCAGCGCTTTGCGGCGGTATTGCCGCGGTATTACCGCGGTGTCCCGTTGAAATCAGTGGGTAGGAGCGGTATAGGAGCGGTGAATACACCGCTCCTATACCGCTCCAAAGATGCTGCTAGCAGGACTTTTTTTACCGTCCTGCTAGCGCACCGCTCCAGTGTGAAAGCCCGCCGGCTTTCACACTGGAGTGAATGGGGCCGTTTTTTTCAGGCGGTGTACAGGCGCTATTTTTAGTGCTGTACCGCCTGAAAAATGCCCCAGTGTGAAAGGGGCCTAACTCTGATACCCCTAACTAAAATCTGGTGGAACCAATTGCCTTCAGAAATCACCTAATTAGTAACCAGTCCACCTGTGTGTAATTTAATTTTAGTATGAATACAGCTGTTCTATGAAGCCCTCAAAAGGTTTGTTAGAGAACCTTAGTGAACAAACAGCAACATGAAGGCCAAGGAACACATCAGATAGGTCAGAGATAAAGCAGAGTTAGGTTATAAAAAAATATCCCAAGCTTTGAACATCTCACGGAGCACTGTTCAATCCATCATCCGAAAATAGAAAGAGTATCACGCAACAGCAAACCTACCAAGATATGGCTGTCCACCTAAAATGACAGGCCGGGCAAGGAGAGCATTAATCAGAGTCAGCCAAGAGGCCCATGGTAACTCTGGAGGAGCTGCAGAGATCCACAGCTCAGGTGGGAGAATCTGTCCACAGGACAACTAATAGTCATGCACTCCACAAATCTGGCCTTTATGGAAGAGTAGCAAGAAGAAAGCCATTGTTGAAAGAAAGCCATCAGACGTCTGACGAGTTTGTGAGAAGCCATGTGGGGGACTAAGTAAACATGTGGAAGAAGGTGCTCTGGTTAGACTAAACCAAAATTGTACTTTTTCACCTAAAAGAAAAATGCTATTGAAAGGAATTCTGGTTCTGGGTGACCACCCTTGGTTATTTTCAGCAAGCCCACCGTGACCCCGGTACCGTGAGAGACCCAGTGAAAACACATGAAGCAGATAGTGAATTCAGAGGATGTCTGTCTTTAACCACTTCAGGCCCAGACCAATTGGCAGCCAAATGACCAGGCCCCTTTTTGCCATTCGGCACTGCGTCGCTTTAACTGACAATTGCGCGGTCATGCGACGTGGCTCCACAACAAAATTGGCGTCCTTTTTTTCCCACAAATAGAGCTTTCTTTTGGTGGTATTTGATCGCCCCTGCGGTTTTTATTTTTTGCGCTATAAACAAAAATAGAGCGTCAATTTTGAAAACAATTCAATATTTTTTGCTTTTTGCTATAATAAATATCCCCAAAAAATATATAAAAAAACGTTTTTTTTCCTCAGTTTAGGCCGATACGCATTCTTCTACATATTTTTGGTTAAAAAAAAACGCAATTAGCGATTATTGATTGGTTTGCGCAAAAGTTATAGCGTTTACAAAATAGGGGATAGTTTTATAGCATTTTTATTAATATTTTTTTTTTACTAGTAATGGTGGCGATCAGCGATTTTTTTTCTGACTGCGACATTATGGCGGACACATCGGACATTTTTGACACATTTTTGGGACCATTGTCATTTATACAGCAATCAATGCTATTTAAATGCATTGATTCCTGTATAAATGACAGTTGTAGTGAAAGAGTTAACCACTAGGGGGAGGGGAGGGGTTATGGGCTGTGACGTGTGTGTTTTTTTTTTACATTAGGGGGCGGGGCTGACGTCTGACGTCATTGATCGGCTTTCCCGATGACCGGGAACAGCCAATCAATGACAGGCAGAGTAGGAAGCGCGGGGAGAGGTTTGTTTACACATACCTCTCCCCGTTCTTCAGCTCCGTGACCCGATCGCGGGACACCAGCGGCGACGGCTGGCGGCGCGACCCACGGGCAGGCATTTAAAGGATCACGTACAGGTACGTGATTTTGCCTGCCCGTGCCATTTTGCCACAGTATATCTGCGTTAGGCGGTCGGGAAGCGGTTAATGAGAAGGGATACAGCCTATATGGGATACAGATCGGGGGGGGGGGGGGGGTTAGTTGAATGCATAGTGTTTTAGGGTTGTTGTTTTCACGTTGATGTATATCTATAGACAGCCAGATAGGACACCTGGTCATCTAGTCATATATCAAAGCTGATTGCCTAAGAATAAACAGAATATACATACTTGAAAGGGCTTGACCACAATTAAACACAATAGGAGGTCTGTTGCTGTACAAACATTCGCACATACTCATATACAAACAGAAGCCTACACACAGAGATTTCACATAAGATGGCACGGGAAAGACAAAATGGAGTCCTGATAGTTCATTCATATTATTACAATCCCCTCTTAAGTGATGGATATGACTTATCCCGTAACATACTCATCTTGGTTTTTGTAATATAAGCTGAGGTAAGCTCTAGTAGCAGCGGCTGGGTCAGGAGTTTGAGTAGCCGGGGAAATTAGGCACATAACAAGTTTGAAACAAGCATACATGAACAAGATAAAAAGCAAGATCATTATAATAACCATAGCAATATCTTTTATCTATGAGAATATCCCACTAAAGCCAAACCCTCCTATGTTGTTAAAAGGGCTCCATGTCTTAGCTAGATCCCTTGTTTCGACCTGTAGTTTGTCTACCTCTTTCCTGTGCTGTGCAATGATCTCATAATAATCGGGTACCTCTGCACTGGTGTTATGTATCCAAGTGCAACATTCATAGTCCTCAGTTATTTTGCATAGGCCAGTGAGTGCCACACTCATACTCTCTATTGCAAGATCACTGTTTTCTGATAGCCCTTGTCTCTAGGTTTAGTTTTGAAATGTCATCAGAATTCTTGTCTAATATCTCGTATAATATTTTAGAATAGTTGTTCAGCCTTTTCATCATATCAATTCCCCATCCTGTCCCTGAGGGGAACCATGCCCAGGCCATGTCTTTTTCTAAGAACAATTCTCTCTTGTGGCGGTGCTTGAGAGGGTACCTGGGGTGAATGCTAGCCTTTAGCAGGTGTCCTCCCTTATTGTCCCCCAATATACCCATTATTGGGATCAGTGATGCAAGGTAATACCATCCCTGAGGGTCCATGGGAATCCATGGATGACATGTTTTCCCACAACAGATGTATGTACTGTTTCCCAAGACTAGTGGCTGAGTACTGAGGATTTGTTGTGTATAAATAGAGAGACCTGCAAGAGCTAGGAGTGAAAGCAACTTTCCCATCTAAGTGTCAGCATTAGTATTGCTCATAAGGGTGTATATCCTTTAAATTACAGTCTGTGGTGGTAAAAGGTGTAGAGAAGTCTGGGGTCATGGAGAAGTTAATTTTAGTATGGCTTCATACCTCTCCACCCTGCGATGAATTTCCCAACCTAAAACACCAATCAGGGAAGTGACTTATGCCCATGGCTGGAAAGGTGATGGTATTGTTTCTTAATGATATTGGTACTTTAGTGAGGGTAATGGGAGGTGTTCCATTCAGGAAGGGGGTGATATTCAAGGGTACAGCCATAGGAGTGATACGTTCTGTGCTAGGATGTAGTTTACTGCATATCCAACATTTTTAATATTCAGATTTTTGGGCATAGCTATATTTAAATTTATGTAACAACATTTTTTCTGTGAAATTATCAGTTTTAGTTCCCTCATAATCCGAATACACATCCCTTCTATGTCTAATAAGTGTATTATTAGTGGTGTTCTTGGGTAGGCCACATATGCCTCTAGGGTCATCTTTTTCAGAGTCTTGACCACCTGCTTCAATCACTGTTTGAGGATTTGTATCACCTGCTTCACCACTCTGTGCTTTATCTTGCTTCTTAGGTGTTTGGTTCACCTTCTTCACACGACTGGCATGGATCCAAGCCTGTTGTCCCTCTACCAGAATGGCTGTTCGGGTAACCGCGATCAGGTCCAAATGGGTACTTTTGCTTCTTGGTACGCTTCAGTTGCTGGACCACTACAACGTCTCCCACCTGGAAAGAATGAGTAGGTTCCTGTGAAGAAAAAAGAGAGGTGCGAGCGACACATTTTTCAACTCTATCCAAAATTTCAATCAATTTCTTAACATACTCCTGTGTCATGGTTATACAGTGATGTTTGTCTGTCAGCTTGCCTCTCCATGTGTTCAGATTAAGAGGCCAGCCACTCTCACCTGGCTGCTTAAGTAATCTCTCCTCAAAGCATGGCTCCACCCCAGCCGATATCAGGGAACTCTATATTAACCTGTGCACTGCAAGCCAGCTCTGCTGATCAATATTGTGTGATTTGGCTTCCGTGTGCTCATTGCTCTGTGTCCTACGTCTGACCCTGTTTACTGATCTTGGCTTGTTCTTGACTATCCCTGCTTGCTTGTGACCCTGACCTTTTGGCGTGTTCTCTGTCCTTGTCTGCTAGTCGCACTGACCTTTGGCTTATCTCCTTACTATCCCTTGTTGTCCTAGGCTGCTGCTTTCTCTCTGTCCTCCTGTAGCCTACCATGAGCGTGAGCTGGGAGACCCTGGGGGCCGCGACCTGGAGTCAGTTGCAGCGCAGTCCATCCTCACCACTAGAGGCTCTGGTGAACACCTGCTGGCTCTTAGACTCTGTGGCCTGGGGGAATCTTATGCTCTAGCTCCCAGTGGGATCCGTGTTGGTGCTCCAGTGGAACTGCCTTCCTAACCCACCCAGAGTTCCATCCGCAGCAGTCAGCCATAGGATCCAATACCTTATCGGTGCACTCCTGACTCCAATGGTGTGCATCTGTCACCTGTACTCAGGTAACCTGACAATTTGATCCCGGCTGATGTGCCGCTTCCCGCAGATGATCCATTGCAGGGCATAGTCCGTAGACTTGAGACCCAGGAATCAAATCAGACTCAGGTGATGCGATTCCTCCAGGATCTGGCTTCCCACTTCGAGCAGCTTCAGGCCTCCTTGGGAACCCCGATTCAGCAAGCTCCGTCCCGTTTCTCCCGTTTCTTGGGGACTCCAAGGCTTGCAGGGGGTTCCTCAGCCAATGCACTATTCATTTTGAACTCCAGCCCAACACTTCCTGTCCGATCAGGCGAAGGTAGCCTATATTATATCCCTCCTGTCCGGCGAAGCGTTAGCCTGGGCTTCCCCTCTGTGGGAACTGAATGATCCAGTGGTTTCTAGCCTGTCTGATTTCTTGAAACTTTTTTGGAATTTCGGAATATCTTAGATCCATCAAGAGTCCGCTTCTGTGGGACAGTACGTTCTTCATTTTCGTACTTTGACTGCTGAGCTGAGCTGGATTAATGAGGCCTTAGTTGCAACCTTTTTACATGGCCTCTCTGATAGAGTGAAGGATGAATTAGCAGGAAGAACCATCCCTGCTGATCTGGACGCGTGCATCACCTTGTGTAACCAGATCGATATTCGCTTTCAGGAGAGGACCCTGGAAAAAAGACGCCAGCACTCCCTGTTCTTTAGGCAGCCTGAGCTCCCTGTCCCCTCTCTTTGACCCGAAGAGCACCTCCTGCCAGCTGAGGAACCTATGCAGCTGGGCCAGACCATGTTATCTCCCGAAGAATGCGCTAGGCGCAGATCTTTGGGTCTGTGCCTCTATTGTGGGGCCAAAGGTAATTTTCTTGACACTTGCGCTCTTTGTCCGGAAAAACGCTCAGGGCTAATACATCTGAAAGGTGGAGTATTGGACCCTGAAATATCACCTCCACCTTCTCGTCTTCTTCTTTCTGTGTTCCTTCATGTCGGCGCTTCCTCTCATTCGGTCTCGGCATATCTGGATTCCGGAGCCGCTGGAAATTTCATGGACTGGGGAACTGCATCTTCCATGAGTCTTACCCTTTTGCCCCTCACAACGCCATTGGTGGTCTATAGCATATCTTTCTTCCTAAGTGGGCGGGGCAGACCCACGAGAGCCGCAGCTCTCTTTTGACAGATTTTCCTTTCTCCTTTAGAAAGCACAAAACCAAGGTACTGACACCATTGTAGCTTTTTCCTAGAAACCTTGTGACCATTATCTGCTAAACAATGTAACAGATCTAAACCATCCTCTTTGCATGCAACCTGGCTTGGACTACACAACAATAAATCATCAACATATTGGAGTAGGACGGAACCATGGTGGGGAGTCCAGGACCACAAGGTTACCTGGAGGGCCACTAATGCCGCGTACACACGATCGGACTTTCCGGCGGGATTGTCGGCCGGACTAGAGTCCGCCGGACAATCCAACCGTGTGTGGGGCTCCGGCGGACTTTTTCTTCCCAAAAGTCCAGCGGACTTAGAAGTTTTGACTTAAAATTGTCCGCCGGTCTCGGCAGTCCGGCGGACAATCCGGCAGTCTGTGTGCTAGTCCGCAGGACTTTTGAAATGAACGGACTTGCCGACACACGTCGTAAAGTCCGTTCATTTTGAACGTGACTCCAGGTAGACGGGACTAGCGAAGGAAGTCACTGCCGCCGCCCCGCTCAGCGAGATTGACACCTCGCTAGCCCCGTCACCTGGTATGGACTTAAAGGGCAATCCCTACACCGAAAAAACGGCGTGGGGGTTCCCCCCAAATCCATCTCAGACCCTTATCCGAGCATGCAGCCCGGCCAGTCAGGAAAGGGGTGGGGACGAGCGAGCTGCCCCCCCCCTCCTGAGCCACCTGAGTACCAGGCTGCATGCCCTCAACATGGGGGGTGCCCCCCCACCCCAAAGCACCTTGTCCCCATGTTGATGAGGACAAGGGCCTCTTCCCGACAACCCTGGCCGTTGGTTGTCGGGTCTGCGGGGGGCTTATCGGAATCCGGGAGCCCCCTTTAATAAGGTGTCCCCCAGATATCGGCCCCCACCCTATGTGAATGAGTATGGGGTACGATGTACCGCTACCCATTCACCTAAGGGAAAAAAGTGTAAATAAAAACACAACACAGGTTTTTAAAATACTTTATTACACAGCTCCGGGGGTCTTCTCGCCGGACTCCTCCGCTATCTTCTGCTAGCTCTTTTACTAGCGGAGGAGCCCGGTCTTCTTTTTCTTCATGAGCCAGTGACCCGCCCCTTGTCCCTATATAACTGGCAGCGCAACATGTCTGAGCCATTAGAAGAGGAGACAGCATCGAGTCAACATCGGATGAAGAAAGAAGAAGAAGAAGCAGAAGAAGCAGAAGGCAACAGCAATGGCGACAGAAGCCTAGGCCACCGCTAGTAAAAGAGCCGGAAGAAGAAAGCGGAGGCCCGGCAAGAAGAACAGAAGAGTGGGACAAGACCCCCGAAGTCGGAACAAGACCCCCAGACGGCAGCGGCGACGAAGGAGAAAGCCAGGCTGCTCCGCTAGTAAAAGAGCTAGCAGAAGATAGCGGAGGAGTCCGGCGAGAAGACCCCCAGGACGGAAGAAGAACCCGGAGCTGTGTAATAAAGTATTTTAAAAACCTGTGTTGTGTTTTTTATTTACACTTTTTTCCCTTAGGTGAATGGGTAGGGGTACATCATACCCCATACTCATTCACATAGGGTGGGGGGCCGGTATCTGGGGGCCCCCTTATTAAAGGGGGCTCCCGGATTCCGATAAGCCCCCCGCCTGCAGACCCCGAAAACCAACGGCCAGGATTGTCAGGAAGAGACCCTTGTTCTCATCAACATGGGGACAAGGTGCTTTGGGGTGGGGGGCTGCAGGGCCCCCCTTTCCCCAGGACACCCCCCATATTGAGGGCACACGGCCTGGTATGGCTCAGGAGGGGGGGCGCTCGCTCGTCCCCACCCCCTTTCCTGACTGGCTGGGCTGCGTGCTCGGATAAGGGTCTGATATGGATCTGGGGGGGACCCCCACGCCGTTTTTTCGGCGTGGGGATGCCCCTTTAAATCCATACCAGGTGACGGGGCTAGTGAGGTGTCAATGTCACAGATTGAGGCGGCGGCATTCACTTCCTTCGCTAGTCCCGTCTACCTGGAGTCACGTTCTAAATGAACGGACTTTACTCCGTGTGTGGGGCAAGTCCGTTCATTTCAAAAGTCCCGTGGACTTCCGCCAAAACTCTGCCGAAAAAGTCCGGGTGTGTGTGGGCAAGTCCACACGTTCGGAAAGTCCGTCAGACCTCTGTTGGAAAGTCTGACGGATTGTCCGGCTGAAAAGTCAGATCGTGTGTATGTGGCATAAGTAGACTACAGGGTCCACATAACCCTGGGGCATTCTACACCATGTCATCTGGCGGTTTCTAAAACAAAATGCAAGTATTGGCTGTGTCTCCTGGAGGGCCACTGAGTAGACTACAGGGGAGTCCACATAACCCTGGGGCATTCTACACCATGTCATCTGGCAGTTTCTAAAACAAAATGCAAGTATTGGCTGTGTCTCCTCGAAATACGCATTTATTCCATATACTTCCACTTTGTTGTCCATATTGACCATAATACGCTTATTCCTAAAAGCATAGCCCCAAATTTCGAGAGCTACGATTCTAGGAAACAGTTCCAATAATATTATATTCTTCAAGTAACCTTTTTTATGCCAAGATTCCAATGACCCGCACACCATATGGCCGCAAAGCCAATGGAATCCGCAGCATCTGTGCAGAAACTAAAATCTGAATATAGAATAAACTCAGATTGCCATAGCAACCTACTGTTAAAATGTTCTAGAATCTGTATCCACACCAACATGTTGCGTGTTATTCTAAGGTCTGAGAATGGTGATTTTAAACCTACCGTATCAATGGATATCCCTAAAAAATCCAAACAAGTAGAAGGCCAACATGTTTTCTCCATTGCTAAAGGGATTCCAAAATCGTTACAAATTTAAAAAAATGACTCTTACAACAACAAACAATATGATGAACCAGGGGCCTAAAAACAAAAACTCATCTAAAGATAAAATGAGAACCCGTGACCATATAAACAACCCATTCCAAAAAGGTGGAAAAACTTTAAAAATAAAAACATGACAAAGAAAAACCCCAAGGAGCTAAAACAATTTGGATGAATGGGAAGAAGCCTGAAAGATGATTTTACAGTATCTCACAAAAGTGAGTACACCCCTCACATTTTTGTAAATATTTTATTATATCTTTTCATGTGACAACACTGAAGAAATTAAACTTTGCTACAATGTAATGTAGTGAGTGTACAGCTTGTATAACAGTGTAAATTTGCTGTCCCCTCAAAATACCTCAACACATAGCCATTAATGTCTAAATCGCTGGCAACAAAAGTGAGTACCCCACTAAGTTAAAATGTCCAAATTAGGCCCAATTAGCTATTTTCCCTCCCCGATGTCATATGACTCGTTAGTGTTACAAGGTCTCAGGTGTGAATGGGGAGCAGGTGTGTTAAATTTGTGTTATCGCTCTCACTCTCTCATACTGGTCACTGGAAGTTCAACATGGCACCTCATGGCAAAGAACTCTCTGAGGATCTGAAAAAAAGAATTGTTGCTCTACATAAAGATGGCCTAGACTATAAAAAGATTGACAAGACCCTGAAACTGAGCTGCAGCACGGTGGCCAAGACCACACAGCGGTTTAACAGGACAGGTTCCACTCAGAACAGGCCTTGCCATGGTCGACCAAAGAAGCTGAGTGCACGTTCTCATGTTGTCTTTGGGAAATTGAAGTATGAGTGCTACCAGCATTGCTGCAGAGGTTGAAGGGGTTGAGGGTTAGCCTGTCAGTGCTCAGACCATATGCTGCACACTGCATCAAATTGGTCTGCATGGCTGTCATCCCAAAAGGAAGTCCCTTCTAAAGTTGATGCACACAAAAGCCCGCAAACAGTTTGCTGAAGACAAGCAGACTAAGGACATGGATTACTGGAACCATGTCCTGTGGTCTGATCAGACCAAGATAAACTTATTTGATTCAGATGGTGTCAAGCGTGTGTGGTGGCAACCAGGTGAGGAGTACAAAGACAAGTGTGTCTTGCCTAAAGTCAAGCATAGTGGTGGGAGTGTCATGGTCTGGGGCTGCATAAGTGCTGCCGGCACTGGGGAGCTACAGTTCATTGAGGGAACCATGAATACCAACATGTACTGTGACATACTGAAGCAGAGCATGAGCCCCTCCCTTCAGAGACTGGGCCGCAGGGCAGTATTCCACCATGATAACGACCCCAAACAAATCTCCAAGACGACCACTGCCTTGTTAAAGAAGCTGAGGGTAAAGGTGATGGACTGGCCAAGCATGTCTCCAGACCTAAACCCTACTGAGCATCTGTGGGGCATCTTCAAATGGAAGGTGGAGGAGCACAATGTCTCTAACATCCACCAGCTCTGTGATGCCGTCATGGCGAAGTGGAAGAGGCCCCCAGTGGCAACCTGTGAAGCTTTGGTGAACTGCATGCCCAAGAGGGTTAAAGCAGTGCTGGAAAATAATAGTGGCCGCACAAAATAGTGACACTTTGGGCCCAATTTGGACATGTTCACTTAGGGGTGTACTCACTTTTGTTGCCAGCGGTTTAGACAGCAAATTTACACTGTTATACAAGCTGTACACTACTCACTACTTTACATTGTAGCAAAGTGTAATTTCTTCAGTGTTGTCACATGAAAAGATATAATAAAATATTTACAAAAATGTGAGGGGTGTACTCACTTTTGTGAGATACTGTATATCCACTTTTGCTAAAAAGCGCCCCTTTTTTCAATTGCCTAGGCTTCTGCAAAGTATCATCAAAAGAAGCATACTTCACAGAAGCCAAATCTTCCGAATTGTGGTTATTCAATTAATTACCTACTGGGAATGAAAGGTGAGGAATTAATCTAAAGGAGTTTGGCTCCTTCTTAGAAACTATACCTAAAGGGGATATTCTAAAATTAACAAACAGAGGATGATTGGAAGGGCCCTCAAACCTCTCTTCTTGTACTTCTTTGAAAACATTTTCTCTGACAACTTCATGTGAACTATCAACAGACTTAAAATTTTTTACTAACGTACAACCCTTGCCAGAAAATTTTGCCAAGCGGAAACCATCCCTAAAACCTTCAATTAGCAGTAGAGCCTTCTGACTGTCTGGATATACCCTGTAACCAAGGAATAATTTTTAGAAATCTCACTGGGGTGGCTGCCCTTTGGTAACACCTCTCTGCCATGTTGTTGGTTGGCAGCTGACCTCTTAAAGCATTTGCTGACTGGATTGCCTCCTGCACAAAAGGCCCATTCATGCCTGTATTGCAAGAGTTTGGCCACTTACAATACCCGTTATTGAAAATTAAAGCAGATTCCTTTTCTGTAACCGGGAGTTGACGTGGGTGCCACAATGGCGGACTGCTTGCTAAATGTTGATCTTCGGGGGAGGAAATGATTTAACCATAATCCTATATCTTTTACTCCCCATCTCAAACTGGGGTGCACCACGAGTTTTTGACAGAAGGACTCGTCATACGAAAACCACACAGATCCACCCAAATTTTTATAAGCCTCCAGAATTATGTCAATGTGCTGGAACAGACAAGAACTCTTATTCGGACACTTTTCACACAGCACACAAAGCCTGAAGCCAGTTATTAAATGACTTCTCCTATCCTCTTCTTTATCACTCTTCTCAGGTTTAGCCATAAACTCTTTAGTTTTTGTAATAAATATTATATTTTTTGTAAATGCACCTGCATCTCTGTGCCTCTAGTCATGCTTTATCCCTAATTTGTCATCATCCCCTATTAGTATTAACCAGCAGATCCACCTGCCCTTGTTTAAATGCTCCTGTATTCTCCCCTGTGTATTTTGGGCGACCATGTGGACACCCAGGGTGTCCCTGTCTTGTTTGACCGGGCACCCGATTCACTGTGCAACAAACTCTTGTTGCTAATTACTCTGCACCTAAAAAATCCCAATTCTCTCTTCTATATCTTTAGAGGACATTAATAGGGACAAAATGTCTACATATTCCCCTCTCCATATTTTCTCTTTAATACTGATGGTAAGATAATAACTAAGAGGAAAAAGTTCAATAGGCAATGTTTCTTTAAGACAAATCTCTGGAATATTTTGCATCCTGGCATTGCTGAGACTGACCGGAACAGCTGCAGATGATAACTCTGCACTGGATGGTATTGACTGGGCGCAATTAGCTAAAGGGGCAGCAGGTGGCGCCCAAACCATAGCAACAGAATTATTTATATTATTCTCCGCACTCTCTCTAGCCGTGTCACTAGCCTGGTTTTTGTTATCTAAATTTTTTGATAATTTAGATAACAAATCCGATAAATTAGTCCGTAGTGTCAATGCAGGTAACTCACCAGCCCCTAGGTTCAGCTGGACATCTCCCCTCTGCTGCGGCTGATTACCGACTACTGGTATGTTGAGGCCCCTTGTTGCTTTGCCTGCTCCTGGGGCACTGCATTCTGCGGGGGTCTGGATAAGCCATCGACCGCTCCGCCGACAGATCGGATGTCCTCTGGCTTCCTCTGTGGCCTAAGCGATTCTTCTGTTCTTCGGCAAGATGGCCGCCATGACGCGTCTCTGCCCTTAGCCCTTCCTTCCGGAGCCTGGCGCTTGCGTGGCTGCGATCGCCCAGCACTCCTTTCTGACAATCTGCGGGGCGGAGATGGGGAGTGTCTCCTGTGCAGTATGCACCTCCTCTTCGCCAGTCCCTCCTCTCTGCCGGAGATGACGCTGCCTTTGCCCCTGCGCTCGGGATTCTCTTCCCAGGGGTCTTCCTCTTCCTCCTGCCGCGATGGAATGCTCCATCCTTCCACCACTCCGGCCCAAGCTCCTTATTTTGTGGCCCCGAGGGCAGCAGCATCCTCTTTTCTTTGCTCAGCTTGACTCATAGTCCTCGGTAAGTCGAGACAGCGGCAGACCCATTCGCTCAATTAGGCGCCTCAGAAGGCTCATCTTCTTTTGCCTCAGAAGGTGCTGTTTGCTCAATGGAGAGAACCCCTAGTGCACCACAGCTGTGCCTTCTGAGGTGACTGAGCCCTCAGCCACTGAACCCCCTTTTTATAGCCCTATTCAGGGGTTCTGGAACATTCTAAAGCCCCATACACACGGTCGGACTTTTTCATGGATTCTGTCCGATCGGACCGTGTGTATGCACCATCGGACAGTGTACGTCGGATTGTCCGACGGACAAAGTCTTATCTCCTGCTGGATAGATTTGCCGACAACCCGGTCCGATCACACCAAATCTGATCGTGTGTACGGTTGTCCGACCGGACAAAGTGCTACGCATGCTCAGATCACATTACAAGACCAAAGCTATTGGCTACTAGCCTCTACGTAGTCCCGTCGTAGGCAACAAACGTCACCACGTTCAGAATGATCGGATTTTCCGACAACTTTGTCCGACCGTGTGTACGCAAAACCAACATCAGACAAAGTATGACGGACAGGATCCGACCGACCTGGTCCGCGGATTGTCCGACCGTGTGTATGGGGCTTAAGTGATGTCATCATATATCTGTACCCCTATTGGTCACCTGACCTCACCTCAAAACCCTATACCTAACTAAGGCTTCACTGCGTGCCTCAGTCTCGCAGGGGGAGCCTTGAAACTGCCTCCTACCATTATCCTATGAGGTAAGGGGGGTTCCTAGAAACCTCTTTCCCCTTTCCTTTCATTCTATTAGCACTAAATGTTTATGGCTTCCAAAGACCAACTGAGTGGCTGCTATGACATCCACATAACCACATGTAGCACCCTCTACCTAGGTAGGTGCTAGAGGTGAGATTTTTGTTAGAGCAGGTAAATTTAGGCAGGGCTAGATGGAAACTAGGCCTATTTGTTTTCATCTGTGTGGGCTGGGAGTGGCTCAGAGTAGGCTGGTGATTCACAGATAGCATGACTTCTCGGTTATCTCCATCTGGCTTCTAGAGGATTCTGGAAGAGAGGAGGGGAAGAGAGGTGGGGCTGTCTGAGGTGTTTCAGGGAGCCCTGACCAATCCCCAACTAGGATTGGCAGGGGGCATGCCTCCTTGATATACCCAGGGTCAGTCCAGCTGGGGCTAGTTGTTGGGTGGAAGGATTGAGGATGGAGTGCTAGGCTGTCGGGGCCTTTGAGGGCACTCCCCATTCTGGGGGGTTGACCTTGGGCTTGGGGACATGTGGTGCAGGAAGGATCCCTTCAAGAACGCATGAATTATCTAGACAGGAGGCACAGAGAAGTGTCAGAGATGACAGCAGGAGCTAGCGCTGCCAGGCAAGTCTTCAGGAGGGAACCACCGGTGTGTGCGCAGCCTGGAGGGCTGGTGAGTGACATGTGCTATCGGGAGTACTGGAGAGGCATGCCAGAGAGGACAGAAAGGCAACAGTCAGAGCTGGGTGTAGAGCCAGTGAGCATTGCAATGTCACGGGCAGTGGAGTCGGTCAGCTGCAGCCAGGAGGGCTGGCAGGGACTATAGAGTAATTGCTGGGAGCAGTAGTCCCCCAAAGGACAGCTACCACTAAAGACTTCCTATTCTATTTTTGCTACATTGAAGAGGGACCTGCAGTCCCTGCCTGCAAATGGCAATCCCTGGGGTCTGACTGAGTCAGAGTTGGGCCTAACCATGTGCTAGCTGTGCCTGGAGTTAAGTGTTGGGCAGAAGAGAGAGATAGTGATAGTCTGCAAGTAAGTGTTGTGCAGGAGGAGTTTGAAGAAGTGTTATCTACAGAGAGTGTATATAGTTCTCAAATTGACTGTTCTAAAATTTTACTGGGCACCCCATATATTCCCATTCCTTTCCAAGTTCAAATCCCTCAATAAAAACACAAAAAAACAAACATATGGACTCTTCATTGACTCAAGGTGATTGGGAAGTGAATGCCGGGCTGGCAAAACACAGGCAGGGCAGGTGGGAAGCTTTTTCTTTGTCTGTTGCACTCCACCCTAAACTCATAGCTCACATACCCCTCCTAAAGTCTCAGAGACCCTTCCCAGCCAGATTCCCACCCCCAATGGGTAAGGCTTCAGAAGCATACAAAGCTTTTCAAATTTTAACACTTATGATGCTTGTCCGGGTCCCTCTCTTCACACAGTTGTGTCTGCCCTTCTTTTTTTTTTGCTTGGGGCCTTCATAACCTGTTCCATCAACCATCTCTAATGTGCAGCTTAATGGCTGATTCACACCAGCAGTCGCCCTTCTCGTTTTTTGTTAGAACTTTATTGAAATATCACAAGTCACATTTCATTAAAGTGGCACTAAACTCTGGTTAAAAAAGAATGCTTTTCAAATATGTATTCTTAACTTAAAAAGTCCCTTCTGTTGCCTCCTTTAAATGTTCGAAACAACTTTTTGCTGTGATCTCATTATTACACTGGCACTGCCAGTTGCAAAGAAATTAATTTAGGGGGGAAAAGAGAGGACAAGTAGTTCACGGAGGATGTTAGAAAGAGGGGAAAAAAACTGTTCTGCATTGGCAGTCTAAACAATGGAAGTGTGATCTCTTTAACTCATTAATTCATGGAAAGATAGCTATAAGTTACAGTCTCAGCAGCGTTGGCAGAAAGTGGCGTGATCCAAAAGACAGTCTGCAGATCATAAAAAGCTTTAATTGAAAACCTGTGAAAATCTGTACACATAAACATCAGCTAGGTCGAAAAAACACATGATAAAAACATACAAAATAATTTCATGAAAAATAGATTACAGGGCCATTCAAGTTATACTAAAGCTTATCGTTTTTTCTTCTTCATTTATGGGTTTGCACAGAGCCGCCCTGATCCTTCCCTTCTTGGGTCCCCTGCCGGTGCTCTTGGCTCTTCCCCCTGCTGAGTGCCCTCCCTAGGAAGTTGCTTCCTATGGGGCACCCATGTGGACTCACTCAAGAACTCGGCTGTTTGTGTCTGTTTAGACACACAGAGACACAGACTGGCTTGACCCTAACCCCCCCCAGTTTACAGGTTTTGACTAACAGCAGCAAGAGCCAATGGCTCCCGCTGCTCTTAGCCAAGCCTGTGAGAGCCAGGAGAGGGCAGAGGAGCGGCTGCAGATGTGCACAGTGCTGGATCCAGATCGGGCTCAGGTAGTAGTTAGGGGGGCTGCATTTAAAAAAATGTTTTTACCTTAATGCAGAGAATACAATAGAGTAAAAAAAAATTTTACTTTTAAAACCACTTTAAGTAGTGGATGTGTATGGATTATTTTTAGAGAATAAGGATATGGTTTAGTGTCACTGTAAGTTCTATTTAAGCATGCAGTACTTTTTTGTTAGCACACACCAGCGCAATGCAGTGGCGTGAGCTGACATCATAGGAAACAAGGCAAATTGTGTGAATGGGTCCTAAAAGTTTATTACTAATATGCAAATTTTACATTTTTGTGAAACATTAAGAACTAAGTCTGTCAGCCACCCTCTGAAAAGCATTCCACTGCAGAATATTTTTCAAAGGGGCGGAAAAGGCTACCACCCACTTAAACAAAGCCTGAGGAACCAGCAAAAAGTCACTATGTAGGTGGAACTGCTGGCACCCTACCACCCAACATCTTTTGATTGCAAAGTCGAAGGAGCCAGGTGGAAAATTGTCAACTGAACAGTTCTTGTATAGTGACAGCAGTTGTCAGAATACAATGGCCACAGCTGGAGATTCCTCCATCTGCGCTGTATAGCCCGCAGGCTGAATGAAATTGATTATGTATCCCCAGCTTTAAGTGAAACTCGAGGGACTGACTGGATCAGTTTTATGCACTGGTTAGTTGTTTATAAGCTGAATAGATTACATTTGGCAGCAGTGTCTGTACAAAATGGCAGAGGAAAGTGAAGCAATCTTGACATACAGAAGCACTACAGACTCTCTTGGCAATTCCAAGAACAACAACAAATCTTATCACCTAGGAACGGTCTGTTTTAGAAGTATGCTATGCTGACGCTTGCAGGGTCAAGAAACAATGAATGGAATTCACATTGTTTACTAAAAAAATGTGGGCGTGCTCCAACTGTCATATCACCTTGTCAGGTACAGATGATATTGTTTAAGTAGTTTTTACTTCCTCCATTTTTTTTTTTGCATTAAAGCAACACATAATATGTACAGTACATGTACAAATACATTTTAAGAAAAATTCTTCTTAGCTTCCGTCAAATTACAAATCTGGTTCCCCCCTCCAGCAGGTCTGTACTTATCTCCTCCGATGGCTGTGGCTTCCTGCGATGTCTGCAGCCTGTCCAGTAGAAATCTGGGTCCAGACTGCCCATGCCGGTGCACTAAAGCCAGCCATAGATGGTTTGAATCTCAGCAACCCAGGCCATTGTTATATTGCTTAATAATGTGTGTTGCATTAGGGCAGCCCATTGTTTAAATTTTATGGCCCCCTGCAGGTTGATGTCATAGTGTGCTAGTAAGCACCGTATACTAGTACATTACGACAGACCTACCTTTTAAATGGAGCCCTCTATGCATTGAGCTGTCACCACTGTCAGGGCTTCCACCTTCACCCGGTCTTCCTTCCAGGTTCGTGTTCTCTGGCCATTTGCATGCGCAAAGACTGTTTTTAAAAAGAGCTGGTTTCATTCCCACATGCATAAAATGTAACTGGATACTAACATTTATAGAGTATAATGATCCAGGGAATATTCACTTGCCTAATGGGAGATCAGGCAGGAATTTGTTTCCTCCAATTGAGTGAATTGAACCATGTTTTATTTTTAATTTTTTTCCTTCCTCTGGATAAACTGTGAGTATAGGATGGTATATATGGAGGTTTTCTATTTGTGTGTGTGTGTTTTTTTTATTGGTCGAATTAGGTGGACTAGTGTCTTTTTTTAACCTAACTATGTAACTATGTAATAACGCTGTATGGCAGCCATTCTCAACATTTTTACCCCACAGGAACCCTTGAAATAATGATTGCTTCCTAAAGTGTAGCTCCACCCAAAAGGGAAAGCTCCACTTATCTGC
Source organism: Lithobates sylvaticus (assembly GCA_028564925.1). Lineage (NCBI taxonomy): Eukaryota > Metazoa > Chordata > Amphibia > Anura > Ranidae > Lithobates > Lithobates sylvaticus. Next base: position 114,303,575 of record CM053035.1, on the reverse strand, counting down.
TTCCTCCCCCTCCGGTGCCACATTTTGCACCTTTCGGGGGGGGGAGGGGGGAATGAGTACCTGGTTTTGACAGGTACACATCCTCACTTCTGGGAGACCTGGCTGCGGCGAGATGCAGCAAGGTCCCCCAGGAGTTCAGCACCCCTTCTCCTTCCTCCACCACCGGGCCATTCACGAAGCGAGGCGTGCTTCACGCATACGCAGTAGGGAACCGGCTGTGAAGCCACGAGACTTCACTGCCAGTTTCCTTCCCTTACAGACAATGACGGCGGCAGCACCTGAGAGCTAATGGAAACAATCTGCTGGGGTGCTGACATCGCTGGATTCCAGAACAGGTAAGTGTCCTAATATTAAAAATCAGTAGCTACAGTATTTGTAGCTGCTGACTTACTTTTTTTGTGGGAGGGCTGGACCTCCTCTTTAAGGAACCCTTGTTATGATTACTTCATCGAGACTCACATTGTCCCTTACAATGGTGGTCAGTGGGAAGAATAATGGCGGGTACACACGTTCAGACTTTGTCCGCCAGACCTAGTCCGGCGGACAATCCCCTGGACTTTCCGAGGGGGGACTTGCCCACACACACCCGGACTTCCGAGCGTGTGACTTGCCCACACACGCCCGGACTTTTCCGGCGGACAATCCGCGGGAAAAAGTCTGCGGGACTTTTGAAAATGAATGGACTTGCCCACACACGGAGCAGTCCGTTCATTTAGAACGTAACTGCAGGTGAATGCCGCCGCGCTAGCACCGTCACCTGGCATGGATTTAAAGGGAATCCCCACGCCGAAAAAACGGCGTGGGGGTCCCCCCCAAATCCATCTCAGACCCTTATCCGAGCACGCAGCCCGGCAGGCCAGGAAAGGGGTGGGGACGAGCGAGCGCCCCCCCTCCTGAGCCGTACCAGGCCGCGTGCCCTCAACATGGGGGGTGCCCTGGGGAAAGGGGGGCCGTGCGGCCCCCCCACCCCAAAGCACCTTGTCCCCATGTTGATGAGGACAAGGGCCTCTTCCCGACAACCCTGGCCGTTGGTTGTCGGGGTCTGCGGGCGGGGGCTTATCGGAATCCGGGAGCCCCCTTTTATAAGGTGGCCCCCAGATCCCGTCCCCCCACCCTATGTGAATGAGTATGGGGTACGATGTACCCCTACCCATTCACCTAGGGTGTAAAATGTAAAGAAAAAATCACACAATTTTGAAAAAATATTTTATTGCACTGCTCCGGGGGTCTTCTTCCGTCTTGGGGGGTCTTCTCGCCGGACTCCTCTGCCATTTACCTAGCTCTTTTACCGAGCAGAGGAGGCCGGCTACCTTCTTCGTCGTCGACGACATCGTCTGGGGGTCTCGATCCGCCTTCGGGGGTCTTCCGGGGTCTCTTCTGTTCTTGCCACGGTCGTCGTTTTCCGCCTTCTTCTTCCGATGTTGACCCGTCGCTGTCTCTGGCCGGAATGCCAGAGCCGCGCTGTGCTGGGACTTATATAGGGACAAGGGGACAGGGTCACATGCTCATGTCACATGGTGACCCCGCCCCCTTGTGATGTCACAGTCCCGGAGGATGCATGTGACCCTGTCCCCTTGTCCCTATATAAGTCCCAGGACAGCGCGGCTCTGGCATTCCGACAACGGCGTCGACGACGAAGAAGGTAGCCGGCCTCCTCTGCTCGGTAAAAGAGCTAGGTAAATGGCGGAGGAGTCCGGCGAGAAGACCCCCCAAGACGGAAGAAGACCCCCGGAGCAGTGCAATAAAATATTTTTTCAAAATTGTGTGATTTTTTTCTTTACATTTTACACCTTGTGGGGGCCGGGATCTGGGGGCCCCCTTATAAAAGGGGGCTCCCGGATTCTGATAAGCCCCCGCCCGCAGACCACGACAACCAATGGCCAGGGTTGTCGGGAAGAGGCCCTTGTCCTCATCAACATGGGGACAAGGTGCTTTGGGGTGGGGGGGCCGCACGGCCCCCCTTTCCCCAGGGCACCCCCCATGTTGAGGGCACGCAGCCTGGTACGGCTCAGGAGGGGGGGGCGCTCGTTCATCCCCACCCCTTTCCTGGCCTGCCGGGCTGCGTGCTTGGATAAGGGTCTGAGATGGATTTGGGGGGGACCCCCACGCCGTTTTTTCGACGTGGGGATTCCCTTTAAATCCATGCCAGGTGACGGGGCTAGCGCGGCGGCATTCACTGCCTTCGCTAGCTCCGTCTACCTGAAGTCACGTGCTAAATGAACGGACTTTCCGATGAGCGGAAAGTCCGTTCATTTCAAAAGTCCGGCGGACTAGCCTACTAACGGCGGGATTGTCCGCCGGACTGCCAAGTCCAGCGGATAATTTTAAAACAAAACTTAAAACCTAGTCCGCCGGACTTTTGGCGCCAAAAAGTCCGCCGGCGCCCACACACGAGGGGATTGTCCAGTGGACTCGAGTCCAGCGGACAATCCCGCGGGATAGTCCCTTCGTGTGTACGCGGCATTAGACAACTTTAAAGTGGTAGTTAACCCTCAATATTGTATTTTAACCTACAGGTAAATTTATAATAAAGCTTACCTGTAGGTTAAATGAACATCTCCTAAACGTGCACCATTTAGGAGCTATTCTAGTACGCAGCAGCCAGTGCCATCACTGGCACATGTGCTCTAAAGGAACGGCATACCAATGCCATCCCTTCAGAGCCCTGCGCCTAGGACGTCATCGGAACTCACCATTTAAGCAGCTGCTCTGGTCACAGTATGCAAAAAAAAAAAAAGAAAAATCGTAAAAAAATAAACTTTATTAAAAAAAATTTAAATAATGTTTTTTTTTTACATACTGTCACCAGTCAGTGTCCTTGATTACTGCCACACCACACAATTATAAGGTGGTGCTGTACTGCTGTGGTGACAGTATAAAAAAAAAAAATTTGAAAAAAAAGTTTTAAATTTCCTAATTTTCCAAAAAATTACAACTTCAAAAAACTCGCCATGCCTTTTACTAAATACCTTGCACTGTCTACTTCCCAAAAGGGTGTCATTTAAGGGTATTTTTACTTTCCTGGTATTTTAGGGCCTCAAGAAATTACATATGTTGTCAGTATACCAGGACTGATCAGTTTTTAAATATATAAAGTTGTGCTCATAAGTTTACACACCCTTGCAGAATTTATGATTTCTTGGCCATTTTCCAGATAATATGAATGATAACACAAAAACTTTTCTTTCACTCATGGTTAGTGTTTTGCTGAAGCCATTTATTATCAATCAACTTTGTGTACTCTTTTTAAATCATAATGACAACAGAAACTACCCAAATGACCCTGAACAAAAGTTTACATACCCCAGTTCTTAATACCCTGTATTGCCCCCTTTAACATCAATGACAGCTTGAAGTATTTTGTCGTATTTGTGGATGAGGCTCTTTATCTTCTCAGATGGTATAGCTGCCCATTCCTCTTGCCAAAAAACCTCCAGTTCCTGTAAATTCTTGGGCTGTCTTGCATGAACTGCACGTTTGAGATCTCCCCAGAGTGGCTCAATGATATTGAGGTCAGGAGACTGAGACGGCCATTCGAGAACCTTTACTTTATTCTGCTGTAGCCAATGACAGGTCGACTTGACCTTGTGTTTTGAATCATTGTCATGTTGGAATGTACTTCCTATGCTCAGCTTCCTGGCTGATGAATGCAAATATTCCTCCAGTATTTTTTGATAGCATACTGCATTCATCTTGCCATAAATTTTGACCAAATTTCCTGTGCCTTTATAGCTCACACATGCCCAAAACATCAGCGATCCACCTCCGTGTTTCACAGTAGGAATGGTGTACCTTTCATCATAGTCCTTGTTGACTCCTCTCCAAAAGTAGCGTTTATGGTTGTGACCAAAAAGCTAATTTTTGGTCTCATCACTCCAAATGACTTTGTGCCAGAAGGTTTGAGGCTTGTCTTTGTGCTGTTTGTCGTATTGTAAGCGGGATACTTGTGGCATTTGCGTAGTAATGACTTTGTTCTGGCGACTCGACCATGCATCCCATCTCTCTTCAAGTGCCTCCTTATTGTGCATCTTGAAACAGCCACACGATATGTTTTCAGAGAGTCCTGTATTTCTTTTATCTACTACCAAAGTTATTGGTAGGTTTTTCTTTGCATCCCGAACAATTTTCCTGGCAGTTGTGGCTGAAATTTTAGTTGATCTACCTGACCGTGGTTTGGTTTCAACAGAACCCCTCATTTTCCACTTCTTGATTAGAGTTTGAACACTGCTGATTGGCATCATCAATTCCTTGGATATCTTTTTATATCCTGAAAGGTGCAATTTCACCTTTAATCACTAGTCCTGACTATTATTCTATGATCTAATTATAATTATCTTATCAACGGCCGATTCCGTTGCTTCACACACAAATATATCTCTATGCATAGGAGACAGCGTATATAAATAATTCACACAGCAAAATTGCTTCATATTTGTGTTAAGATTAAACTCAAACATAAAATGTGAAATGTTTGAAAGAAATCAAGTAGCGCTGAAAACTATATGTGAAATATACAAAATATTGCAAAACTATCATAAAACAATATATAACACCACGTGAAAGTGTATGAATGAAAAAAAAGTCCTTTTGATAACTGTAATGAAAAAAAGGTATATGAAGCGATCTGTCCAATGCTGATCAATCTTCAAAATACTCCTTTGTAAACTTCCACCACACCAAAGTGTCTCGTAATCCCTCTCCCAATAAATCCGCACTCACCAGATGGTGTTGCCCGCCACTCTCGTGGTTGGCAAAAACGCTGTTTAACCACACCTGGGTTAGTGATCCAATTGATCCAAGGCTTTAAACATCCATATGTGAAAATAAAACATAAACAGTGCTCCACATAGCGTGATTCTGTTTGTAACACTATTTATTCAAACAAATCTTGCACACACCCTTCAATGATTAAACTCACATGTTTCAAATGATAAACCAGCAAAAACACAGCAAAAAATGTTCCACAGCACACTGCATCAATGGAAAACTTGGCGGTTCGCACAAATGGTCGTATGGGATACCAAAATGTACTATTTCAGAGCTCACCCACTCCTTTAAACGCTGCCCAGGATACAGTCTGCGATAGAATAGATTCTGAATGGCAAACAGCAGGAGCGATGAAATAGAGCCGATCTCTGAGAGCACCAAACTTTATCAAAAGAATTTCAAAGTCCGTGTGGCCACGCCCCTGACATGTTTCGTCATGTGACTTCTTCCTTAGGAAGAAGTCACATGACGAAACCTGTCAGGGGCGTGGGAGTTTAAAATGTGAGTTTAATCATTGAAGGGTGTGTGCAAGATTTGTTTGAATAAATAGTGTTACAAACAGAATCACGCTATGTGGAGCACTGTTTATGTTTTATTTTCACATATGGATGTTTAAAGCCTTGGATCAATTGGATCACTAACCCAGGTGTGGTTAAACAGCGTTTTTGCCAACCACGAGAGTGGCGGGAAACACCATCTGGTGAGTGCGGATCTATTGGGAGAGGGATCACGAGACACTTTGGTGTGGTGGAAGTTTACAAAGGAGTATTTTGAAGATTGATCAGCATTGGACAGATCGCTTCATATACCTTTTTTTCATTACAGTTATCAAAAGGACTTTTTTTCATTCATACACTTTCACGTGGTGTTATATATTGTTTTATGATAGTTTTGCAATATTTTGTATATTTCACATATAGTTTTCAGCGCAACCTTGATTTCTTTCAAACATTTCACATTTCACCTTTGAGTTTAATCTTAACACAAATCTGGTTTTATATATTTAAAGTGGCAGCTAGGGTCATTTCACTGATTTATTGTATACAATATTCACATATATATACACACATTTATTATTATTTTTGTAATTTTTGGAATAATTGGCGCAGTGAGGGTACGAGTTTGCAGCGTGTGGATATACTTTGTACCATCAGATCAAAATTGCTTCATACACTGTTCCGATTTGTTATCCCCAATGGGGGGTTAAGTAAGAATGATAGATAAGCGTTACTGACCAAATTCCACCAATAAGGGTTCAAATTACATCAACCAATCACAATGTCACAATATCATTATGTCACCTAGATATAAATACAGACCATCTTATGACACATAACATAACACTTCCTATGTCTGGTTTAGTTTTCAACACAAGACCCATCTTACACAACAATATATTTTTACTTAATCAGCAAGATAACTTTTAAAGATGCAGTTCATATATTAGATTGCAAAGCTAGGGGGCCTTTTACATGACCCTTTCAATCCCCTCTATTGTCACGAACGTGACAATCACACACCCTGTTGCCCCCAATATGCCCCCGACATTTACCTGGACTACTTTCCCATAAATATACCACTAACCATAAACACATCAGAATCACTAGATATAACAATCTCGGGTGCATAGCAATTGTCCATTAAATATAAAAGAGGAAGGGGCATGACAGTCCATAAAAGCAAGTGGGAGGGGCATGACAGCCTTTAGGCCAAATGAAAAATAGTCCCAAAGAAAAACATTTCTTGTATGGCTTATGGATGTCCATTAAATTAAAAAAAGAAGGAAAAGGAAAATGTCCACATTATAATTTTCATTCTAAACTTTTCCCAAAACTTTTCCCAAACTTTTGGTTTGATTCTGTGCTCATCCATATTTACAGAAATTAATTCTCTGCCCCAAACCCTGCCTCTTTGTAAGGACAGAACTCGACACTCCAGAGAGAGACTGGAACTGATGCACTGGGCTAGACTTGGGTCTTTGGGCTGGCATCTGGATCTCTCCCTTGTGATGCTCACTGGAATTTTGTAGACCTTAGGCGTGCGTCATTGGCTAACCCTCACAGTGTTATTCACAGGAACATTTTCCAGCAGGAGTCTGCCTTTACTCATTTCAGCACCTCCCATGGCAGTAGAACAACAAAGATGAACAACAAAGATTTCCATGTAAAAGCTGTAGTCATTTCTTCAAGTAACTTGACATCCGGATATGATATAGGGTATGAATGGGGTGGGCATTTCTTCTTGTGCATGGGGCTAGGAGTGAATACTGGCTGACTGGGGCGGACATTCCCCATCCAACATGAATAATCACAGAATCTTCCTGATCAATTCATGCCTTAACCATTGGAGGTATTAAAAATAATATTCCTCATTAATTCAAACAGTAAAGCATGCAAAAATAAAAATGTTTCTCAGCAACAGTTTTCATTATATAGATTCAATATATTTAACTGAGCATTTTCCTCAAATCCAGTATTACAGCAGGACTTCAACAAAAAGAAAAAAACACCTTTAGTTCTTCTATCCCCAAGTGGACCCGAGGGTCTCAGAACAGAACATTTTACCCAAACACATATTCTGACTCAGAAATCAGTCCCCCAACCTTGCAGATATATCTGATCATCAGCAACAAACAAAACATTGATGAATAAACATTACATCATTAACACTTTATGGTTGAAATTCTGGGAATTGTCCAGCATAGTCACTCTGACTTTTATTCAAACAAACTTTCCCCTCAAATTTGAGCATTTCACAACATATGTGGCAATTTATTTTGGTCCTGATTACTTAATTTCAGTAACTCTGACATTTATAATTTCACCCTTTTTTACCAAAATCCCATTATCAAATTTTAATTTTAACCCCAAACTTTTAGGGAAATATTTTGTAAATATACATATATATTATCAGGAACATGGGCCTAATAACCTCTACTTCCAAAATAAGAGAACACAATATCCCATGAGACCACATTATCTCTTTGTGTACATTTTAAAACAGAAATCGAAACCCTTGCCTTAGGTACTTTACTGATTCAATAATAATACCTTGTGCATAACCCAAATTTCCCTCAACATAATGCCACTTTCCCATTCCACATTCATTGGCCATTCCATTCATTTTCCATTTAGAATACATTTGTCCATATTTTCCTCTAAAACACCTTTTCCCATATTTAAGGTATATTTTTTTCTTTCTTTTGTTACTTAGTACATTAAAATGACACAACCTTAAGTTACTACCCTTTTTCTTTCTTAACCACAATTCCTTTGGCATAGGACCTGGGATACATAGCCTGAAACACTTCCCCTGTATTTTTTTCCTTAACCACTTCAGCCCCAGAAGGTTTTACCCCCTTAATGACCAGAGCATTTTTTGCAATTCGGCACGGTGTCTCTTTAACTGACAATTGCGCGGTCGTGCGATGCTGTACCCAAACAAAATTGACGTCCTCTTTTTCCCACAAATAGAGCTTTCTTTTGGTGGTATTTGATCACCTGTGCAGCTTTTATTTTTTGTGCTATAAACAAAAAAAGAGCGACAATTTTGAAAAAAAAAAAACAATATTTTTTACTTTTTGCTATTTTTGCTGTTTTAAAACAAATTTCTTCATCGGTTTAGGTCGATATATAGTCTTCTACATATTTTTGGTAAAAAAAAAAAAAAAGCAATAAGCGTATATTGATTGGTTTTCACAAAAATTATAGCATCTACAAAATAGGGAATAGATTTATGGCATTTTTATGGCATTTTGATTATTTATTAATTCTTTACTAGTAATGGCGGTGATTTGCGATTTTTATCATGACTGAGAAATTGCGGCGGACAGATCGGACACTTTTGACACTTTTTTGGAACCAGTGACATTTATACAGCGATCAGAGCTATAAATAGCCACTGATTACTGTATAAATATCACTGGCAGGGAAGGGGCTAACACTAGGGGGCGATCAAGGGGTTAAATGTGTTCTCTATGAGCCTTTCTAACTGTTGGGCGGATGCGCTTACTGGGATATGACAGCGATCACTGTTCCCGACCGTTGGGAACAGTAGATCCCTGTCATGTCTCCTGTCAGAATGAGGAAATGCCTTGTTTACATAGGGATTTTCCTGTCAGAGGATCAACAGACTTCAGCGTCGGTGGTTCCCTGTGCGCCTGCGGGGTAGAGCGGCGTAACAGCGCACACGGGTGCGCGATGCGGCGGGTTTGCACATACGGGTACGCGAATAAGCGAGTCCACACGCACACAGTACCACGGGTGGGCGCAAGCATATGCGCAAATCAGCACAACGATGTGTGTGCATGCGCACACCTATGCGCACGGCTATGCGCACCACCTGATTGCCCTGACAGGCCTATAAAAGGCATCAATGTACTCTGACAGAAGACTTCCTGCCTACGTAATACCTGCTGGCAACCCGTGCCCCTTCGTGCTCTGTACCCACTGTTTCACCCTCAGGGGTACTGAGCACCCAGCTGCAAGGGAAGCCACTCTCAGCACTTCGGCCCTGGTGATTACCTGACATTTCCCGTTCTGCCTGTGTACGAGACAATCGCGGGCCGCCGAAGGACATCTTCCCGAGTCTTCCCGACCCGCAGGCACACTCCCGCAGTATGCAGTGGGAGCAAACGCACTCCACGCGCCCGCCCGCAACTGAGCCTGCGCGAGCCATCATAAACCTATGGCGATTCGTGCAGGAGAGCCATTGTGCCGCTGGCAAGCGACCGAGGCTGATCTTTAAGCGGTTAACCCAAAAGTAAAAATCAAACAGTTATAATTATTCCAATATTGTATCAATTGTATTAACTTAAACACAATTAAAACATTTGCACAAATAACCATTCCCTTGTTTTGTAAAAGGCAATATATCCTAGTACAATGCCAAGTTCCCATTTATTTAATTTCAATATCAACAAATAAGCCAACTACCCCTCAAACATACAATCAATTTTTTCATAATTAATCTTGAACAACATATTTTTTCCTACATAAAACACCACTCTAGGTTCTTCTATAAAACCATAATGCCATTTATTGAACACTGCGGAGCCCAGGGCAATTTTATCAATCCAAAGTATAGTACATTTGTTGACATTGAAAAATAGCTTCCAAACCTTTAACAATGTGAGGATAGGCAATTGCGCAATTAAAAACATTCCTTAAAATCACACTCTAACTGAAACAATCAAAATACCCCATGTATAAATTTAAATGTTACTGTTAAAAAATTGTATCTTGCAATTATCTTAAACCTTTTAATCTACTTAATTATCTGATCAGATTCCTCAAAAAAACATTTGGTACCAGCACATACATGTAATTTATTAGTGACGTCACATTCCCCATATATGATTCCAATTAACAGTGCATTGGACATGGGCTTAATAATATGTGCCCAACACGTTCCATGAATATAGACTAACAGTAATTGCTACCTTTTAACAATAAACATGTAATAACATACTTTAAACCTATACAGTTAACTTCTCTGAATTCAATCCTTTTCAAGAATTCGCATTTGTCTTCAACAATCACCTTCCATTCCAGCAAGGCTAAAGCCCCATACACACGGTCGGACTTTTTCATGGATTCTGTCCGATCGGACAATGTTGTTGAAAAATCAGACCGTGTGTATGCACCATCGGACAGTGTACGTCGGATTGTCTGACGGACAAAGTCTTATCTCCTGCTGGATAGATTTGCCGACGACCCGGTCCGATCACACCAAATCCGATCGTGTGTACGGTTGTCCGACCGGACAAAGTGCTACGCATGCTCAGATCACATTACAAGACCAAAGCTATTGGCTACTAGCCTCTACGTAGTCCTGTCATAGGCAACAAACGTCACCACGTTCAGAATGATCGGATTTTCCGACAACTTTGTCCGACCGTGTGTACGCAAAACCAACATCAGACAAAGTATGACGGACAGGATCCGACCGACCTGGTCCGCGGATTGTCCGACCGTGTGTATGGGGCTTTAGACTTGCTGAACATGGAATGCAAATGTAGCAATATGCATGCACTCTCCAGTTGCATATGATAATGAAATGCACCCATAAAATAAAATTCATAAGAATCTATTTTATCATAACATCATCTACCTTAATTATTATTATTAATTATTTAAAATAACTAACAATATTATGCTGAATGGCAAATTCCCCTTTTCTTAGTTTCAATATTAATATATGGGCTTACACATATCTCAAAACTTTTCAATATCTACTGCTAGATTGAAACTGGCTGTAAAAATTTGACTTCCTCATTTTAAACCAGCTATCATCCATTCAATCTAAACAGTCCTATCTCATGTAATTCCTGACCATTCTTTGGTTCAAATATTCTTCATAATCAATAAATACATGAAAATAAATTTTCCTGCGATACTACAGCAAACATGGCACTTGCTTCGCCATTAATGTTATTCCCCACTTATACTTAAACCTTATGCCCAGTAATGTCACTTCCCGTTTTTAAAACTACTTTATTTCTGCGTCTCCTGTCTCTTGAACTTTATGGAACCGACTTGTACAATTAAAACCTTCATCAGTTATATCGGTAGCTACCTTCGATAATGGATTTTAACTGCTGACAGAGTGTTCTTAAGCTTCTAGATGTAAACTCTACTTGGCCCTAGGAGTGGTAAGTTCCATTAACTTTTCCCCTGCAATCCTAATGCCACGTACACACGATCGGAAATGCCGCCAGCAAAACTCTGATGAGAGCTTTTTGTCGGAAAATGCGACCGTGTGTATGCTCCATCGGTCTTTTGATGGTGGAATTCCAGCCAGCAAAAGATTGAGAGCAGGTTCTCTATTTTTCGGTCAGGAAAAGTTCCTATCCGAAAATGCGATCGTCTGAATGCAATTCGGACGCACAAAAAATTACGCATGCTCGGAAACAATTTGAGGCATGCTCGGAAGCATTGAACTTCATTTTCTCGGCTCGTCAAAGTTTTGTACGCCACCGCGTACTTGATGGTCGAAATTTCAGAGAACTTTTGTGTGACCGTGTGTATGCAAGACAAGCTTGAGCGGAATTCCATCGGAAAAAACATCCAAGATTTTTCGGACGGAAATTCCGCTCGTGTGTATGTGGCATAAGACCCAATACTCCCTGAGTTTTCTTGGCTGCTGTTTTTTAATTTAATTTCTCTTTCATTAATAAATAACTCCTCTTACTTTTCCTTCAAATCTTAACTTACATTACCCTCTACAATGTAGGATACTTTCATTAAAAACACCTTTAACCACTTCAATACTGGGCACTTAGACACCTTCCCGCCCAAGCAAATTTTCAGCTTTCAGCGCTGTCGCAATTTGAATTACAGTTTCGCGGTCATGCTACACTGTGCCCAAACAATTTTTTTATCATTTTGTTCCCACAAATAGAGCTTTCTTTTGGTGGTATTTGATCACCTCTGCGATTTTTTTTTTTTGCGCTACAAAGAAAAAAAGACTTTGAAAAGAAGAATTTTGAAAAAAAACAAGTTTTTCTTTGTTTCTGTAATTTTTTTTGTAAATAAGTAAGTTTTCTTCTTCAATTACGGGCACTGATATGGCTGCACTGATGGGCACTGATAAGGCGGCACTGATGGGCACCAATGAGGTGGCACTGATGAGGTGGCACTGATGGGCACTGATAATGGGCACTGATAGGTGGCACTGATAGGTGTCACTGGTATGCGGCACTGATGGGCACTCATAGGTGGCACTGATGGGTACTTATGCGTGGCACTGGTGGGTACTTATGGGTGGCACTGATAGGTGGCACGGATGGGCACTGATAGGTGGGCACTAATGGACACTGATAGGTGGCACTGATGGACACTGATGGGTGGCACTGATGACACTGATGGGTGGCATTGCTGGGCATTAGTCATTGTATCTGTTACTTTATGGTGCTAGTCAGTGCCCATTTGTTGGCACTGATTGGCACAGATTGGGCACATGTGGATGGCCATGGGGTACATACCTGGCCATCCACATGTTGCCCACTTCCCTGGTGGTCCTGGCGGCTTCCCTGGTGGTCCAGTGGGGGCATCCGAGGGGGGGCTGCGCTGATAAATAATCAGCGCAAACCCCCCCTGTCAGGAGAGCCACCGTCCGGCTCTCCTCTACTCGCGTCTGTCAGACGCGAGTGAGGAAAAGCCGGTCAATGGCTTTTCCTGTTTACATCGTGATCAGCCATGATTGGACATGGCTGATCATGTGGTAAAGAGTCTCCACCGGCGCGCAGTGGCTGTTATCCTGAAGGATATCATATGACGCCCAGTCAAGATAACTGAACCACCGACCGGCCGTCATTTTGCTATAGGCCGGGCGGAAAGTGGCTAAACTCAATTACTTTATCCTTATCACAAAGTAGGGTGTTTTCAAAACACTCCCTCTCTTTATACAACCCCCAGCACACCTAAGGCCCCATGTACACGGGACACTGCTAAACGTACATTCAGAGGCAGTTGGACGTTTTTTTCAACTGCCCCTGAACTCATTCAATGTTATCCTATGTGACCATGTACACAGTCTTGTTTTTTGCCGTTTTTAGGCAGTTGCGTTTAACAGCATTTCTTCTAAAGCAAAAAAATGGGTTCAGACAACGAAGTTTCTGACGTTTCAGACCCCAAACGTAGTTAAACGTGTCTAAACATTACTTTGCCACCTTCAAAATTCTATTCTTTTTACCTTCAAAGAGTCATCAAAACATGTATTTAACATGTATTTCAAGCAAATTACACATTTTGCACGCAAAATTAAGCACTTATAAACAAATATTAGTAAAGGGGAGAGCTCATATACCTCATATAATAATACTCTTCTACTGTACTGGTCCTTTAAAATTAATTCTCACTATGTACTGTATAACTGTTTTCCCCTTTTGAGATATTTGTTGACACACATTTGTATTTGTTGACACTCAGTAAGAATATAAATATCCGTTTCTACCCCTCTGTTAGGATGCACCGGTGACTGTGGTAACCTAAGCAAAGAAGCTTTATCTTGTTTAACCTTTATCATATCCCTTCTAATTCTTTGTGTAACTCTTGTTATCCTTTTTTGTATGGTAGTTAAAACTTCAAGCTTATATTGCGTAGCTAAAACCCCTTTGTCCCATCTGCGCCACAGCAACAACATTTTCCATATTTTCCTTAATTTCTTTAGTCTTTTTAACACCTTAAAGGGGTTGTAAACCCTCATGTTTTTTCACCTTAATGCATCCTATGCATTAAGGTGAAAAAACTTCTGGCAGTGACCGGCCCCCCAGCCCCCTCGTTTTACATACCCGAGCCCCGTATTTCCCTTAGGGGAGACGCGGTGTCCCTCTCTGCATGGGGTCCCAGCTCTTGATTGGCTAGATTGATAGCAGCCATTGGCTCCCGTTGCTGTCAATCAAATCCAATGACGTGGGCGCCGGGGGGCGGGGCCGAGACTGACATTCGTGTCTATGGATGCAAATGCTGGACTCGGAAGCGCGCCTGCAAGGTCACCCCCTGGGAGAGCGCTTCTCCTAGGGGGTTATCTGATGTAGGGAGGAGCCGTGCGAGACACCGGGGGACCATGGCCATTCTGTGCAAAACGAGCTGCACAGTGGAGGTAAGTATGACATGTTTGTTATTTAAAAAAAAAAAAAAAAGCGAGCCTTTACAATCACCCACATTTGAGATTTTCCCCATACCTTCTTTCATTCTTTAAAGAAAACTTAGCAGAGTTTTCCTCTTTTAATCTAAGTCCCTATCAAAAAATTATCTATCTACCTGAGTATTTAAAATTCTGAAACAAAAAACACACAGTCAGAAAGTACAGAAAGTAGACTAAATAAGTAGACTACTAGCTAAATAAAAGCTGGACATCTCCTGTGGATTTGTTCGGCTCCCCTAGCTCCATCTTCCAACAGCTGGATATCTTATCCCACTGCCTGCAGCTCGGCACAGTTGTTCTCCGCGACCAGCCCCAGTACTTAACAGCAGCCAGCAGAGTGTCCCCCCATAATCCTGGTTTCCATCCTGGGCACCAACAGAGCTTGAAGACAGGGAGCTGCTTCTTACCTCTCTTCTTCCATCAGGCTGTTATCTTTTAATGTGGTTTAGGTCATTCATTCCCCACGTCCTATGAGCAAGCCACCCTGGTAATGATAACCCCTTCTCACCTGGATGTCAGTGTGGTACTGTTTTTTGCTTTTAATATCTTAACGTTTAACAAATTTAATCACTACATGCATTTATGCTTTTATGACTGATCGCTGCATCCTTCTCAATATTCGACAGTGTTTTACAGACTTTTGCAGTGGTAACCTAATGTTTGGGCAATAAACCAGTTTTTATTTAGCTATTAGTCTACATGTACTTTCTGACTGTTCCCATAGAGCCCTGCCTTTTGTGTTTTTTGTTTCCAATTATCCATTTTCCAGTGGTTGACAGCAGCACTGGGTTGCAGTCTTATTTACACTTCCCCTGGTCCCACATCTATATACTTTACTGACAGCTTTAGCGCTTAAGGAACTTGGTGTTTATTTAAAATTCTGACACCACTGAAAGGTGCAATTTCACCTTTAATCACTAGTCCTGACTATTACCGTATATACTCGAGTATATGGCTGCAGCTAGGGGGCAACTAGGAACCCTTAACTACCAAGTTTGAAGTTCAGGGGACCTATGGCTGCAAATGGGCACAGTGAGGCATGCAAATGGGCACAGTGAGGCTGCAAATGGGCATTGTTGACCCTCTATTCTACTTACAGTAGCTGCGCATTTCTCACCCTAGGCTTATACTCGAGTCAATACAATTTCCCATTTTTTGGGGTGAAATTAGGTGCCTCGGCTTATATTCAGGTCAGCTTATACTCGAGTATATACGGTATATTATTATCTAATCATAATTACCTTATCATCGGCCGATTCCGTTGCTTCGCACCCAAATATATCTCTATGCATAATAGACAGCGTATATAAATAATTCACACAGCAAAATTGCTTCATACACTTTTCCGATTTATTATCCCTAACCAGGGCCACCATCAGGGGGGTACAGCCCATACACTTGTAAGGGGCCCCATTGTCTGGACGGGCCCGGCCAACTGGCAGGGATGTGAGAAGGTGGGTCGGGTGCAGAGGAACTCCTGTATGTGTGTGAGTCAGAAGGCTGCTGCTCTGTCATGAGCTGACATCAGGCTCTTTGCTGCCACCTCTGGCCATTTCCTGCATGTGCACCCCTCTGCATATGAAAACAAGAGCTGGGACTAGGACCACCTTACAAGTAAGGGCTGTTGTGCAGGGGGGCCGCTGTGTGTGACTGTGTACATGCCTGTGTGTGTACATTTCTCTGTGTGTACATGTCTCTGTGTGTGTATACATGCCTGTGTGTGTGTGCATGTCTCTGTGTGTACATGACTTGTGTGTGTACATGCCTGTGTATGTACATGTCTCTGTGTGTACATATCTCTGTGTGTGTTCATGTCTTGTGTGTGTACATGCCTGTGAGTGTGTACATGTCTCTGTGTGTATACATGCCTATGTGTGTACATGTCTCTGTATGTGTACATGTCTTGTGTGTATACATGCCTGTGTGTGGGGGGGGCTGAGAGTGTACAGGTATGAGGGGGCTGAGTGCGTACAGGTATGAGGGGGGCTGAGTGTGTACAGGTATAAGGGGGGCTGAGTGCGTACAGGTGTGAGGGGGCTGAGAGCATACAGGTGTGAGGGGGCTGAGAGCGTACAGGTATGAGGGGGGCTGAGAGCGTACAGGTGTGAGGGGGGCTGTGAGCGTACAGGTGTGAGGGGGGCTGAGAGCGTACAGGTGTGAGGGGGACTGAGTGTGTACAGGTGTGAGGGGACTGAGAGCATACAGGTGTGAGGGGGACTGAGAGCATACAGGTGTGAGGGGGCGGTGAGCGTACAGGTGTGAGGGGGGCTGAGAGCGTACAGGTGTGAGGGGAGCTGAGGGCATACAGGTGTGAGGGGGGCTTAGAGCGTACAGGTGTGAGGGGGCTGAGAGAGTACAGGTGTGAGGGGGCTGAGAGCGTACAGGTGTGAGGGGGGCTGAGAATGTACATTGTGAGGGGGGCTGTGAGCGTACAGGTGTGAGGGGGGCTGAGAGCGTACAGGTGTGAGGGGACTGAGAGCATACAGGTGTGAGGGGGACTGAGGGCATACAGGTGTGAGGGGGCGGAGAGCGTACAGGTGTGAGGGGGGCTGAGAGCATACAGGTGTGAGGGGAGCTGAGGGCATACAGGTGTGAGGGGGGCTTAGAGCGTACAGGTGTGAGGGGGCTGAGAGAGTACAGGTGTGAGGGGGCGGAGAGCATACAGGTGTGAGGGGGGCTGAGAGCGTACAGGTGTGAGGGGGGCTGAAAGCGAACAGGTGTGAGGGGAGCTGAGGGCATACAGGTGTGAGGGGGGGGGGGGCTTAGAGCGTACAGGTGTGAGGGGGCTGATAGAGTACAGGTGTGAGGGGGCTGAGAGTGTCCAGGTGTGAGGGGTGCTGAGAGCGTACAGGTGTGAGGGGGGCTGAGAGCGTACAGGTGTGAGGGGGGCTGATTGCGTACAGGTGTGAGGGGGGGTGAGAGGGTACAGGTGTGAGGGGGCTGAGAGCGTACAGGTTTAGGGGGTGCTGAGAGCATACAGGTTTAGGGGGTGCTGAGAGCGTACAGGTGTGAGGGGGGCTGAGAGCGTACAGGTGTGAGGGGGCACTGGTAGGATGGCTAGTGGGCAGATTTGGTGGGACAGCCAGTGGGTGGGACCCTGGGGAATGTTGGTGGTCAGGCTCGGGGGGGGGGCCCAGGCCTAAAGCTGTATAAGGGCCCCACGATTTCTGATGGCTGCCCTGTCCCTAACTGGGGGTTAAGTAAGAATGAAAGATAGGCTTTACCGACCAAATTCCACCAATAAGCATACATGTTCAAATTACATCAACCAATCACAATGTCACAATATAATTATGTAACCTAGACAGATATAAATACATACATATCTTATAAAACATACGTCACTTCCTATGTCTAGTTTAATTTTCATCACAAGACCCATTTTACACAACAATATATTTTTACTTAACCACTTGCCGACCTGCCACCACAGTTTTACTGCGACCGAATGGCACGGCTGAGTGAACAGAAGTGATCAAATACCACCAAAAGAAAGCTCTATTTGTGGGAAAAAAAGAACGTCAATTTTGTTTGGGTGCAACGTCGCGTAACTGCGCAATTGTCAGTTAAATCGACACAGTGCCGAATCGCAAAAAAGTGCTCTGGTCGGGAAGGGGGTAGAATCTTCCGGGGCTGAAGCCGTTAATCAGCAAGATAACTTTTAAAGATGCAGTTCATCTATTAGATTGCAAATCACAAAGGGGCCTTTTACATGACCCTTTCATATCCCTTTCCTGTTTTATACAGTTCAACTACCTTTTCCTGTAGATCCTTTGACAATTCTTTTGCTTTACCAATGACTCAGAATCCAGAAACGTCAGTGCAGCACTGGATGAAAGATGCAAGGGTCTGTCAGGAGTCCAGAATCTCATTGACCTTTTATACACATACACTAATTATAAGCAAACAGATCACAGGTGAGGATGGTTACCTTTAATAGCCTTTCAAACCCCTTTGTGTCAACTTGTGTGCATGTTTATCAGGCCAAAATCACCAGGGTATGTAAACTTTTGATCAGGGTCATTTGGGTAGTTTCTGTTGTTATGATTTAAAAAGAGTAAACACAGTCGATTGATAATAAATGGCTTCATCCTGCTTAAAGCTGATCTTACACAAGTCCATCATTTTTACGTATCCGACAAATCCACACCCTTTTCTACACTTTGTAATACCCACAACTTACCCAGAGCCGATCCACCCTATATGCACACTATGCAAGCTGCATAGGGCCCCGCCGCCGTGGGGGGCCCCCAAGACCCAGCATCCCCCCTGCACCTCTGGCTGGCTGTTTAGTGTGCAGTAGGGAGTGGGCGGTGGGATCTCCCTGGGGTTTGTAGTGCTCTCAGTGTATACAGTGGAGAGGAGAAGGGAGGGGCCTCTGACCCGGGCAGGTATCAGTTTCACTTTCACTCTGCTTGAACACTGTTGCTGATGCTTGGGTCAAAGGCCCCTCCCCTCTCCACTGTATACACTCAGAGATAGAACTTCTAGCCCCAGGGAGATCCCCCTGCCTGTGGACACCATAGAGCTGCCGATCACCGCCTCCCACCTCCACCAGCCAGGTACAGGGGAACCTCTGCAAGTGGCGGAGTCAGCTGTTTGGGGACCTTGATGTAAGAGGAGGGGCTTTCTGGGGACACTAATGTAAGGAAGGGGTCCTCTGGGGACACTGATATAAGAGGGGGGGCCTCTGGGGATACTAATGTAAGAGGGGGGCTTTCTGGGGACACTAATGTAAGGACGGGGCCCTCTGGGGACACTGATGTAAGAGGGGGCCCTCTGGGGACACTAATGTAAGAGGGGGGCTCTCTGGGGACCCTGGTGTAAGGGGGGCTCTCTAAGGACACTAATGTAAGAGGGGGGCTCTCTGGAGACACTAATGTAAGGACAGGGCCCTCTGGGGACACTGATGTAAGAGAGACTGTGTGGCAATGGCAAATGGTTTACATAGCTCACGACATCACAGGTCAGGTAGAGGGCCCCTTAGCAGAATTTTGCTTAGGGCCCCAGGGAGGTCAGGATCGGCACTGAACTTACCACATAATGGAACTTTTATATATTCACGAATTAGGAATTTACTGTCACAATATTCTCCCTCAAATTTGACATCTCCTAACTTTACAATCTTTGAAAGATCTTGTACAACAGGACTCATCTCAGATTTATATGCTCAACTGCTCTCACGCACAACACCCCCCCCCCCCCCCCCCCCCCCCCCCTCCCGTCCTACACATCTAAATGGGAGAATGAGTTAAATCTCCAACCTGACACATTAGATTGGACTCAAATTTGGCTGGCTACAAAGTCGGCTTCCCCAAACATTGTAGCCCTTGAAACAAACTACAAGGTTCTTATTAGGTGGTATCTAGTTCCTGCAAGAATATCCAAATGTATTCACCAATATCCCTCTCAATGCTTTTGAGGCTGTTGTGACCCTGGTACCCATATTTGTATTTGGTGGACCTGTCCCATTGTTCAAACCTTTTGGTCAAATATATTTACTATACTTTCTATGATGTTTGCAATAAACATATTACCTGATCCACTGGTGGCTCTTTTAAACAGCTAACCATCTAATCGAACACATCATCAATTCAAGCTTTTACTATATGTTATAACGGCTGCTAAACAGTCCATAACGAAGGCTTGGAAATCAAACACACTTTGTGTTGACCCCCCTGGATTAAAAACTATTCACCACTAAGGATGGGCCCGGTGCTCGATGCGAACCCACGTTCGCATCGAGCACCGGGCGTTCGCTCGCTCGGCGAGCCCAGAACTATTTTGGCCGCTCGCATCACGTTCGTGTGATGCGAGCGGCCCCGCAATGCATTGCGGCCGGCGCGGCCGACGCAGTGCATTGCTGGCTGATGATTGGCCAAGCATGCACTGTGACCCCGCATGCTTGGCCAATCACAGCCCCGGAAACTCGAAGAGCCATAATTGGCTACAGGCAGGACGCCTGTAGCCAATTACAGCTCAGGGGCTGTAGTACACGCCCCCCCCCTATAAAACGCCGCCACGCCGTCTGCGCCGGTCACATGCTGTTCCGGCGCAGATTGAGCAGGCTGTTTCTGTGACACTCTGCTGCATTTAGATAGTTAGAGAGATTCACTTACAGAGATTGAGTTAGATAGATTCAGTTACAAAGATTGATTGACAAAGAGGGGCTTGTAGTGTGCTCGTGGCAGGCAGGCAGAGCTCCTATATTTTGTTACCAGAAGCACCTATAGGACTTGTAGTGTGTTCGTGGCAGGCAGGCAGAGCTCCTATATTTTGTTACCAGAAGCACCTATAGGACTTGTAGTGTGTTAGTGGCAGGCAGGCAGAGCTCCTATATTTTGTTACCAGAAGCACCTATAGGACTTGTAGTGTGTTCGTGGCAGGCAGGCAGAGCTCCTATATTTTGTTACCAGAAGCACCTATAGGACTTGTAGTGTGTTAGTGGCAGGCAGGCAGAGCTCCTATATTTTGTTACCAGAAGCACCTATAGGACTTGTAGTGTGTTCGTGGCAGGCAGGCAGAGCTCCTATATTTTGTTACCAGAAGCACCTATAGGACTTGTAGTGTGTTAGTGGCAGGCAGGCAGAGCTCCTATATTTTGTTACCAGAAGCACCTATAGGACTTGTAGTGTGTTCGTGGCAGGCAGGCAGAGCTCCTATATTTTGTTCCCAGAGGCACCTATAGGACTTGAAGTGTGTTAGTCCCATTACACACACAGAGCTATATTTTCTTCCAGAAGCACCTATAGGACTTGAAGTGTGTTAGTCCCATTACACACACAGAGCTATATTTTCTTCCCAGAAGCACCTATAGGACTTGAAGTGTGTTAGTCCCATTACACACACAGAGCTATATTTTGTTCCCAGAAGCACCTATAGAACTTGAAGTGTGTTAGTCCCATCACACACACAGAGCTATATTTTGTTCCCAGAAGCACCTATAGGACTTGAAGTGTGTTAGTCCCATTACACACACAGAGCTATATTTTCTTCCCAGAAGCACCTATAGGACTTGAAGTGTGTTAGTCCCATCACACACACAGAGCTATATTTTCTTCCCAGAAGCACCTATAGGACTTGAAGTGTGTTAGTCCCATCACACACACAGAGCTATATTTTCTTCCCAGAAGCACCTATAGGACTTGAAGTGTGTTAGTCCCATCACACACACAGAGCTATATTTTGTTCCCAGAAGCACCTATAGGACTTGAAGTGTGTTAGTCCCATCACACACACAGAGCTATATTTTGTTCCCAGAAGCACCTATAGGACTTGAAGTGTGTTAGTCCCATTACACACACAGAGCTATATTTTGTTCCCAGAAGCACCTATAGGACTTGAAGTGTGTTAGTCCCATCACACACACAGAGCTATATTTTCTTCCCAGAAGCACCTATAGGACTTGAAGTGTGTTAGTCCCATCACACACACAGAGCTATATTTTGTTCCCAGAAGCACCTATAGGACTTGAAGTGTGTTAGTCCCATTACACACACAGAGCTATATTTTCTTCCCAGAAGCACCTATAGGACTTGAAGTGTGTTAGTCCCATCACACACACAGAGCTATATTTTGTTCCCAGAAGCACCTATAGGACTTGAAGTGTGTTAGTCCCATTACACACACACAGAGCTATATTTTGTTCCCAGAAGCACCTATAGGACTTGAAGTGTGTTAGTCCCATCACACACACAGAGCTATATTTTCTTCCCAGAAGCACCTATAGGACTTGAAGTGTGTTAGTCCCATCACACACACAGAGCTATATTTTCTTCCCAGAAGCACCTATAGGACTTGAAGTGTGTTAGTCCCATCACACACACAGAGCTATATTTTCTTCCCAGAAGCACCTATAGGACTTGAAGTGTGTTAGTCCCATCACACACACAGAGCTATATTTTGTTCCCAGAAGCACCTATAGGACTTGAAGTGTGTTAGTCCCATCACACACACAGAGCTATATTTTGTTCCCAGAAGCACCTATAGGACTTGAAGTGTGTTAGTCCCATTACACACACAGAGCTATATTTTGTTCCCAGAAGCACCTATAGGACTTGAAGTGTGTTAGTCCCATCACACACACAGAGCTATATTTTGTTCCCAGAAGCACCTATAGGACTTGAAGTGTGTTAGTCCCATTACACACACAGAGCTATATTTTGTTCCCAGAAGCACCTATAGGACTTGAAGTGTGTTAGTCCCATCACACACACAGAGCTATATTTTCTTCCCAGAAGCACCTATAGGACTTGAAGTGTGTTAGTCCCATTACACACACAGAGCTATATTTTCTTCCCAGAAGCACCTATAGGACTTGAAGTGTGTTAGTCCCATTACACACACAGAGCTATATTTTCTTCCCAGAAGCACCTATAGGACTTGAAGTGTGTTAGTCCCATCACACACACAGAGCTATATTTTGTTCCCAGAAGCACCTATAGGACTTGAAGTGTGTTAGTCCCATCACACACACAGAGCTATATTTTGTTCCCAGAAGCACCTATAGGACTTGAAGTGTGTTAGTCCCATTACACACACAGAGCTATATTTTGTTCCCAGAAGCACCTATAGGACTTGAAGTGTGTTAGTCCCATCACACACACAGAGCTATATTTTCTTCCAGAAGCACCTATAGGACTTGAAGTGTGTTAGTCCCATCACACACACAGAGCTATATTTTCTTCCCAGAAGCACCTATAGGACTTGAAGTGTGTTAGTCCCATTACACACACAGAGCTCCTATATATTCTTCTCAGCAGCACCCACAGGACTTCTAGTGTGTTAGTGGCATCACACAGAGCTCCTCTATTTTCTTTGCATAAGCACCCACAGGACTTCTAGTGTGTTAGTGGCATCACACAGAGCTCCTCTATTTTCTTTGCAGAAGCACCCATAGGACTTCTAGTGTGTTAGTGGCATCACACAGAGCTCCTATATATTCTTCTCAGCAGCACCCACAGGACTTCTAGTGTGTTAGTGGCATCACACAGAGCTCCTCTATTTTCTTTGCATAAGCACCCACAGGACTTCTAGTGTGTTAGTGGCATCACACAGAGCTCCTCTATTTTCTTTGCATAAGCACCCACAGGACTTCTAGTGTGTTAGTGGCATCACACAGAGCTCCTCTATTTTCTTTGCAGAAGCACCCATAGGACTTCTAGTGTGTTAGTGGCATCACACAGAGCTCCTATATATTCTTCTCAGCAGCACCCACAGGACTTCTAGTGTGTTAGTGGCATCACACAGAGCTCCTATATATTCTTCTCAGCAGCACCCACAGGACTTCTAGTGTGTTAGTGGCATCACACAGAGCTCCTCTATTTTCTTTGCATAAGCACCCACAGGACTTCTAGTGTGTTAGTGGCATCACACAGAGCTCCTCTATTTTCTTTGCATAAGCACCCACAGGACTTCTAGTGTGTTAGTGGCATCACACAGAGCTCCTCTATTTTCTTTGCAGAAGCACCCATAGGACTTCTAGTGTGTTAGTGGCATCACACAGAGCTCCTATATATTCTTCTCAGCAGCACCCACAGGACTTCTAGTGTGTTAGTGGCATCACACAGAGCTCCTATATATTCTTCTCAGCAGCACCCACAGGACTTCTAGTGTGTTAGTGGCATCACACAGAGCTCCTCTATTTTCTTTGCATAAGCACCCACAGGACTTCTAGTGTGTTAGTGGCATCACACAGAGCTCCTCTATTTTCTTTGCAGAAGCACCCATAGGACTTCTAGTGTGTTAGTGGCATCACACAGAGCTCCTATATATTCTTCTCAGCAGCACCCACAGGACTTCTAGTGTGTTAGTGGCATCACACAGAGCTCCTCTATTTTCTTTGCATAAGCACCCACAGGACTTCTAGTGTGTTAGTGGCATCACACAGAGCTCCTCTATTTTCTTTGCATAAGCACCCACAGGACTTCTAGTGTGTTAGTGGCATCACACAGAGCTCCTCTATTTTCTTTGCAGAAGCACCCATAGGACTTCTAGTGTGTTAGTGGCATCACACAGAGCTCCTATATTTTCTTCTCAGCAGCACCCACAGGACTACCGACTACAATGGCTGGAAGACCGCCAAGGGGAGGCAGAGCGTGCAGAGCCAAGAACACAGGGCAGGCAGGCTCTGTTTCTAGTGGACGTGGCCGTGGACGTGGACGTGGTCGTGCATCGTCATCAGCACGTGGCCATGGGACACGCGCGTCTTTGTTTTCGGCAGCTGGACATGTGGAGCCGCATCATGCTGAAGGCTTGGTAGAATGGATGACCAAGCCCTCCTCATCCTCCTCATCCTCTCTCACCCAGGCTCAGGGTACTGACAGAGCATCATCAGCCACCCCTTCCCTAGACCCACCATGTCCTCCTGAGGAGTCCCCCGAACTCTTTGAGCACAGTGTTGGGTACATGCTCCAGGAGGATGCCCAACGATTCGAAGGCTCGGATGACGATACCCAGCTTGAGGAATCTGGCAGTACAGTTCCACCAGCTGCAGCTTACTGCCAGGTTTGCTCTAGTGGTGAAGAGGGAGGGGATGATGAGGTCACTGACTCCACGTGGGTGCCTCAAGGGAGAGAGGATGAGGAGGAGGACGAGGAGGAGGAGGATGCGGCGTCACATGTCCAACGAGGCAGGATGCCCCCTGGAGGCCAGGTAGAGGCCAGCACAGCAACTGTACAACACCGCAGAGCTCCGCCTGTGCAGGGCGCTGCCTCTGCACGTTATCAGAAAAGTTCTTTGGTGTGGGCCTTTTTTGAGACGAGTGCAGCAGATCGCACCACTGCTATTTGCAATATTTGTCTCAAGCGTATCTCGCGTGGCCAAAACATCAGCCGCTTGGGCACGACAAGCATGACCAGACATATGGCGACCTGCCATGCAGCTCGTTGGCAGGCACACATAAAAGACCCACACCAAAGAACTAAGCGGACCTCTCCTTGCTCCTCCTCAGCTGGGATCTCCATCCCCACTACACCTTCAGTCCTCTCTGAAAGCTGCTCTGAGAGGACTGAAGGTGTAGAATTCGGTGTGTCACAACCAAGTACTTGCAGTACACCGACGTCCGAATGCAGCAGGCAAATTTCCCTGCCCCAGCTGCTGGACCGTAGAAAGAAGTACACTCCCAGCCATCCACATGCCCAGCGGTTGAATGCTAGCCTTGCTAAATTGCTAGCACTTCAACTGCTGCCTTTTCAGTTGGTAGACTCGGCCCCCTTCCGTGAGTTTGTTCAATGTGCGGTTCCTCAGTGGCAGGTTCCCAAACGCCACTTTTTCTCGCGGAAGGCGATTCCGTCTCTCTACCGGCATGTGGAGGGCAATGTCCATGCCTCGCTGGACAGGGCGGTCAGCGGTAAGGTGCATATTACCGCTGACTCATGGTCCAGCAGGCATGGACAGGGACGGTACCTTTCTTTCACGGCCCATTGGGTCACTCTATTGGCAGCTGGGAGGGATGCAGGACAAGGTGCAGTAGTGTTGGAGGTTGTTCCGCCACCACGCCTCCAAAACGCGACTACTGCTACTGGTTGTGACACACCTCTCTCCTCCACCCCCTCCTCTTCTTCTTCCTCCAGTGCTCTGTCCTTGGAACCAGCGGTGCTCCGTAGGCGTACAAGGGGCTACGCAAGTACGCAGGCAAAAAAGATGCCATGCCGTGCTGGCGCTGGTGTGTTTGGGGGACAGGAGCCACACTGGGCCAGAGGTTCTGGCAGCTCTGCAGGGGCAGGCCGAGAGGTGGTTGACGCCACGTCAGCTTAAGCCAGGAATGGTCGTTTCTGACAATGGCACCAACCTCCTCTCCGCCCTGCGACAGGGGCAGCTCACCCATGTGCCCTGCATGGCTCACGTCCTCAACTGGTGGTGCAGCGGTTCTTGGGCAGGTTCCCAGGCTTACAGGATGTCCTGAGGCAGGCCAGGAAAGTCTGTGTGCATTTCCGCCGATCTTATAATGCCAGTGCTCGGCTGACTGAGCTGCAAAAGGAGCTGAACCTGCCCAAGAACCGCCTAATATCTGACATGCCACCAGGTGGAACTCAACGTTGGCCATGCTGCAGCGACTGCACACGCAGCAGAGGGCCATCAATGAGTACCTTTGCGACTACGGCACCAGGACAGGGTCAGGGGAGCTTGGTTTTTTTTCCCCACGTCAGTGGAGCATGATCAGGGATGCATGCACTGTCCTCTCACCATTTGAGGAGGCCACGAGGATGGTGAGCAGTGACAGTGCATGCATCAGTGACACTGTCCCTCTTGTCCACCTGTTGGAGCATACGCTGCGTGGGATAATGGACAGGGCACTTGAGGCAGAACAGAGGCAGGAAGAGGAGGACTTCCTTGCCTCTCAAGGCCCCCTTTATCCGGACAGTGTTCCTTCTGTCCCACCCATCACACAGGAAGAGGATGAGGAGGAGGAGGAGGAGGAGGAGGAGGAGGAGGATTGTGTGAGCATGGAGGTGGAGCCTGGCACTCAGCATCAGCAGCAGCAGTCTTTTAGGGATGATGTACAGTCCCAACAAGCCAGTGGACTTGTACGTGGCTGGGAGGAGGTGGCTGGCGATCATGTCATCCTCAGTGACCCAGAAGACTCCGGACCGAATGCCTCAGCTAACCTACGCTGCATGGCCTCCCTGATCCTGCAAAGCCTGCGGAAGGATCCTCGTGTTCTTCGGATCAAGGAGAGGGACCATTACTGGCTGGCCACTCTCCTTGATCCGCGGTACAAGGGTAAGGTTGCGGACCTTATCTTGCCGTCGCAGAGGGAGCAGAGGATGAGACATCTCAGGGAGGCCTTGCAGAAAGGTCTGTGCAACGCGTTCCCAGAAACTGGGAGGCTACAAACTCCTGGTCCTGGGCGACGAGTTGCTGAGGCTTCGGTCAGTGGCAGAAGGAGCGGTGGGGAAGGTGGACGTCTGACCGATGCGTTCAGACAATTTTTTAGTCCGCAGCCCCAAGGTATGATCGGTTCCAGCAACCATCGCCAGCGTCTGATATACATGGTGCAGGAATACCTTGGGGCAAGGTCAGACTTGGACACCTTTCCCACCGAAAATCCTCTGGCTTACTGGGTCCTGAGGATGGATCACTGGCCAGAGCTTGCACAGTATGCAATTGAGCTACTGGCCTGTCCTGCCTCCAGCGTTCTTTCCGAACGCACATTCAGTGCTGCTGGAGGATTTGTGACTGATCATAGGGTGCGCCTGTCCACCGCCTCGGTTGATCGACTGACATTCATCAAAATGAATCAGTCTTGGATCACCACCAGCTACCAGGCACCTGAGGCGGATATAACCGAATAATTTTTAATGTCACATCCCTTCAAGACTGCCTATGCTGATGCTGAGTGACTGTCCTCTTATGTTCACTGACTATCCTCTTCCTCCTCCTCAATGATCCATGCCACCACACCAGTGCCTAAGGCACAATTTTTCAGCCCCTGTTTAACAGGGGCGTGTACTTACAATTTTTAAAAAAAATGCTTCGCAACACGTGTGACTGCTGTGCTCCAAGTACAGTCTCTGTGAGGGCCGTGTTGCAGTGTTGTGGCACCAGCACCAGTGCCTATGGCACAATTTTTCAGCCCCTGTTTAACAGGGGCGTGTACTTACAATTTTTAAAAAAAATGCTTCGCAACACGTGTGACTGCTGTGCTCCAAGTACAGTCTCTGTGAGGGCCGTGTTGCAGTGTTGTGGCACCAGTGCCTAAGGCACAATTTTTCAGCCCCTGTTTAACAGGGGCGTGTACTTACAATTTTTTAAAAAAATGCTTCGCAACACGTGTGACTGCTGTGCTCCAAGTACAGTATCTGTGAGGGCCGGGTTGCAGTGTTGTGGCACCAGCACCAGTGCCTAAGGCACAATTTTTCAGCCCCTGTTTAACAGGGGCGTGTACTTACAATTTTTTAAAAAAAATGCTTCGCAACACGTGTGACTGCTGTGCTCCAAGTACAGTATCTGTGAGGGCCGGGTTGCAGTGTTGTGGCACCAGCACCAGTGCCTAAGGCACAATTTTTCAGCCCCTGTTTAACAGGGGCGTGTACTTACAATTTTTTTAAAAAAATGCTTCGCAACACGTGTGACTGCTGTGCTCCAAGTACAGTCTCTGTGAGGGGTTGCAGTGTTGTGGCACCAGCACCAGTGCCTAAGGCACAATTTTTCAGCCCCTGTTTAACAGGGGCCGGTAATTACAAATCTTGATCTAATAGTTCACAGCAGGGCCCATTCCTGCGCCCACCAAGAGTAACTATGAGGGCCTGCAGTCTTGTGGCAACACCGTCCACCACCACCGCCAAAGGCCCAATTTTTCTGCCCTGTTCATCAGGTGCTTGCAATTACAAATCTTGATCTAATAACTCACAGCAGGGCCCATTCCTGCGCCCACCAAGAGTAACTATGAGGGCCTACAGTCTTGTGGCAACACCGTCCACCACCACCGCCAAAGGCCCAATTTTTCTGCCCTGTTCATCAGGTGCTTGCAATTACAAATCTTGATCTAATAACTCACAGCAGGGCCCATTCCTGCGCCCACCAAGAGTAACTATGAGGGCCTACAGTCTTGTGGCAACACCGTCCACCACCACCGCCAAAGGCCCAATTTTTCTGCCCTGTTCATCAGGTGCTTGCAATTACAAATCTTGATCTAATAACTCACAGCAGGGCCCATTCCTGCGCCCACCAAGAGTAACTGTGAGAGCTTACAGTCTTGTGGCAAAACCGTCCACCACCCCCAATTTTTCTGCCCTGTTCAACAGGTGCATGCAATTACAAATCTTGATCTATTAACTCACAGCAGGGCCCATTCCTGTGCCCACCAGTCTTGTGGCTACACCAACATCTAATAGGGCAAATTTCTGCAGAGTATATACGCCAGGCCCTACTTTCAAACATCCAACTTACAAACGACTCCTACTTGCAAATGGAAAGAGAAAACAGGAAGTGAGAGGAAATCTACCCCTAGGAAGGGAAATTCTATCCTGTTAGATTTAATTTGGGAAAAAGGTATCTCCTCTCTACTGATACTTTATCACCAATCCTTGTTTCAATTAAAACCCCACTTTTCCAAAAACATTTGTCATTGGGACGGAAAGTGAGGTGACATGTTCTGAACAGATGTGCAAAGACAGCAAATGTTACAGGGGTGATAACCCCTCCCTATGTTCTCCAAAAAGCTTAAAAATAGATTTTTTTGGGATGGAGCTACACTTCATAATGTACCTGTTCAGATTCTACTTAAGATCAAACCTAAAGCCGCAAGTGGTTTTAAATGGCTTCTTTTTTTCCTTTACAAATGTCATTTTGTGCAAGGACAGTTCTAAACACGGGAAACACATGCCACTTCACAGGCATACTTTGGACACCCCCCAGGTACCATATTTAAAGGAAAATGTCACTTTTTTTTTTCACTTTATGCATCATTAAAATGACTGCTCCCGAAAAAACGTTAGTTTTTAAAAGTTCTTTTTGCATTGATATATGTCCCCTGGGGCAGGACCCGGGTCCCCAAACCTGTTTTATGACATTAACATGCATATTGGCCGTTGTAATTAGCACTTTTGATTTCGAACGTTCGCGTCCATTATAACGTATAGGGTTCGAAAATTCGCGCGAACTTTCGGTCCGTTCGAAGGTTCTGGTTCGAACCGAACCCGGGGGTGTTCGGCTCATCCCTATTCACCACCAGGACTTAATAATTCACTCCTCTTACCTTGAAATCGCTTAATATTCACCCCCAATGCTCCATGACATTGTTGATTCATTGATTATTTTGATGATCCTCCCCCCACCTCCCCCTATCTTACTTTACTTTAGCCTATTTATTTCCAACTTATAATATTCAACTATATAGCAGATTATGGATCTATATTGATTACCATAAGTAAAGCTACATAAGAAACACATGGACTCCTTTCCTAACGGTCCCTAGATGGATGATCTGCCATAAATAGTCAATACTTTATTGTACTAACAATAATAATTATAATTTAATAAATGTAGAAAAGTTTACACATACTCATATAACTTATATTTGAGACATGAATTTATTATTTTATTATATGTTTATCTGAGAAGTTTCTCTACTCATATTATATATCGTATTTTATTGCAAAATATGTACTAATAATATATAGTAGTAATATATTATCTATAATAAAATGTTTAAAAGGAATAAATGGCTTCATCCAAACACTAACCATGAGTGAAAGAAATGTTTTTGTGTTATCATTCATATTCTCTGAAAAATGGCCAAGAAATCATAAATTCAGCCAGGGTATGTAAACTTATGAGCACAACTGTATATACCATAGTCTGTAGACTCTATAATTTTCCTACAGACTAAATAATATACACTGATTGGGTTATTTTTTACTAAAGAAATGTAGCAGTATATATTTTGGCCTAAATTTATAAAGAAATATTATTTATATGCAAAATTTTATAACAAATAAAGAAAAAAGCTATTTTTTTCAAAACTTTCTGTATTTTTTTGTTTTTTCAAGAAAAAATCTAAAACTCAGTAGTTATTAAACATCACCAAAAAAAAGCTCTATATTTCTCAATTTTTTTTTGGGTAGTTTGGTAGTGTTTTTATGACTTAGCAATTGTCATTCAAAGTGTAACAGGGCTGAAAATTGGCCTGGGCAGGAAGGGAGTGAAAGTATCCAGTATTGAGGTGGTTAAAGATCATTGTCACCATGCTACTGGCTCTGCCAAGTGGTAATGGACCTGGATCTACGAAGGTACCATTAGATGGAAGGTCAATTAGCCCCAACTCATGGAACACCTAGCAACCTCTGGAGGAACCCTAGGCTTCCATGGAACCCTGGTTGAGAATGGCTTCTGTAATGCCGCGTACACACGATCAGAATTCCGGCCAGAAAAAGACAGATGAGAGCTTTTCATCGGAAAATGCGACCGTGTGTAGGCTCCATCGGAATTTTGCTGGCCGAATTTCCGACTGCAAAGAATTGAGAGCATGTTCTCAATTTTTCCGACGGAAAAGGTTTCTATCGGAAATTCCGATCGTCTGTAGCAATTCTGACACGCAAAATTCCTACGCATGCTCGGAAACAGTTTGACGCATGTTTGGAAGCATTGAACTAAGCTCGCTGTAGTGTTGTACGTCACCACGTTCCTGATGGTCGGAATTTGGTGTGACCTTGTGTAGGCAAGACAGTTTGAGCGGAATTCTAACGGAATTCCGTCGGGAAAACCATCAGAGCTTTTTCCAACGAGAATTCAGATCGTGTGTACGCGGCATAAGGCTAAAAATTATTTTTAGCTAAACCTTAGCTTTAACAGTCACAAACTATATAAAAACAATACATGCTTATGCTCAAGTTCAGCTTTAATATGTATCTAAACCCAAGAACAAAAATGTAATATAATGCAGTTTACCAATCCTAAAATGTGGTGGCTACATTTGGTTTAATTTATTGGGTTTAATTTTCTTTATTTTCATCTGGTAACACTGCCAATAACACAAGGCCTGCCCTAGAGAGACAACGCTAGATCACTGTATCTATAGAAGAGCAGCGTTGTCGCCCTAGGACAGAAAGTGCGTTTGCACTATAGAACACATCCCTCTTTCCTCATCTTGATAACATAGGGTGAAATGTTCTGCAGTTCACAAGCAGAACTGGGAACAAGGGTATCTGATAACAGTCAGCAGAAGCAGACAGCAAAAGAAATTATAAATTTACTAGATTTCTGGCAGGACCAACTGTTTTTTTTTTGTTTTTTGTTTTTACACTTAGAAAATAAATGCTTGCTTTGATATTTTTAAAATGGTATTAAACCTCCCAAAATATAGTTGTAGCACTGCCCCCTTGGGGTTGCTTAGAATTGCACGTTCATCTGCACCACCTTGACCCTGTGAACTTCCCAGCCCTCCTGACACTCTAAGTTCAGACATGTTGTGTATACCTTTAAATAACACACTGACACAATGCAAATTGATTATCTCTCTCTGGTTTTACTTATTCAACAGAAGCTTGTAACAGGGTATTAGTCAGCTAGGTCCTGGATAAACAACCAAGACTCGGTTGAAAAGGTCCTCTAAGGCAATTAAATGACAGTTTGAAATCACAAATATAGAAGATCAATGTACACAGAACGGACAATAAATTAATTAATCTCTAAGAAAGGCTACTGGTTGCTGTCTATAATACCACTGCTAAAGGTGAACTGGTTCCTAACTGGCTCACGCAGATATACTGCGGCAAAATGGCTCTCCTGAGTGGAATCCTGTATGGGTACGTGCTTCCCCTTCGACCTAAACTGATGAAGAAATTAGTTTTTTTTTTAAGTTTGAGGGATATTTTTTTTTTTCACAATCAAAAAAAAATTTGATTAAGAAAAAGTAGTTTACAATGACAATAAAATTACAATTGATTACAGAATTGAAACTTGTATAAATGTCTGTTAACAATTGAATAGCACAACATATTTCAAACATATTAAAATATGCACTGTAAATTATATAATTATTTATGCAAAGTATTAGGAAATGAAGGGTGGGTATGTTGTGAATATAAAGTAGGGGAGAGAAAAGATGAGGTAGGGGTGATGTAGGAGGGGGGGGGGAGGGTGGTGAGGGGACTAGGGAGTTAGTAGTTTAATGATGTCTTTGTCTCTTAGGTAGATATAAATGTATAGGTTATATTGCGGGGGGATTCTTTTCGATTTTATGTGCGGAGTGGTTGGTATTCGTTGGAGTATGTGAATAGTAACCATGGTTGCCATGTTTGTATAAAGCTCTCGCTGTTTTCTTTTTTCATCACTGAAATCTCTTCCATGAGGGATATTTATTATAGCAAAAAGTAAAAAATATATATTTCTTTTTCAAAATGACATAGTTACATAGTAGGTGAGGTCAAAAAAAGACACAAGTCCATCAAGTCCAACCTATGTGTGTGATTATATGTCAGTATTACATTGTATATCCCTGTATGTTGCGGTCGTTCAGGTGCTTATCTAATAGTTTCTTGAAACTATCAATGCCCCCCGCTGAGACCACACCTGTGGAAGGGAATTCCACATCTGTGCCGCTCTTACAGTAAAGAACCCTCTGCGTAGTTTAAGGTTAAACCTCTTTTCTTCTAATTTTAATGAGTGGCCACGAGTCTTGTTAAACTCCCTTCCGCAAAAAAGTTTTATCCCTATTGTGGGGTCACCAGTATGGTATTTGTATATTGAAATCATATCCACTCTCAAGCGTCTCTTCTCCAGAGAGAAAAAGTTTGGCGCTCGCAACCTTTCCTCATAACTAATATCCTCCAGACCCTTTATTAGCTTTGTTGCCCTTCTTTGTACTCGCTCCATTTCCAGTAGACATGTGCACACTGAAATATTTTGTTTCAGAATTTAGTTTTCGTCCGAAAAATACATTTATTTAGTTACTCCTGAAATTCGTTTTTATTTATTTGGTTTTTCGTTAATAATTGCATTCATCGGAAAATCCAAATTAATTAAGGTTGAATCTGTCATTGAAGGCTTATGGTGTCTGTCGAATGTTCAAAGAAGATTTGACGGAGCAGCTAAACTGTACGACGCCGTATAGTTTAGCTGCTCCGTTGAATCCTCTTAGAACTTTCGCCAGACACCATTAGCCAAAGATTCAACGTTTGTATGTTTTTGCTGCTTTGTCGAATCTTTGTCGTTCATGTTGAATGTATATAGTTCAAACAGAAAATGGACTGGTGATAGTGATTACTGATCAGACTGGTAACAAGATAGGGTATATATAATCTATATAGAATCTCAATCTATAATATAGAATCTATAATAATAAATCCCCCCCCCCCCCACAACACGGGCAGCCTCTGAGGCTATCACAACACTAGCAACACTAGTATCACTATCAACTTCACAACACTAACACAATAGCAGCAGATTATTATGAAAAAGTTAAGTTGAACTGTAGCTTGCTTCACTATTGTTCTGCTGCTGTGCTTATGCTTAATTGATAAATAATTAAAGTTCTCTGACAAACAGACCAGCTAAGATTGACTGTCTTCTGAAATGATTCAGTGTGTGTGTCTCTCTCTGCTAGCAATCGTACGTGAAAGTAAGTTGGCTGTACGTGTGTACTTAGTTCTAGCTATTTTACTGCTCCTCCTCTTTGGTTACAATCAACCAATAACATTCATCATCATCATTTTTATTTTACTTCCCCCACCCAATTCCAGCAGCGATCTTTTCTCTCTGTCAAATCTTTTCTCTCTATGTCGAATCTTTTCTCTCTATGTAGAATAATCTTGGACTAATAGAGTTAAAGAGGAAGTCCACCCAAAAAAACATTATTAAAAGCCAGCAGCTACAAATACTACAGCTGTTGACTTTTAATAAATGGACACTTACCTTTCCTGGAGTCCAGCGATGACGGCAGCCGAGGGAGGCCGAGGGAGGCCGAGGGAGGCCGAGGGAATCAGGAAGTGAAGCGCTGCGGCTTCACTTTCCGGTTCCCTACTGCGCATGCGCGAGTTGCGCAGCGCAATGAGAATGCTCTGTGCTGTCTCTGTGTCCCAGAAGACAGCGTGGCGGGACAGGAAGAGGCATAGACTCCTGTGGGAGTCTTAGACAGGTATCTGCACCCCCCTCCCCCCTGAAAGGTGCCAACTGTAGCACCAGAGGGGGGGGAGGGTTCCGATGAGCGGAAGTTCCAATTTAGGGTGGAACTCTGCTTTAACCACTTTCAGACCGGACCAATTTGCAGCCAAAGGACCAGGCCCCTTTTTGCGATTCGGCACTGCGTTGCTTTAACTGACAATTGCGCGGTCGTGCGACGTGGCTCCCAAACAAAATTGACGTCCTTTTTTTCCCACAAATAGAGCTTTCTTTTGGTGGTATTTGATCGCCCCTGCGGTTTTAATTTTTTGCGCTATAAACAAAAAAGAGCGACAATTTTGAAAAAAAACGCATTATTTTTTATTTTTTGCTATAATAAATATCCCCCAAAAATATATAAAAAAACATTTTTTTTCCTCAGTTTGGGCTGATACGTATTCTTCTACATATTTTTGGTAAAAAAAATTGCAATAAGCGATTATTGATTGGTTTGCGCAGAAGTTATAGCGTTTACAATATAGGGGATAGTTTTATAGCATTTTTATTAATAATTTATTTTTTATTAGTAATGGCGGTGATCAGCGATTTTTATTGTGACTGCGACATTATGGCGGACACATCGGACATTTTTGACACATTTTTGGGACCATTGTCATTTATACAGCAATCAATGCTATTTAAATGCATTGATTCCTGTATAAATGACACTGGCAGTGAAGGGGTTAACCACAAGGGGGCAGTGTAGGGGTTAAGTATGCCTAGGGGTGTGTTTCTTATTGTGGGGGGGCGTGGCTGTCAGCTAGTGAATGCTGATCTCTGCTCCAATCACAGGGAGCAGAGATCGGCGGCAGAACGGGGAGATGCTGTGTACTTTCGCATCTCCCCGTTCAGCCTTCCCGTGTCCCCGCGGCGATCGAGTCCGCAGGACCCGCGACCGGCCTCACGGGATCCCGACCGGCGCGGAAGCGCGCCGCTCCCGGCGCGCTCCCGATGGCACGGCAGGCATTAAGGAGGGACTTATATATACGCCCTCCTGCCTGTACGTGCCATTCTGCCGACGTACATCGTCGTGCGCCGGTCGGGAACCGGTTAAGGTTAGGCACATTCGACCACAGGTTCGATAGACACAGATTGTTATTGTCAGCGTCATGTCGAATCTCCTATCTATATCGAACTGTTGTCACAACGAAAACGAAAATAAAGCATTTGTTTATGTCGGATCTTTTGTTTTTCGGATTCTGCACTTTTAGAGAGAGAGGAAGAGGGGGGAGAGAGAGGAAGAGGGGGGAAAGAGAGGAAGGGGCGAGAGAAAGAGTAGGAGGGAGAGAGAGGAGGAGAAGTGGAAAGGAGGAGGAGGGGGTGGAGAGGAGGTGGGGAGAGGAGAAGGAGGAGGGGGAGAGGAGGAGAAGGGGGGAGAGGGTGAGTGGGGGAGGAGAGGAGGAGGAGGAGGAGAGAAGGAGGGGGAGAGGAGGAGGAGGGGGAGAGAAGAGGAGGAGGGGGAGAGGAGGAGGTGGGGGGAGAGGGGGGAGAGGAGGAGGTGGGGGGAGAGAGGGAGGAGAGGCGAGAGAGAGGAGGAGAGGGAGAGAGAGAGGAGGAGGAGGGGGTTGAGTGAAGGAGGGGGAGAGGAGAAGGAGGGGGAGAGAAGAGGAGGAGGGGTGGAGAGGAGGAGGGGGAGAGGAGGAGGAGGGGGAGAGGAGGAGGAGGGGGTGGAGAGAAGGAGGGGGAGAGGAGGAGGAGGGGGAGAGAAGAGGAGGAGAGAGGGAGAGGAAGAGGAGGGGATAGGAGGAGGAGGGGGAGAGGAGGAGGTGGGGGGAGAGGAGGGGGAGAGAGGGGGGAGAGGAGGAGGTGGGGGGAGAGAGGGAGGAGAGAGAGAGAGAGGAGAAGGAGGGGGTTGAGTGAAGGAGGGGGAGAGGAGGAGGAGGGGGAGAGAAGAGGAGGAGGGGTGGAGAGGAGGAGGGGGAGAGGAGGTGGAGGGGGAGAGGAGGTGGGGGAGGAGAGGAGGAGGAGGGGGAGAGGAGGTGGGAGGAGAGGGGGAGGAGGGGCAAGAGAGAGGAGGAGGAGAGGGAGAGAGAGAGGAGGAGAGAGAGAGAAGAGAGGAGAAGGGGAAAGGAGGGGGTGGAGAGGAGGTGGGGAGAGGAGAAGGAGGAGGGGGAGAGGAGGAGAAGGGGGGAGAGGGTGAGTGGGGGAGGAGAGAGAGGAGGAGGGGGGGAGAGGAGGGGGAGAGGAAGAGGAGGGGGTGGAGAGAAGGAGGGGGGAGAGGAGGAGGAGGGGTGGGGGGAGGGAGGAGAGAAGAGGAGGAGGGGTGGAGAGGGGGGGGGAGAGGAGGAGGTGGGGGGGGGAGAGGAGGAGGTGGGGGAAGAGAGGGAGAGAGAGGCGGGCGGGGAGAGAGAGAGGGGGTGGAGGGGGGAGGGGGTTGAGTGGAGGGGGAGAGGAGGGGGAGAGAAGAGGAGGAGGGGTGGAGAGGGGGGGAGGAGAGGAGGAGGAGGGGGGAGAGGAGGGGGAGAGGAGGGGGGGGGGGGGGGGGGGAGGAGGGGCGAGAGAGAGGAGGAGAGGGAGAGAGAGAGGAGGAAGAGAGGAGAGAGGAGAAGGGAAAGGAGGGGGTGGAGAGGAGGAGTGGTGAGGAGAGGAGGTGGGGGGGGAGAGGAGGTGGGGGAGGAGGAGGAGGAGGGGTGGGGGAGGAGGAGGAGGGAGGAGGGGGGGGGGAGAGGGAGGAGGGGGGAGGAGAGGGGAGAGGGAGGGGAGGAGAGAGGGGAGGAGGGAGGAGAGGGGGAGGAGAGGAGGAGGGGGAGAGGAGGGGGGGAGAGGGAGGAGGAGGGGGGAGAGGAGGAGGAGGGGGGAGAGGAGGAGGGGGGAGGGAGGGGGAGGGGGGGGAGAGGAGGAGGGGGGAGGGAGAGGCGAGAGGGGAGAGGGGAGGAGGGGGGGAGGCGGAGGGGGGGGAGCGGAGAGGAGGAGGAGGGGGGAGGGAGAGGACGAGAGGGAGAGAGAGGAGGAGGGGGGAGGGAGGGAGGACGAGGGGAGAGAGAGGAGGAAAAGGGGAAATGAGGGGGTGGAGAAGAGGAGTGGGAGGAGAGGAGGAGGAGGGATGGAGAGGAGGAGGGTGAGAGGGGAGGGGGAGAGGCGGGGAGAGGAGGAGGTGGGGGAGAGGGGAGGAGGGGCGAAAGAGAGGAGGAGGGGGAGAGAGAGAGAGGAGGAGAAGGGGAAAGGAGAAAGAGGAGGGGTAAAGGAGAAAGAGGAGGGGAGAGGAGGAGGAGGGGGAGGGAGAGGAGGAGGGGAGAGAGAGGATGAGCAGGGGGGGAGAGAGGGGGAGGGGGAGAGAGAGGAGGGGCAAGAGAGAGTAGGAGGGAGAGAGAGGAGGAGGAGAAGGGGAAAGGAGAAGGAGGGGGGGTGGAGAGGGAGAAGGGGGAGAGGAGAAGGAGGGGGAGGGGAGAAGGAGGAGGGGGAGAGGAGGAGGGGGAGAGGATGAGTGGGGTGGAGAGGAGGAGGAGGGGGAGAGGAGGGGGTGGATAGAAGGAGGGGGGAGAGGAGGAGGGATGAGAGGGATGAGAGGGAGAAGAGAGGGGGATAGGAGAGTAGCGTGGCATGGTGTAGTCATCCCCAGGAGCGGCTGTCTCTCCCTCTGTGTTGAAAGCCGCATGGCGCTGGTACGGCCATCTTGGAAAATGACGCAGATTGTTGCAGCTTTAGGAAGCGAACCATGCTGCAACCGGTGTGGGCAGATCAGCGGTTCGGTTTCCTGAGCATCCGAGGTACTGGTATGTGCCAGCAATGTGTGGCAAGCTGCAGGGGAGCCGCTGGCCAGGAGTTCACGCCGTCATGCCAAGACCACTCCCTCGATTACAGACAAATTAGGCGGCCAGGCCCCTGTGAGTGCGAGGCCTTAGGCGGCTGCCTAATTTGCCTGTAGAGTCGCCTCTGTGCCCAATATATACTCTGTACCTCCCAGAATGTTATTGCCAATGCATTTGTTGAATTCTATTTGGAATTATATTCCTCTAGTGTGGATTATGGAGAGGAGGAAGTCCATCAATACCTAGCACCAATTCCTCTCCTTGATTTACCAGGGGAGGCAGTAGTGGTTCAAGGTGTAAACCTTTATTAGGGGGGTTTAGGGGGTACCCTAGACCTAACTGGGCCTACTACTAACTGCCCTAACACTTATTACAGTCACAATTGACACCAATGCAGTGATCAGTGAAAAATCTGACAACTGCAATTGGTAACACAGTGACAGGGAGTGAAGGGGTTAACTGGGGGAGGGGGGCGATTGGGTGGTGATCGGGGGGTGACAAGTGTACGTATGTGTACTGGTGTCAGTGTAGTGTTGTGCAACTCACGTTTAGACGTCCTCTCTCCTCTCTCTGGAACCAAAAAGAATTTCAGAGTGGGAGATGACATCACTTCCCCTGCCTGTGTTTACACTTACATGCAGGGGAAGTATTTTCATTAGTCAGAACCGATCAGCAGGTCCAGACCAGAAATCATTGACCTGGACCTGAGGACTGATTGGTTCTGTAACGAATCCGACCGTCACAGGCACGGGGGCGCGTGGGAGGGAAGGACATACAGGTACGCCCATTTGCGCACCTGTGCCATTCTGCCATTGTATATCGGTGTACGGCAGTCGGCAAGTGGTTAAAACAAGGGCCCCACTGTTTGCTAGCAGAAGACACTAGTATCCTCAGGACATGCAACATTACAGAACTGCGCTTACTGTACCTGTGTAACCCTTTTCTTTTCGTTGTGTGTTTGCCTCTCAAAAGTGTTTGCGACCCAGATGGAGCTGAGAAGTTCCCTCTCAGCACCTGTGTTAAGGGCATACAAATGACTGCCCTTTCTATACCTGGAGTTCCTAAATATTGAAGGTTGTCTTTTCTAATGTATTAGTTATTTGTAGCAAGGTTTAACAGTGTTGTAAGTAATGTGTTGTAAGTAATGCTTTAAACCAGGGGTCTTCAAACTACGGCCCTCCAGATGTTCAGGAACTACAATTCCCATCATGCCCAGTCATGTCTGTGAACGTCAGAGTTTTACAATGCCTCATGGGATGTGTAGTTCT
Organism: Lithobates sylvaticus; assembly: GCA_028564925.1. Classification (NCBI taxonomy): domain Eukaryota; kingdom Metazoa; phylum Chordata; class Amphibia; order Anura; family Ranidae; genus Lithobates; species Lithobates sylvaticus. Next base: position 114,263,542 of record CM053035.1, on the reverse strand, counting down.
GCAACAGCTGGAGGGCCGTAGTTTGAGGATCCCTGCTTTAAACCGTGCTAATAAATTCAACTTGTTTATCACTACCGTGTGTGTCTATTTTTGGTTATAATCCACAGCCAGGATAACGGTATTTACCACGTGTCCTTAAATGTGTTTGCAGTAATTTTATTTAACCAGGTGTGTCAGAGGGGCTGAGATCATTCTTGGAGTTGAGGCGGAGATCACAGAATCCAAATTCACCAAGCGGCTCCTTCGGGGGTGGCGCTTCATTTCCAAAACTGGATATTTCTTCGGTGCCCACTCAGGCAGCCCAAGTTCACTCATATGTAGCACTTATAAAGAGGAAGTAAACCCTGATGGGTTTACTTCCTCTTTGTTTCCCTGCAAAGGTAAAGCATAATGGACTACTATGCGTCCATCTTCCTTCTGGGTATCACTGCTCCGGCGCTGTGAGTGGCCAGAGCAGCCATGACGTCACTCCGGCGCATGCACGTGGGAGCCGTAAGTGACGGCATGCTTGTGCGCCTGTGCTGTGGTCTACGGCGTGCATGCGCCATAGACAGCGGTGCCCTTTTTTTGTAAAATATCTCCTTAACCATGAAGGTTAAGGAGATATTTCTTGGACCTACAGGTAAGCCTTAATCTACAGGTGTGAAAAAGTGTTTGCCCCCTTCCTCATTTCCTGTTCCTTTGCATGTTTGTCACACTTAAGTGTTTCGGAACATCAAACCAATTTAAACAATAGTCAAGGACAACACAAGTAAACACAAAATGCAATTTGTAAATGAAGGTGTTTATTATTAAAGGTGAAAAAAAATCCAAACCATCATGGCCCTGTGTGAAAAAGTGATTGCCCCTAAACCTAATAACTGGTTGGGCCACCCTTAGCAGCAACAACTGCAACCAAGCGTTTGCGATAACGTGCAATGAGTCTTTTACAGCGTCCTGGAGGAATTTTGGCCACTCATCTTTGCAGAATTGTCCTAATTCAGTTACATTAGAGGGTTTTCGAGCATGAACGGCCTTTTTAAGGTCATACCACAACATCTCAATAGGATTCAGGTCAGGACTTTGGCTAGGCCACTCCAAAGTCTTCATTTTGTTTTTCTTCAGCCATTCGGTGGTGGACTTGCTGGTGTGTTTAGGATCATTGTCCTGCTGCAGAACCCAAGTTCGTTTCAGCTTGAGTACACGAACAGATGGTCGGACATTCTCCTTCAGGATCTCTTGGTAGACAGCAGAATTCATAGTTCCTTTTATCAAGGCAAGTCTTCCAGGTCCTGAAGCAGCAAAACAGCCCCAGACCATCACACTACCACCACCATATTTTACTGTTGGTATAATGTTCTTTTTCTGAAATGCAGTGTTCCTTCTACGCCAGATATACTTGGACACACACTTCCAAAGAGTTCCACTTTTGTCTCATCGGTCCACAGAATGTTGTCCCAAAAGTCTTGGGGATCATCAAGATGTGTTGTGGAGAAATTGAGACGAGCTTTGATGTTCTTTTTGCTCAGCAGTGGTTTTCTCCTTGGAACTCTGCCATGCAGGCCATTTTTGCCCAGTCTTTTCCTGATGGTGGAGGCATGAACGCTGACCTTAACTGAGGCAAGTGAGGCCTGCAGTTCCTTGGACGTTGTTGTTGTGGGGTCTTTTGTGACCTCTTGGATGAGTCGTCGCTGCGCTCTTGGGGTAATTTTGGGCGGCCGGCCACTCCTGGGAAGG
>CM053035.1:114063056-114261499 GCA_028564925.1 Lithobates sylvaticus | reverse complement strand
GGAGGGGAGAGAGGAGGAGGGGGAGAGAGAGGAGGGGCAAGAGAAAGGTAGGGGGGAGGGGAGGGAGAGAGAGGAGGAGAAGGGGAAAGGAGAAGGAGGGGGGTGGGAGAGGAGAAGGGGGAGAGTAGAAGGAGGGGGAGGGGAAGACGGAGGAGTGGGAGCGGAGGAGGGGGAGAGGTTGGAGTTGGGGTGGAGAGGAGGGAGGAGAGAGGCTTCGATTTGAGAGAGAAAATTGAGAGGAGGGGGTGGATAGAAGGAGGGGGGAGCGAGGAGGAGGGATCGAGAGGGATGAGCAGGGAGAAGAGAGGGGGATAGGAGAGTAGCGTGGCATGGTGTAGTCATCCCCAGGAGCGGCTGTCTCTCCCTCTGTGTTGAAAGCCGCATGGCGCTGGTACGGCCATCTTGGAAAATGACGCAGATTGTTGCAGCTTTAGGAAGCGAACCATGCTGCAACCGGTGTGGGCAGATCAGCGGTTCGGTTTCCTGAGCATCCGAGGTACTGGTATGTGCCAGCAATGTGTGGCAAGCTGCAGGGGAGCCGCTGGCCAGGAGTTCACGCCGTCATGCCAAGACCACTCCCTCGATTACAGACAAATTAGGCGGCCAGGCCCCTGTGAGTGCGAGGCCTTAGGCGGCTGCCTAATTTGCCTGTAGAGTCGCCTCTGTGCCCAATATATACTCTGTACCTCCCAGAATGTTATTGCCAATGCATTTGTTGAATTCTATTTGGAATTATATTCCTCTAGTGTGGATTATGGAGAGGAGGAAGTCCATCAATACCTAGCACCAATTCCTCTCCTTGATTTACCAGGGGAGGCAGTAGTGGTTCAAGGTGTAAACCTTTATTAGGGGGGTTTAGGGGGTACCCTAGACCTAACTGGGCCTACTACTAACTGCCCGAACACTTATTACAGTCACAATTGACACCAATGCAGTGATCAGTGAAAAATCTGACAACTGCAATTGGTAACACAGTGACAGGGAGTGAAGGGGTTAACTGGGGGAGGGGGGCGATTGGGTGGTGATCGGGGGGTGACAAGTGTACGTATGTGTACTGGTGTCAGTGTAGTGTTGTGCAACTCACGTTTAGACGTCCTCTCTCCTCTCTCTGGAACCAAAAAGAATTTCAGAGTGGGAGATGACATCACTTCCCCTGCCTGTGTTTACACTTACATGCAGGGGAAGTATTTTCATTAGTCAGAACCGAACAGCAGGTCCAGACCAGAAATCATTGACCTGGACCTGAGGACTGATTGGTTCTGTAACGAATCCGACCGTCACAGGCACGGGGGCGCGTGGGAGGGACGGACATACAGGTACGCCCATTTGCGCACCTGTGCCATTCTGCCATTGTATATCGGTGTACGGCAGTCGGCAAGTGGTTAAAACAAGGGCCCCACTGTTTGCTAGCAGAAGACACTAGTATCCTCAGGACATGCAACATTACAGAACTGCGCTTACTGTACCTGTGTAACCCTATTCTTTTCGTTGTGTGTTTGCCTCTCAAAAGTGTTTGCGACCCAGATGGAGCTGAGAAGTTCCCTCTCAGCACCTGTGTTAAGGGCATACAAATGACTGCCCTTTCTATACCTGGAGTTCCTAAATATTGAAGGTTGTCTTTTCTAATGTATTAGTTATTTGTAGCAAGGTTTAACAGTGTTGTAAGTAATGTGTTGTAAGTAATGCTTTAAACCAGGGGTCTTCAAACTACGGCCCTCCAGATGTTCAGGAACTACATTTCCCATCATGCCCAGTCATGTCTGTGAACGTCAGAGTTTTACAATGCCTCATGGGATGAGTAGTTCTGCAACAGCTGGAGGGCCGTAGTTTGAGGATCCCTGCTTTAAACCGTGCTAATAAATTCAACTTGTTTATCACTACCGTGTGTGTCTATTTTTGGTTATAATCCACAGCCAGGATAACGGTCTTTACCACGTGTCCTTAAATGTGTTTGCAGTAATTTTAATTAACCAGGTGTGTCAGAGGGGCTGAGATCATTCTTGGAGTTGAGGCGGAGATCACAGAATCCAAATTCACCAAGCGGCTCCTTCGGGGGTGGCGCTTCATTTCCAAAACTGGATATTTCTTCGGTGCCCACTCAGGCAGCCCAAGTTCACTCATATGTAGCACTTATAAAGAGGAAGTAAACCCTGATGGGGTTTACTTCCTCTTTGTTTCCCTGCAAAGGTAAAAGCATAATGGACTACTATGCGTCCATCTTCCTTCTGGGTATCACTGCTCCGGCGCTGTGAGTGGCCAGAGCAGCCATGACGTCACTCCGGCGCATGCACGTGGGAGCCGTAAGTGACGGCATGCTTGTGCGCCTGTGCTGTGGTCTACGGCGTGCATGCGCCATAGACAGCGGTGCCCTTTTTTTGTAAAATATCTCCTTAACCATGAAGGTTAAGGAGATATTTCTTGGACCTACAGGTAAGCCTTAATCTACAGGTGTGAAAAAGTGTTTGCCCCCTTCCTCATTTCCTGTTCCTTTGCATGTTTGTCACACTTAAGTGTTTCGGAACATCAAACCAATTTAAACAATAGTCAAGGACAACACAAGTAAACACAAAATGCAATTTGTAAATGAAGGTGTTTATTATTAAAGGTGAAAAAAAAAAATCCAAACCATCATGGCCCTGTGTGAAAAAAGTGATTGCCCCCTAAACCTAATAACTGGTTGGGCCACCCTTAGCAGCAACAACTGCAACCAAGCGTTTGCGATAACGTGCAATGAGTCTTTTACAGCGTCCTGGAGGAATTTTGGCCACTCATCTTTGCAGAATTGTCCTAATTCAGTTACATTAGAGGGTTTTCGAGCATGAACGGCCTTTTTAAGGTCATACCACAACATCTCAATAGGATTCAGGTCAGGACTTTGGCTAGGCCACTCCAAAGTCTTCATTTTGTTTTTTCTTCAGCCATTCGGTGGTGGACTTGCTGGTGTGTTTTAGGATCATTGTCCTGCTGCAGAACCCAAGTTCGTTTCAGCTTGAGTACACGAACAGATGGTCGGACATTCTCCTTCAGGATCTCTTGGTAGACAGCAGAATTCATAGTTCCTTTTATCAAGGCAAGTCTTCCAGGTCCTGAAGCAGCAAAACAGCCCCAGACCATCACACTACCACCACCATATTTTACTGTTGGTATAATGTTCTTTTTCTGAAATGCAGTGTTCCTTCTACGCCAGATATACTTGGACACACACCTTCCAAAGAGTTCCACTTTTGTCTCATCGGTCCACAGAATGTTGTCCCAAAAGTCTTGGGGATCATCAAGATGTGTTGTGGAGAAATTGAGACGAGCTTTGATGTTCTTTTTGCTCAGCAGTGGTTTTCTCCTTGGAACTCTGCCATGCAGGCCATTTTTGCCCAGTCTTTTCCTGATGGTGGAGGCATGAACGCTGACCTTAACTGAGGCAAGTGAGGCCTGCAGTTCCTTGGACGTTGTTGTGGGGTCTTTTGTGACCTCTTGGATGAGTCGTCGCTGCGCTCTTGGGGTAATTTTGGGCGGCCGGCCACTCCTGGGAAGGTTCACCACTGTTCCATGTCTTCGCCATTTGTGGATAATGGCTCTCACTGTGGTTCGCTGGATTCCCAAAGCTTTGGAAATGGCTTTATAACCCTTTCCAGACTGATAGATCTCAATTACTTTCTTTCTCAATTGTTCCTGAATTTCTTTGGGTCTCGGCATGATGTGTAGCTTTTAAGGATCTTCTGGTGGACCTTACTGTGTCAAGCAGCTCCTATTTAAGTGATGCCTTGATTGTGAACAGGTGTGGCAATAATCAGGCCTGGGTGTGGCTAGAGAAATTGAACTCAGGTGTGGACAACCACAGTTATAGTATGTTTTAACAAGGGGGGCAATCACTTTTTCACACAGGGCCATGATGGTTTGGATTTTTTTTTCACCTTTAATAATAAACACCTTCATTTACAAATTGCATTTTGTGTTTACTTGTGTTGTCCTTGACTATTGTTTAAATTGGTTTGATGTTCCGAAACACTTAAGTGTGACAAACATGCAAAGGAACAGGAAATGAGGAAGGGGGCAAACACTTTTTCACACCACTGTAGGTCGCCCTGTAGGTCAAAGTGGTCTGTAAGGGTTTACAACCACTTTAACATACTATATAGGAATGGCCCATATCCCAAACAGGATATCCTTAAAAAGTAACTCCACTTTTTTTGAGAAAAAAACATCCCCCCCTGGGTGATCTATGTACACTGCAAGGATTATAACAACCTTTGTTGAAGATTCCTACCTTTTGTTATTCTGAAGAAATCCATGTGTGTTTGTTTGTGCCTCTGTGCCGAGTAGATCTAATGGGAGTGGTTTCATAATTATCAGTCAGCTGTGGCAGCTGAAGAGCACTAATGAGGAAAGCTGATGGGCCTGCATCCCTTTAGACGTGTTCCTATTGAAATATCTCACCAAAAAATTGCATTTTGGTTGCAGGGGATGCCTGAAAGCTGTCTATAATACCACTGCTAAGGGGAACCCCAGGCTGGTCTATTATACCTTTAATCCTAATGAGAGATGTGGTAATATAGGACCTTGCAATGATCTTCACTGGCAAGTTGGAGCTCAAAAAACAAGAATTCTGAGTGTGGAACAGTGATATGTCTGTCCAGGAGACTACAGTTCCCATAATGCTCTCTGCTTTGATCAGGAAGATAATGCATGTAATCTGAGCCCAGCACTAGAGGAACACAGAGACAGTCCAAGAAAGGAGAGGGTAAGTCTGCAGTGCCAGATAACTGTAGTCCACTGTCAGCTACATAGTTTTGCAGCTCACTAATTCTTAGATGTGATGGCTGCATTCGTTTTTTTTCACCTGGTGATCTGCCCAGCATGTCTGTTATTTTTCAACTTTCTTTCGCCAACCAAACTGCCAGCAAAAGTGGAGGATAAAGTGGTAGTAAAATCCGTTTAGAGACTTGTACCTACAGGTAAGCTTATAATAAAGCTTACCTGTAGGGACAAGGAATATCTCCTAAACGTGCACCATTTAGGAGACATTCAGTGTCTCTGCAGCTGGTGACATCACCGGCACATGCGCTCTGAAGGAACGGCATACTCGTGCTGTCCCTTCAGAGCTCTGTGCCGTGGCCGACACTCACCGCTCCTCCGGCCACTCATACAGCGGAGCCTGCGAACCCAGACGGAAGACTGGGTGAAGATGGAAGCCCTGTCAGTTCTGACAGCATGCCGCTGGAAGGCTTTGTTTTAAAGGGACACTAAAGGAAATTTTTTTTTTTTTTTTAAATAACAAACATGTTATACTTACCTCCACTGTGCAGCCTGTTTTGCACAGAGTGGCCCCGAACCTGGTCTTCTGGGGTCCCTCGGCGTCTGTCTCGGCTCCCTCCCGCAAGGACTCCCTCCCCCAAGGACTCCTTCATGGGAACTCCCTCGCATGGTGTGGAGTACTTGTGGGCGCGCTCCCGTGATACAGCTGGCGGCTATAGCCGATCACTATATCACTCGGCCCTCCTCCGGCGCGCCGCGTCATTGGATGTGATTGACATCCACAATAGCCAATCAGTGGCCAGGGTGAGCAGCGAAGAGGACGTCGGGGGCGAGCGCGGGACTTTCAAAGGGTCAGGTAAGTATAACGGGGGGCCTGGGGGGCCGGCATTGACGGATGTTTTTTCACCTTAATGCATAGAATGCATTAAAGCGGAGTTCCACCCTAAAGTGGAACTTCCGCTTATCGGATTCCTCCCCCCCTCCGGTGCCACAATTGGCACCATTCAGGGGGGAGGTATAGCTGCCCCGCCCCTATCCGGAGCTGCCCCGCCCCTTATCCGGAGCTGCCCCGTTGTGTCTTGGGAAACACAGTTCCCAGGACACAGCGGGGGACCAATAGAGGCGCGCAGCGCGACTCGCGCATGCGCAGTAGGGAACCGGGCAGTGAAGACGTTGCGTCTTCACTTTCTGATTCCCTGACAGAGGATGGCGGCGGGCAGCGAGAGACGAGCGGTCTCTCGTCACATTCTGCCTACACCGCTGGAACCAGGAACAGGTAAGTGTCCATTTATTAAAAGTCAGCAGCTGCACTATTTGTAGCTGCTGACTTTTAATATTTTTTGTGCGGGTGCAGCTCCGCTTTAAGGTGAAAAAACTTTTACCTTTACAGCCCCTTTAAGTAAAGTCTTTCATAATTATGACATTATCTTGCAGGGAGAAGATTTTTTTTGTGAAAGCCTAGGTTCGCATTGCAGCGAATTGGCATGTGATTTGCGGCAATGCCCCGATTCCCAAAAGAAGTTTCTGTACTACTTTTGGCAACTTCGGGGTGCGATTTGTATAGACATCTGTGCCCACATAGATGTCTCTGAAATCGCCCCACTGTCAGTGTAAACCTGGGCTATTGTTTACTATCGCTTTAAGAGGGTTGAGATAAAATCAATAGTGTAGAAAGGGATTAGAGTACTTGTCAGTTTTCATTGCTGTCTATGCCCCATTGAGAAGATTAAAGTGGTTGTACACCCTGTACAACCACTTTTACCTACAGGTGAGTCTATATTATTATTATATTATTATTATTATTATGGTCCATTTCAGTAAAGCGCAAGAGGGGGTGGCAGGGAGGTTGGTTTACTAGAGGCAAATATCCTGTGCACTAGAAGTGTACAGTGTACTGCAGGTGCAGTTGCTCTAGATCTGAGGGGAAGTTCTGCTGATTTCTATCATACAATCATGTGCAAGTAAAAATACGTTTTTTATTTTCCTTACATGTTCCCCTCAGATCTAGAGCAACTTGCAGTGCACAGACTATTTACCTTTATTAAATCAACCTCATGTTTCTACATGCAGAGGGAACAAGGAGAATGAATGTAGTCACACTCTAACAGGAAAACCGGCAGTGAAGCCTTTCAAGGTCACACCCGGTTCCTTACTGCGCATGTGCGAAGAGCGCTGCACTTTCTAACTGGCCCAGTGGCAGAGGAAGGAGAAGGGGGGCCGAAATTCCGAGGGACAGTACCACTGCGCAGTCTACAGGAAGTGGGTAAGGGTACCTGTGTTCTGCGTGCAAGCTCGCAGGGACGGGGGACCTTACAAAGAAAACGTTTTTATTGCTTATTTTATTTACATTTTTTGATTTTTACACTTTCCCTTAAAATAATTTTTTTTTTGATCACTTTTATTCCTATTACAAGGATGGTAAACATACCTTGTAATAGGAATAGTGCATGACAGGTCCTCTTTATGGAGAGATGTGGGGTCAATAATACCCCACATCTCTCCTCTAGGCTGGAAAAAAAAAAAACAGGACGATCTTGGCTTTCCAGAGAGTGTATGGCAATATTTACAACTGCCTGCCCGGGCATGACGTCATAACGTCACCTCACCTCACATGTGCAGTTTGAACACTGTTTACATTTGCGGGTGCAAATTACGTATGCGTTTTCTTTGGTGCGCGAGCACGGGGGACGGGGGCGTCGCGCTCATGGTAATAAAAGCTGCTAAACCGCATTGGTTGTTATCACTATCAAGCCGACTGCCAGCTCTAAAAAACAGTACCAAGGTGAAGCCTACAACCACTTCCTCAAAGCGACGTACAGATACATCATTTCGCGTGAAGTGGTTAAAGAGTAACTCCACTTTTATTGAGACAAAAACATTCCCATGTGGGAAAGTGAATCTAATGGGAGTGATTTCAAAATTATCAATCAGCTGTGTACCTTGCAGAGCACTAATGATGAAATCTGCTGGGCCTGCATCCCTTTAGACGTGTTCATATTGGGAGTATCTCACCAAAAAAAAAAAATTTTTGTTGCAGGGGATGCCTGGAATCTGAGTTTTGTGCAGAATTCTGAGAAAATCGGTGAGCCAATCACACAAGCAGGAAATTATGTTTCTGGGGGGGGCGTGTGTAAACATTCTGTGTACAGAACACCTCCAGGTAGTCATATTGCATTTTCAGAAAATTACAGCGGCTGCAGATTGAAAAGGAAAGGTAATTTTTAACTCCTTCAGATCTGTGCTATAGCCGAATGATGGCTACAGCGTGGATCTGTGCAGAGCGCACGCGATGTGATCACAGAGTCAATGAGACTCGGGCGATCACAGATCCTGGCCCCTTACCACGTGATCAGCTGTCAGCCAATGACAGCTGATCACGTGATGTAAACAGAAGATCGGTAATCGTTCACAGCGTGAGGAGAAAAAAAGCTGATCACTGGCTTTAGTGCAAGGGACATCGGTCCCAAAGAGAAAGAGGCAAAGCCACCTCATCTGTGCCCACCAATACCGCCTTCCAGTGCCACCTGCCAGTGCCCACACACTGCCACAAATGAGTGCATAAGTTCCAGCAATCAGTGCCACCTATTAATGCCCACGAGTACCACCTATCAATGCCCACCAGTGGCGCCAATCAGTGCCTCATCAGTGCCACCTAGCAGTGCTGCCTATCAGTGTCACCTACCAGTGCCGATCAGTGCCCATCACTGCCACCTATCAGTGGCAGCTATCAGTGTCACCTATTAGTGCCCTTCAGTGCCACCTATCAATGCCCTTCAGTGCCACCCATCAGTGCCACCCATAAGTGCCCACCAATGCCTCTTATCAGCACCCACCAGTGCCACCTCATCAGTGCCCACCAGTGCCGCCTATTAGTGCCCATCAGTGCCGCCTATTAGTGTCCATCAGTGCCGCCTTATCAGTGCCCATCAATGCAGCCTATAGGTGCTCATCAGTGCAGCCTATCAGTGCCCATCAGTGCAGCCTCATCAGCGTACATCAATAAAGGAGAAAAATTACTTTGGGTACAATGTTGTATGACCGTGCAATTGTTGTTCAAAGATTGACAGCCCTAAAAGCTGAAAATTGGTCTGGGCAGCAGGGGGGTTTAGGTGCAAAATAAGCAAGTGGTTAATAACATTCAATGACAATATGACTTGTGTCGAAATTGTATACATTATAATTTTTTTTCTTTATTTGCTATCTTTTTTCCCCACGAAAGTGGAGTTACCTTTTAAATAATTCAAAAATCTCATTTACATATTTAAAATAAACTATGCCGATGAACTGACTACACCTAACCGCACAGGTTTACCAAAATGCTGCTTACAGTCAGCCCTGGCAGCATACAAGAAATGCAGTGCTATTCTTGCATTTATTTTTACTTCCTCCTCCAGCCTACCTTTACCTCCTCAGAACAAGCGTCGCAATACAATGTGGAGGTTTGTCTTTTCCAGCCAATAACAATCAGGCCAAGAAACCTGACACTCCTCTTGTGTAAAGTACATGGGAACAGTAAAACCAGGAAACTGCAGCTCTCCACTGACATTTGCTTGCTCCATGGAGGTGGAAGGTGCGAAATGGGCAACAGCAGCAGCACAAACGGCTTCTGGCCCCCTGGGTGAGTAGATCTATGTGCCCTGATTGTGTGGGCGTAGTGCCAGGCACAGAGGATTGATCATACTGCAGATCTGATCAGGTGTTGTACTTCTCACTCACATATGCACCTGTCACATTTCCTGGGATAAGGTCTTGTTAGCAGGTGGAGGATCTACATAGTGCTGTAATTATATGGAGACTGCTGCTAATAAGATTCCTTGCCTGCACCCACTGAGTAGGATTAGTCTTACATAACAGAGATTGGATAGAAATACAAATGTTGTTGCCACCAACAATTATTCTGTGGTTGGTACAGTCACAGCGAGCAACCAGGATGACTTGGAATCTAGATCTTCTGTGGAATGTTGATTTTGTAGGAGGTGGATATACGGACTAATTACACAGAGATGCTTTCACTTGCCTACTATAGAGCAGAACCAAGTTTACATGAGCTTCACAATTTGATGAGAAATCTGCAGGGGATCACTTTTCGGAGAGTGTTTTGTAGGTCGCGAACCCCTAAAACACAGCACCATTGCACCACAACCAGGGGCATTACACAGGGTTTCGGGGTGGCCCTATAAAGTTAAATGGGTCACGTTCGGCGGACAGCACTACCCACCAAACATGGCAGAGGGGGTTAATTTTTGCATCATGGCCAATCCATCTCCTGATAGAACAGAGCCTTGGGGGCAAGCTGCACATGCTCAGTTTGCTGTGTATTGCTCAGGATTTTTTTATTTTTTCTTGGGAGAGTGCATGTGATCAGCACAAGGCCAATCAGCACTGTCCAGACAGAGGATCAGGGGTAGGGTTGCCACCTGTCCAGGATTCACCCGGACAGTCCGGGTTTTGAATCATTTGTCTGGGTTTTCAGGCGGACTGACATTATTCAGACTGGGTTGTGGCTCCCCAAGTAACCAAGATAGTGACACACAAATCTGTTGCTGTCTGGAATCTACGGGCGGCTGTCTGGGGGCAGGGTGATGATGTCATCAAGAGCAATTTGACCACACCTACTGTTCGCTCTGGCACGCTATGTGCACTGCATTACTACCCTCATTGGGGCACCCAAAGGTGTTCCAGGCCACTAAAGTGTTCAGGTTTGGCTTGAAAAAAGGTGGCAACCCTAGTCAAGAGTCCTACAGCCTCATAGGACAATCAGGGGAGGACGAAAAACTCCTCCTACAAGCTTTAACCAGACACTGATAGAAGTCACAAGACTGCTCTAACTGCTGATGAGAAAAGGTAGTTAGCAGTTTATATGTACTAAAACTATTGCATTTCGATGTTCTGTGTACTGTGGGAGACCAGATATAGTGAATGCAGGGTCCTGGGTTTAGTAACTTTAAAGTGAAACTTCACTCTCCTATCAACATTGATTATTTTTATTGAATATGTTTTTTTTTTTTTTGTCCATTAACTGTTTTATTAAACATAAAAGCAAATGAATAAACATAGCGGTTGTTCTGATTATAGGGTATATATTTACTGATTGTACTGTTCCTTTAAATTGGCATCCATTACTAACAGGAACTGTAGTATATTCCTCCCACTTCCTGCCCAGCAGTCATATCAGATATTCTTTCTACAGTGAAGGAAGCATGCTAAAGCCCTCCACTATTTCTTAATACAGGCCTTGGAAGGATAAGTCTGTAAGTAAGCAGTCATTAGTTTTCCATTAGTTAGTATATGTTCTACTAATGCAACTACATTTTATATGTGTGTTGGTGGGATGTGTCTGTCAGGAAGTTCACTCAGCTAGGCCACATTTTTGCTAGCTAGTGCCTTAACAGTATTGTAGCATGCCTGTTACTATTTGCATTTGTGATGTAATGTTAAATGCTAATGCATATTTTTATAATTTGTGTTTTGCAGTTTTACAAAAAACTTATTCTCAGTAAAGATTTCAACTATTAGCCCTTCCTCCTGAGTCTTTATTGGGAAGCTGTTAGCTGTCTGCCAAGCCTTGTACTTTGAACACATTGTGAGGGCAGAACAGTAAAAAGACTTTTAACACAGCGGGCCTAGTTTAAAGAAGAGTGGAATCATTCTGCTCATCATCAGCTAACCTCTACAGCCACAGACACTACAGAGAAGTAATCTGTTTCATCATGCAGCACACAGACAAGGATACTGCACCAGTCATCCCTCAGCATACACAAGCAGAGGAAAGCATACACAATATGCCAACCAACAGGTCACGCTGCACAAGCTCCAGAGTCTCTAGTCAGTCGGATCAGACATCAGCTAGTGCTGAATCTGCCAGGTCCAAGCGCACTAGCTCTAGACATTCAAGCTGCTCTAACCTGTCGTCCACCAGTGCTGCAGCTGCCAAGGCCCATGCAAAAGCAGAAGCCGCGCGTGCACTGGCTTCCTATGCAATACGTGAAGCTGAAATGATAAGAGAACAGGGCTGCATAGATGAAGAACATCATTTGATTAAAGCTAAAAGTAAAGCTGAAGCACTTAGAAGAAAAGCAGAGGTGAAAGCATCTTTACATATTATCAAGCAAGAAAAAACTGCTTCAGCAGCCTTAGCTGAAGCCGAGGTGCTCATGAGAGCTGCTGAAGAACAGTACAGAGAGCGCTCTGTGATAGATACCCAAATGACACCACTCAGTGCAATACAACGCACCAGTGAGTATGTGCAATTGCATGCGACCATGTACACAGATCAACAGTCTAATGATGCATTGGAATCGTCAAAGGTCCCGCTAGCAGCAGACAACTTTGATATCGCTCGATGCTACAAGACTGAACCAGAACTTTACTATAACAAGCCAAGTAGTTACATACTCGGAGACCAATCTGTTGGTCCTTCAGGAAATCGAACGAATGGTGACATAATCCCTCCTCGGGAAAATATAAATCCGGTCTACAGCAGAAAGACTTGCAGTAGACAAGAACAACCACACAACTATAGTGGATTTAACCAAGCATCCCAACCGTCTTACCAGCCACAGACATGCCCTGTGTTTGTTCCCAGAAAATGCCCACCTGAGGCAGCAGGAGCCACAGATGTGACAAAATACTTGATACGCCGTGAAATGGTGAGCTCTGGTCTCCTGAAGTTTGATGACCGTCCAGAAAACTATTGGGCCTGGAAGTCATCTTTTCTAAGCAGCACCCAAGACTTATATATGAAAGACAGGGAAAAGCTTGACCTACTCTCCAAATGGCTCGGACCAGAGTCCACTGAGCAAGCCAAAAGAATCAGGTCAGTACATGTTCATGATGCGACAGCAGGGCTTACAATGTTATGGCAGAGATTGGAAGACTGCTATGGGTCACCTGAAGTAATTGAAGATGCACTTCTGAAGAAAATTGAAAATTATCCAAAAATAACAAACAAAGACAATCAGAAGCTGAGAGAGCTTGGTGACATACTTTTAGAGCTGGAAGCGGCAAAGGCTGGTGGATACCTGCCAGGCCTCTCATATTTGGATACAGCACGTGGAGTCAAACCGGTAATCGAGAAGCTTCCTTACAGCTTACAAGAAAGATGGGTCACGCAAGCATCAAAATACAAGGAAGATCATCAGGTGGCATTTCCACCTTTCTCCTTCCTCGCCAAATTCATTGTGAATCAAGCTAAAATACGCAATGACCCAAGCTTCGCCTTTTTGAACATGGGAGGCTCCAGTTCTGTAAAGACAGAGAAACAACCTTCAGTGCACAATAAAGGACGCAGAGCAACAGTGTCTGTACGCAAGACAGAAGTACCGACTGAGTTTGAGGCCAACCAGGATAAAAGCTCAGGAGTGAAAATTGAGGACCCAGATAAGCAGTGTCCACTACATAACAAGCCTCATCCACTAAGAAAATGTCGCAGTTTCAGAAGCAAGACAATAGAGGAGCGCAAATCTTATCTTAAGGACAAGCGCATTTGTTTCAGATGCTGTGGTTCAACTCAACATCTTGCTAAAGACTGTGTGAAAACAATTCGATGCAAAGAATGCAATAATGACAACCATCTGTCTGCTTTACACCCAGGACCAGCACCATGGAAAACAGAGAATCCGGTAACCCAAGAAGATCATGGTGGGGAGCAAAAAGAGAGTGCATTACCAGCAATAAACTCAAAGTGCACTGAAATCTGCACAAACACATTTAGCTCTAGATCATGCTCCAAGATATGTTTAGTCAAGGTGTATCCTGCAGGCCTCAGAGAGAAGGCAATCAGAATGTATGCGGTCTTAGATGAACAAAGTAACAGATCTTTGGCAAGAACAGAGTTCTTTGACCTCTTCGGTGACAGAGGAAGTCCAACTCTGTATACTTTGAAGACATGCTCAGGAGTTGTGGAGACATCAGGGAGGAGAGCAAACAACTACATCATTGAATCATTAGATGGGAAAACGCAGCTGACTCTGCCCACTCTCATAGAATGTGATATGATACCAGATGATAGATCAGAGATACCCACACCTGAAATTGCACGTCACTACCCTCATCTGATGCAAATATCAGACAAGATTCCAGTACTAGACCCAGGTGCTGCAATTATCCTCCTACTTGGAAGAGACATACTGAGAGTGCACAAGGTCAGAGAGCAATACAATGGGCCACACAATGCACCATTTGCACAACGTCTTGACCTTGGATGGGTCATCATTGGTGATGTATGTCTGGATGGAGCTCACAAGCCGTCAAATGTGAATGTCTACAAAACAAACATGTTGCAAAATGGCCGCACATCATGTCTTAGCCCCTGTACCAACAGGATACAGATTAAAGAAAGACTAGTCAACCCAATACAACAGCAGAAAGTTCGGAGTTACATGGAGGCTATCACCTCATCTAAAGATACAGATGAGCTAGGATGCAAGGTGTTTGAAAGAACGCGAGATGATGACAAACCAGCACCATCTGTTGAAGATAGCCTCTTCCTTGAGATAATGGACAGAGAAGTCTTTATAGATGAGTCAAACAGCTGGGTAGCTCCTCTACCTTTCCGTTTACCCCGACATCACCTTCCTAACAACAAAGGACAAGCAGTGAAGCGTCTCACCTCATTGCGACGCACTCTAGACAGAAAGACAAACATGAAGGAACACTTCCATGATTTCATGCAGAAGATCTTCGACAGTGGTCAAGCTGAAAAGGCACCACCATTGGAAGAAAAACAAGAATGTTGGTACTTACCAATATTTGGAGTGTATCATCCTCAGAAACCAGGACAGATACGAGTAGTATTTGACTCCAGTGCAAAGTATGAAGGCCTTTCCCTAAACGATGTACTCCTCAGTGGACCTGACCTGAATAATACACTCCTTGGAGTACTCATCAGGTTCCGAAAAGAACCTGTTGCAGTAACAGCAGATGTACAACAAATGTTCTACTGTTTCCTTGTCCGCAAAGATCACAGAGACTACCTGAGGTTCCTGTGGTATGAAAACAATGACTTTAACAAAGATGTCACAGAATACAGGATGAAGGTACATGTGTTCGGGAACAGCCCCTCTCCAGCTGTAGCTATCTACAACCTGAGACGAGCAGCACAGGAAGGTGAAGAAGAACACGGCACAGATGCCAAACAGTTTGTCATGAGAAACTTTTATGTGGACGATGGACTTGCTTCTTTCTCTAGCAACGTAGAGGCTATTGACATCCTGAAAAGAACAAGGGAGATGTTAGCAGAATCTAACCTAAGGTTACACAAGATAGCGTCCAATAGCAGCAAAGTCATGGAAGCGTTTCCCTCAGAGGACCGTGCAAAGGACCTCAAGGACCTGGATCTAGGAACAGATTCACTGCCCCTTCAAAGAAGTTTAGGGCTCAGTTGGGATCTGAAAACCGACAGCTTTACATTTAGAGTATCCAGAGAAGAGAAGCCATTCACGAGAAGAGGTGTCTTGTCCACGGTCAACAGCCTTTATGACCCCCTAGGATTTGTAGCCCCCATAACCATGCAAGGCAAGGCTCTTATGAGAGAAATTGCTACTGAACATGAACAAAGTGAATGGGATACACCTCTACCTAAGGAGAAAGAAATGCAGTGGAAGTTGTGGAAGGACTCATTAATAGAGCTTGAACAACTTATCATCCAAAGGTCATATGTCCCTGTTTCTCTGTTTGCCACGAAGCAAAGAGAATTGTGTGTATTCCCAGATGCATCTACTATGGCTATAGCAGCTGTAGCCTACCTTAGAGTAATGGACTTTGAAGGACAAAGTTACGTTGGGTTTATCATGGGAAAGTCCAAACTAGCTCCGCGTCCTGCTCACACTGTTCCACGTTTGGAGCTTTGTGCTGCTGTCTTAGCAGTGGAGATGGCAGACTTGATCATTGCTGAACTGGACATTGAAATTCATGCAGTGAAGTTTAACACAGACAGCAAGATTGTGTTAGGATATATTCACAATGCTTCGAGAAGATTCTACATGTACGTGTCAAACAGAGTGATATGCATCAGAAAGTCCACGTGCCCAGAACAATGGCACTACATCAGTACGGATAAAAATCCAGCCGATCATGGGACTAGACTTGTACCAGCGGCTGTCCTCAAGCACACTAACTGGTTCTCAGGTCCATCTTTTCTGACTAGATCAGAACCTGAAAAGACCACTCAGTTAGAGACTTTTGAACTTATAGAACCAGACAAGGTACAGGTACAAGTTACAGCATTCAGTACCATAACTACTAGAGGCAACCTTGGCGCACATAGGTTTGAAAGATTCTCCAGCTGGAAGTCTCTCATACGAGCAATAAGAAAGCTTATTCACCTAGCCAAATCCTTCTGCAGAGCTACTAACACTGACAAGTGTAATAGCAAGCCAGAATCATCATCATCAGATGTGTTCAACATGAAGTTCTCACCACACTTATGGCTGAAGTCATGGCTATCATGAACGCTCGACCCTTAGTTCCAGTGTCTACCGATCCAGAAATGCAGACAGTTTTTACACCAAGCAATGGAAGCAAGTTCAGAGTCTTGCAGACATCTTCTGGAATAGATGGAAACAAGAGTACCTGGTGACGCTCCAGTCACGCAGAAAATGGCAAGTTGACAAGCCTAACCTGCAAGTCGGAGATGTTGTCCTACTAAAAGACGCTCAAGTCCACAGAAACGAATGGCCAGTTGGACTCATTGTTGAGACTGTACCTAGTAGTGATAGTAAGGTTAGAAAGGTCAAAGTTAAAGTCATGAGACAGGGCACCCCTAAGGTGTACTTTAGGCCTATCTCTGAAGTTGTTTTACTTCTTAAAAAGGAAACATAGTGGTATAATGTTCATTATGCCAGGTGGGGAGTGTTCTGATTATAGGGTATATATTTACTGATTGTACTGTTCCTTTAAATTGGCATCCATTACTAACAGGAACTGTAGTATATTCCTCCCACTTCCTGCCCAGCAGTCATATCAGATATTCTTTCTACAGTGAAGGAAGCATGCTAAAGCCCTCCACTATTTCTTAATACAGGCCTTGGAAGGATAAGTCTGTAAGTAAGCAGTCATTAGTTTTCCATTAGTTAGTATATGTTCTACTAATGCAACTACATTTTATATGTGTGTTGGTGGGATGTGTCTGTCAGGAAGTTCACTCAGCTAGGCCACATTTTTGCTAGCTAGTGCCTTAACAGTATTGTAGCATGCCTGTTACTATTTGCATTTGTGATGTAATGTTAAATGCTAATGCATATTTTTATAATTTGTGTTTTGCAGTTTTACAAAAAAACTTATTCTCAGTAAAGATTTCAACTATTAGCCCTTCCTCCTGAGTCTTTATTGGGAAGCTGTTAGCTGTCTGCCAAGCCTTGTACTTTGAACACATTGTGAGGGCAGAACAGCGGTAATACAGTGTTACATTGTTTTCCGCATAACAGCAATTGTACCAGTACAGACCTGTTAATAAGAAATGTTTAAAGAGGAGGTCCACCTGAAATTTTTTTTTTAAAAGTCAGCAGCTACAAATACTGCAGCTGCTGACTTTTAATAAATAGACACTTACCTGTTCCAGGTTCCAGCGATGTCGGCAGAAGATGACGAGCGATTGCTCGTCTCTCGGCTGCCCCCGCCGCCATCCTCTGTCAGGGAATCCGGAAGTGAAGCTTGCGGCTTCACTGCCCGGTTCCCTACTGCGCATGCGCGAGTCGCGCTGCGTGTCTTCATTGGCCCCGTTGTGTCCTGGGAACTGTGTGTTTCCCAAGACACAACGGGCATCTTCGGATATCCTCGGATATGGGCAGGGATGCTAGTCCTGGAAGTGGGTGCATATACCTGTATTATACTGGTATCTGGACCCCCTCCCCCTGAAAGGTGCCAATTGTGGCACCGGAGGGGGGGGGGGGGAGGAATCCGATAAGCGGAAGTTCCACTTAAGGGTGGAGCTCCGCTTTAAGTAGCAAACCAAAAGTCATTATTTAGCAGTATATATGTACTGTTATACATCAAATAGAGTGTATTGCCAATCTCTGCGCAATTTAGATAAGGAAAGAGAAGATATAGATAGTAAAAGTAGGTGAACTGGGAAAAGATGGGGAAGGTGGGGGTTCATGTGGCTCGACCATCAGCTCAGGGCGGATCCTCATGTCTGTGCCATTCCTCCCAGACTTTATCATGTGTTTCAAGTCTGTCCTGTAGCCTGGCTGTCATTTTTTCCATTAATTATATGTCTTTGATTCTAGTGTACAGGTCTGGGCGGGAGGGTGGGGCCTGTCGTTTCCAATGGAGGGCGATCAGGCACCGTGCGGCTGTCAGAACGTGGCTAAGTAGCTTTTTGGAATGTTTGGGAATTTGTGGGGGTAGTAATCCCAACAGGAATGATTTTGGTGATTTAGGGATCTGTGTACCCGCCAGGTTTGAAAGTAGTTGTTGCGTTTCCCCCCAGAAGGGTGTTATCTTGGGACATGTCCAGTAAATGTGGTATAGGGTACCCTTATCCGCTAGACAGCGCCAACATCTGTCCGAACTGGAGGGATATATAGCGTGTAGTTTGTCTGGTGTCAGGTACCAAAGGTAGAGGATTTTGTATGTGTTCTCTTTGTAGAGCGTGCAATAGGAGCTTTTTGCTGCCTGCAACCAAATCGTTTGCCAAGTGGTCTGTGGGATTTCCTCTCCTATGGTCTTCTCCCAGCGGAGCATGTATGCATGCTTTCCTTGGCTGGAGAAGGAGTAGTAACATTGATTATTTTAAATACTCATGCTGCTAGCATTAGTAAATAGATAGGAAAGTAGATAATTTTTACTTGTTTTAAACATTTTCTTTAACATTTCTTCAATTACTTCCTGGTTTCTTGCCTAGGCAAATGATGTTATACATCCCAGGAGTCTTCAGGAGGAGAGGAGGAGGTGTTTTCTTAGCTAAGCACACCCTCCTGCATGCATGCTTGAGGTATGGGCTGATGGATTCCAGGAAGTAAATGCTAAATTAATGAATTGTCCTTACTCAAGATGGCCATGGGCAGAAATATTAGGGGGGTGTTTTTCAACGTGATTTCTCAACAAAATAAAGCATAGAGAATTGGATGGATGAGGGAGTTTGCTTTGAATACTAAAAAGGAATTTGTGTTTCTGGTTTGTGGTGCTCAGATGCAGTAAAGATCCGCTTTAAGAGGAAGCAGTAGAAGGTGGTAAAAACACAGTTCAGCATTGTGTTTTCGCCACCCCCCAACTACAAGTGTAAACATAGCCTTAAAGTGTATTCATTTCCGTTTTGTATTTCAATTGTTTCTAGCCTACTCCTATTAATCTGAATGATCTTGAGGTTTGCAAGCCTACTCTGTGATGATCCCCCACATATTTACTTCCTTGAATTCTCGTGTTGATAGGCATTAATGTGTCACACATATCACAGAGCCTGCCTTCTGAACTACAGAGGTGCTGCGAGGAGGAGCTTTAGGAGGTGGAGTGTCAGGTCACCTGAGTCCAGGTGACAGATCCATGTGAGATCCAAGAAAATGTCAGACCTGTGAGAACCCATAGGCGGGCCACCATGAAAATATGGAGATGTTCATGAGAGGAAGTAGTGGAAGAAACCAAGACATGAGTTTGCCAGTGTACCGTACAGAGTCCAAAAGTTTTAGACTATGTGGCATTAAGATGCTAACAGAGGGGGGATGAAGTTTAGGAGGGAGCCACAGTATGGCGGAGATGGGGACCAGCACGAAGTTAGGGACTTTGAAAAGAACTTAAAGAGGGATGTCAGTCGAAGCGTGGAGCATGGTAAGTTGAGAAATTTGTGCTGGCTGATAGTATTTTGCAATGCTTGGAGCACCAAGCCTGCCTTGCAGCCTATGGGCGTATAGAGAAAAGCAGGAGACCATGGGGCGCTTGTGGGTCCAAATGAAAGAGAGGAGTCTGTTCTGGAGAAGTCGAAGGTAGAATGCAGAGACCTGGACAGGCAGGATGTTGGATGTTCTGAGTATTTTTATTTGAAATTTTATCCAGCTTTAGTTGCTGGTCACTTCAAGGACTACTTTAAGCAATAGAAGGGCTGGGGAAGGACTATTGTTGGGCTGTCCATTATCTGGCGCTGTGGCCCATAGATGATAATACAATCATCAGATCATGATACTGGCACAGTTGTTATGTTTTGGGCAGTGTGCACACATTTTGTCTCCCACAGATCAGCCTGATACCTCTTCTCTTGCGATCTTTCAGAAATGTACAATGTTGCTACATCCAGTGAGTGATGATGGAGGGTGTGAGGAGACCAGGTTTGCCAGCCCCCCGCAGCATTTTTTTACTGACAAAACATAGAAAATTTCCTGTCGATTTACACTTAAAAAAGTCAACACACCCCCTGATATTTACTGGCAGTTGTAAAAAAAATCATTGATTTTTACAAACTGTCAGTCAATTTACTGACAGTTGGCAATTCTGGTAGGAGACTAAGGCTAGGTTCACATCATATAGGTGCAACAGAATGCGCGCATCACGTTTAGGACAGCCCATTAATTTCAGTGGGATGCCTAATGCACGAGAAATGCAGAAAATACATTTCTGAACCTTTTCCAAGCACCGAACTGCGTGATGCTGCAGCACCATGCAACTCTTGATCTTCAGGCGTACCTGTAAACCACAAAAAGAACATACTATTAGTATTATTATTATACAGTAATTAATATACAGGGATTTATATAGTGCAGAACAGTTAGTGCAATGCTTTACATTATAAAGGGAGACAGTGCAGTTACAATACCATGCAAGAGGGTTAGGAGGACCCTGCTTATGTGAGCCTCCAATCTAATAGGGTGGGGTAAGTGGGACAACAGGTAATAAATGTGAGGGATGAGCTGATGGAAGATTTAAAATTTCAGTTGTTAGGTAGAGGCAGGTTTCCCTGAAGAGATGAGTTTTCGGGGATCACCTAAAGGTGTCCAGAGTAGGAGACAGTTGGACAGATTGGGGTAGAGAGTTCCAAAGGATGGGAGAGGCTCTGGAGAAATCTTGGAGGTGTGTATGGGAGGAGGAGACAAGGGAGCTAGAAAGTAAGAGTTCTGGGGAGGAGTGTAGCAGACAGTTTGGGTCATATATTGAGAAGAGATTGGTGCTTGGGGCAGAGTTGTGAATGGCATTGTATGTTGTTGGTATTTTGAGTTTTTTTTTTTTTGGAGGGGTGGTGAAAACTGAGAGGGTAGGTATCCATGCAGACTTGTAAATTCTACCGAACGTCCATTTTTTTTGGCATACTAGCCTCATGTTGAAAGTGAAGAGGTTACTCACAATGCAAAAAAATTTGTTTCTGAGCATGCGTAGTCTTGCTCTTACGATTGTTTTCGTACGAAAACCGTAGTAATGAAATGATATTGGATATTAAGTTCATGTCCGACAAAAACTTTATAGTCTGCATATCCAGCGAAATCGGCTGTCGAAAGCACCGTACTAACGGTCCGAAAATCATCAGGCAGCACGTCCAGGGCTGCTGATAGGGGGGGACCACCAGTCCTCCTGTAGTGGGCCTGGCCACACAGGGGGGCCCAAACAGCACAGGGCATCAGTGCAGTCGGATGGAGGGGCAATTACAGGATGCCCTGTGCGGCTCTCTGCAGCAGCTGAAAACTGGTTTCTCTCCCTCCCGCCGACTTTCAGCTGCTGCAGGGAGAGACACAGACACAGCTGCCGGCTTCCCTGTCCAGTTAAAAAATAACAAATTGTAACCCTGTATTGTTTTAATCCCTTGTAAAACTCAATAAAATTCTTGGGGGGGGGGGAATTGTAAAAAAAAAAATGTTTTAAAACAGTTAAACATTTAAAAAAAAAAAATCATACATTGTTTTTGTTCGAAATGTAAAAAACTATTTAAAAAAGGGCAATTTTTTTCTGAAAATGTTGTTTTGATATATTTGAGGGGGGCCCTGCCAGGTAGGCTGTACAGGGCCCAGTGAATTCTAACAGCAGCCCTGAGCACGTCGTATGAATTTTTGCATCTGATTTTTGTATAGTGTGTACGGGCCCTTACTCTAAGCAGGTGTTTGCAAGCTCCAAGCAGTATAATACTGGGTTCACACAGATGGCTAAATCATATGTTTAGCAGGCTGCTATGGACCCCTAAACTGTAAATTTGATGGAGTGGGTCATTGCACATATAAATAGTCAGTTTACCGTGGCACAGCAGGCCAAAAGTTTATTTTAGTGTCCAGCCGCAGCTACCCATTGCCCATTGCATTGTATTTCTTCTCACAGCGGTCCTCTCTTCTAAACCGTGGTTGTTGATGACCAGTGATGAGCTCAGGCATGTTTGGTCATGAGGTTTGAACCTGTGTAAGCTGTCAAAGCTAATCATAGGCAGAACAGGCATTCCCCTTCCACAGCCATGCGTATACATGCTCTTTGCTGGCCATATAGATTTGCTGCTAACTTTGACAGCTTAGTTTGGAGAGCATCCCTATTGGTGACTTTATTGGGGATATTTATCCTCATTTCCTGTCCTTGTGATCAAATAGTAAGAGAAGCCAATCCCTTTACGTTGGACACAGACACTATTAATAACCTGATATAGGCTATTACTTCTACACGATGCTAAAAAAGTGCCTTTATTTCAATGTCATATGGTTACTACCTACCACTATGATCACAGAAAATGAAAGGAAATCTTTCCAGGGAGAACACAAGTATGAGATCCCGTCATAATTTCAAACCCTTCCCTACATATGCAAAGCCTAAAAAAACATTTTGGCTGGAGTTGGGCTTTAAAAAATTAGTGCATGTCTGTTCATTTGAAAGCATAAACAATGGCATATACAGTACATAAAACGCAAATAAACTATATCGCGTGAAATGATGGCTATTTTCCTTTTACTAAACAGAAGAGTTTGGATGTATTTTTAGGCTAGGATCATACTATTGCGGGTCCTGAGTGCCACATTTATGTGGGCTGCTGTACCTGTGTGACACACAGGGAAATAGCCCACAATCGCTTTTTAAGAAATAATGGCACCCCCACTCTTCTGCTAAAAAGCAGCGCATTTTGCACACACGCAATAGGGTAAACCTACCCTTATGCACTTAAGGGTTAAATAAAAGGTAATACCGTAGTTCATTTTCTTAATTTTTAATTTTTTTTTACATAATTCAGTTCCTGATTGGGACAAATTATTATAAAGTAGCACTTTGGACTGGTACCCCTTCCTTGGCCTACAGCTACAGGGCAACGCAGTTTGCAAATTGTAAGCAGGCTGCCCAGTGTTGACTTCAGTGGCTGAACATTCAGATGGGGCCCCACCTACAAACAGGGCTCCAGGACTGTAAAAAGATATCAGAGGGTGCAAAAGCCTAGTGTATAACCATCACCAAATTAAATTAAATATAAGAACCAAAAACATACTCACAAACTTGAGAAGGTACAAGCGTTTCAAAACGCAACTCCAGCATCAGGCAATGCCATAATAGCTGCGGTTGGAGAGCTGATGCATTTCCTCAGAGGCCTGCAGCTGCACAACAACGCAGTTTTCAAAGATGTAAGCAGGCTGCCCAGTGTTGACTCCAGTGGCCAAACATGCAGATGGGGCCCCACCTCCAAATGACAAGGAAGAGACAATAAGACGCTTTTCTTGAACTTTACTTAAAACAAAAAGGAATATAAATAGTTCTACAAGCTGATATTGCAACCCAATGTACAAGGTATGAACAGTTCCCAAACAATGGCAGAAAGGTGCATAATAAAGATGTCCACATCCTGGTTATAATAGCAATAAAGCAATAGATACACAGAAAGAGGTGCTGTGGTGCTACTCTCCAGGCCCCAGGTCTCATAACTTCCCACCCCCAGGGGGGAGGGGTGCTTCCTCTTTAATGCTGTATCCTGCTGTCCTTGCTGCTGACGAAGACCAACTTTAGCTCCTCCCCCACTATTTAAAGGGACAGGGGATTGGGCTGAGGAAGTACAGAGGACATACTTCATAAGGGAAATGGCCACACATTAACAGGGAAGACCTACCTAAAAGTAGACCGCTACTATCCCAGCACATGCAGAGGCAAGCACTGACAAGGAGAATGTAGAGGGATGGGAGTCTGATACTTCGCTCTGCATTTCTCTTGCCGATGCCAAGCCCAAGTGCCAGGAGCTGGAGACAGGCACTCACTATTGAAGCAGCCATCTCCTTGTTATCTGCAGTGTTGAGTGGCTGTGAACCAAGATGGGGTACCCTGTCCAATATTGCATCTAGTGTTACAGGACACCTAGGAAGATGGGAAAAACTGAAACTGAATAATTGATACTTCTTCTTTAACAGCAAGCTCCTGATTTTATCAAAGTATGCAACTTCCCTAAACAAGGTTAACTTGCTTTTATCCTATGTCTATCTGGTAGACAAGTTGTACCAGTTCATGTTTTTTTAAAGAGTGAAAAAGGGAACTGTACAGACTGTCCTGCTTTTATCTTGTATGTTTTAATTTTTTTTTTTTTCCAAGGTAAAGTTTATTGAAATTCAAAAGTGAAATACACATAACAGCATATTAAAACAACATCACGTAGCATACATGTACGGTAGGAAACTGATGTAGATACAATTCATAACGCAGTCTCGTATTAGAGTGTTAGAATGGATGCGTTTAGACGAGACATATAACACGATAAGCTGCATAACAAATACCTTTAGATATGAAACCAAAAAGAGTCAGGCAAACGGCCCTGCATACCTAAGTCCAACTGAAAGGACAATGCGTGTATGCTTATAACAATCAGATGGCAGGGTAGGTGTAAGGGACAAATGGTTGGAGAGCAGTTCTCCAGCAATAGTTGGAGTGTAAAAAAAAAGTTGGGAACGCGGCCACGGACCACTAGCGTTCTCAAGCCAAGAGGGGGAGAAAAAACAGGATAGGTACAATCCGCTCTCGGGAAGGTCTGTGACATAGGGGAATGTGAGGGAAACATAAGGATACAGGTGTCAGGGTATATAGTAGATCAAGGAGGTCAGCTACTGAGCCTCTCGAGAGGTGGGGTTCTACCCTTAATATAGGCAGATGGGGAAAAAGGTAGAGGAAGGTGTATCAGAGGTGTTGATTCCTCCTCCTTCAGGCCAGACCCATTAGCTAGGGGGAGATTCAAGGGTGAAAAGTGTTCGATATTCATCAGTTGTCATAAAGTGTGTCCAACATGCCCAGATATTGCGAAAGGAGGTAGGTGTATCTTTGGATTGGTGGATCAAGTCTTCCATTTCCCCTATTCTGGCAATGCGTCTAAGCCAATCCACAATCGTTGGGGGCATGGAAGATTTCCACATCAGGGGGATACATTGTTTCGCTGCATTAAGCATATGAAGGGCAAGGGAACGATGGTAGTGTTTAAAGGGAATCGAGGAGTGGTGGAGGAGCATTTGGGCAGGGGTGAACTCTATTTGGTATGTAGTGACAGAGGTGGTAATACGTTGGACTTCTTTCCAGAATGTTTGAAGTAGAGGACAGGTCCACCATATGTGCAACATAGTGCCCTTAGGTGATACGGTAGGGGAGATTTTATGAAGTCTAGTAGGGGTCCTGTACCATTTAGAAAGCACTTTATAGCTGTTCTCTTGTGTTGTTACATTAGTCGAGCCCTTGTGTATAAAAGTGTAAATCCTTTCCCAATCTTCTTCCGACAGGTTGATGGAAAGATCCCTTTCCCAACTGCGGGTAGCAACATTCGACTTTGCAGTGTGCTTTGTAAATAGTAGGGTATATATTTACGAGATTGTGTGTCTTTGCGGTTCTAATTTAGTGCATAGCGTTTAGTGCAGGGCGGCACAGTGGTGTAGTGGTTAGCACTCTCACCTAGCAGTAAGAAGGGTCGCTGGTTCGAATCCCAACCACGACACTTCCTGCCTGGAGTTTGCGTGTTCTCCCTGTGCCTGCGTGGGTTTCCTCCGGGTACTCCGGTTTCCTCCCACAATCCAAAGACATGCAGGTAGGTTAATTGGCTTCTGTCCAAAAATTGGCCCTAGTATATGAATGGGGACCTTGGATTGTGGGCTCCTTGAGGGTAGGGACTGATGTGAGTGTGCAATGTACAGGGATGGGGACAATTGTAGACACTCGCTCAGGTTGAACTGGATGGACTGATGTCTTTATTCAACCTTACTAACTATGAAACTATGAAACTATGAATGGTGTAAGTTGTCTGGAGAAGTCTAGGCGCTTGTGAGGATCGTTAAGGAAGTGTCTGATTTGGAAGTACGTCCAAAGTGGGCACGAACGACCATCGTCACGCGAAGGTATCTCTGTGAGGGGCAGAAATGAGCCACCCGAGAAAAAGTGACGTGCTTGTATATCACCGTACGGCCAAAAATCTCTAAGGAAAGTGTCTGATAAGCCAATGGAAAAATCCAGGTTGCAACGTAGAGGTGTTAGTGGGCTTCGTGGAGAGGAGATCTGGTGAGAGCGACAAGTCTTCCGGAATGTCAGGAGAGTATAACCTATCAATGGGTGAAGTTTAAAAGACTGGGGGGTGTGAGGTGTGTCGGTCCAGGGAAGTTGGTGAATAGGAAGTGGGGTAAATGCGTTTTCGATCGCTATCCAGGCCTTAGAGTGGTTATGAACATTCCAATCTATTATCCTAGTTAGTTGGCAAGCCCAGTGATATTTGGTGATATCTGGGAGGCCTATACCTCCTTTTAGTTTAGGTAGTGTCAGTCTGTCGTGACTAAGTCTGGGACGGTCTTTGAACCACAGAAAGTCGCTACATGCTTTATGGTAGGAGGTAAAGAAGGCTGGTGGCGATTTAATCGGGATCGTCTGCAGGACATAGAGTATCTGTGGGAGGATGTTCATCTTAAGAATTGCAGCTCTGCCAAACCAAGAGAAGATACCTGTTGACCAAGATTTCAAGTCCTTTTGAATGCGTTGAAGTATGGGAATGTAGTTTTTGGAGTAGAGGTTGGACAGGCGAGAAGGAAGGTTGATCCCCAGGTAAGTAATAGCGTCTTTATTCCATTTGAAAGGGAAGTTGGTTTGGCAGAGAGCAGAAACCTCCGGTGGCAGGGATATGTTCAACGCTTCGGATTTTGAAAAATTAATTTGGAGATTAGAGAGATCTTTGAAAGTTCGAAGGTCAGAGAGTAAATTAGGCAGGGTGATGTGTGGTTCCGTCAAGAATAGAAGGATGTCGTCCGCAAATGCAGAGAGTTTATAAGTTACGTCGGAAATATTAACCCCCTTAATGTTGGAATTGGCACGCAAACGTTGGAGTAGCGGTTCAAGGGTGAGGACAAATATAAGAGGGGACAGGGGGCAGCCCTGTCGAGTTCCATCAGATATGGAGAAGGCATCCGACAGGTGGCCATTGACCCATACTTTCGCGGTCGGCGAAGAGTAAAGCGCCATGATAAATTGGAGCATGCGGTCGCGTATACCAATTTTTTGAAAAACTGCGGACATGTAGTCCCAGGCCACTCTGTCGAATGCCTTCTCCGCGTCCAGGGAAAGGAAGAAATCGGGTAGTTGGGAAGATGTCAGCCAGTGGTGGATGTTAATAGCTTTAATGGTATTGTCTCTTGCCTCTCTGCCCGGTATAAAACCTACCTGATCCAAAGAGATAAGGTTAGGGATGAGAGGCAAGAGACGGTTGGCCAAAATCTTTGCGAATATCTTGAGGTCTACATTTAGCAGGGAAATCGGACGATAATTAGTTACCAGAGAGGCGTCTTTGTTTGGTTTCGGAATTACGGTAATGTGGGCAGTCAAAAGGTCTCGGGGCGGGGGGATTAACCGTAGAGAGGGAATTAAAGGCAGACAGGAAGTGGGGCTGTAGTGTGTCAGCAAAGGTTTTGTAATAGGCTGTTGTCAGACCGTCAGGGCCCGGACTTTTACCTGGCTTTAATTGTTTGAGAACTGTATCAACCTCCTCAGACGAGATCGGTCTTTCTAAGTCAGTGGCTTCATCCGCCGGTAGGACGTGCGAGCAATATTGTTCCAGGAAATCAGCTATCAGTTTTTTGCGTGGACCTTCGTCTCTATGTGGATCGGTGGGTCGCAAGTTATATAATCGAGTATAATATTGAACAAAGCGTTGGGCGATATGGTCATTGGACGCACTTGTGTGTCCCTGCGAGTCGGTTATGGAATGTATGGTCATCGACGCCTTCTTTGTTCTGAGCGCCCGAGCTAGGAATTTCCCAGATTTGTTACCATACTCATATAAGGTCTTCTGGGTGAGTATATATCTTCGTCGTATTTGCTTGTTTAGGATCTCTAATAGTTCATTGCGGGCTGCTACAAGTTCCGAAAGGGTGTCTAGGGCTAAGGAGATTTTGTGTGCTCGTTCTAGCCTCATTATCTTAACAGATAATTTAGCAATCTGTGCGTTTCTGTCTCTTTTCCGCTTAGCTGAAATGGCCATGAGTTCTCCCCTGATAACACATTTGTCTGCTTCCCAAACCGTCATAGGGGAATTGTCAGGGGAGCAGTTTTCTTGATTTCAAGCGTTTTGATATGTCGGTCGCAATAACTTCATCAGTAAGCAGAGAAGGGTCCAGGCGCCAAATCGGAGATCTGGGGGGGGGGGGAGGGAGAGGTCCAATGTCAAAGAGATGGGGTGTTGGTCTGACAAGTACATGGGGTGGATCGTGGCAGAGGAGAGGGTGAGCAAATCCGATTGTGAAAGAAAGAGGTAGTCCAATCTGGAGTATCTATTGTGTGGAGCTGAGAAGAAAGTGAAATCCTTCGTGAACAGACAATTCTTGTAATTGTTTTTTGATTGATCTGAGAGCTTTATACGGCATAGTGGATGTGCCTGTCGAGGTATCATGGGTCGGGTTGAGGGGGACGTTAAAGTCTCCTCCAAGTATGAGCATACCCTCGCTGAACGAGGAAAGGCAATTTAATGTGTCAGTAAAGAATGTAACTTGGCCGGAGTTGGGAGCATACAAATTTGCCAGTGCCAGCGGTCTGCCATGAAGAGAGCCCTTGACGAAGAGAAAGCGGGCCTCTTTATCAATATATGTATCTTTGACTTGGAATGGGCAATTTTTAGCTATCAGTATGGACACGCCTTTGGTTTTTGCCTCTGGGTTGGAAGCATGAAATGAGGTTGGATATTGTGGGCTAGAGAGTTTGGGGATGGAGTTCGTCCTAAAATGAGTTTCCTGAAGGAAAGCAATGTCCGCTTTGTGTCTGTGAAGGGAGAGAAGGACTTGGGAACGTTTCTCTGGAGTGTTTAACCCCCGGACATTAAGGGAGAGAATTGTAGTTTTAACTGTATGTTGTCTGTGTTTAGGTTGCGCCATCTTGTGACGGTGTGGTAAATGTCGAGGCAGATAAAGTGTGTAGAAACGTGGGACTTAATTGAGTCTACGTAGCCTGAAGGAGGAGGAACCAAGCGGTCTGTGTCTCAGAGCTATGTGATACACCTGAAAGGTAGTAGGAACAGGTAAGTGGTAGCGGTAAGGGAAGGATCTAAAAAGATGAAAGCGAACTGATGTTAGCACTCAAGCACGGTTATGAAGGCGCGAGTGCCTACGAGATCTATGTGTGTAGGCTATTAGGGGGGGAAATTCGGTGATTCGCAAGAACCAGCTTGCCAATCTGAGGAAACAGATGACCTGTTTCCCTGTAGCACCAAAAAGGTTCAGTGGCCGAGAGTCAAAAATACTAAGCTGAGGAGAATAAAATATGTGTGCGTCCACTGAGTGGGGGTTGGCAGAGGTCGGTAAACAAAGGTGTGTGTGGATACGGAGCAGCCGGTCGCCGCCTGAGAGAGTTAGTAGGGAATCTAGTATGGGGAGGACTAGGCATAAGGACATGGGGTCCTGGTTAGACAATGCGTGTGTATTGCGAGGGATCTTGTGTTAGGTCGGTTAAAGAATGTGAGTCAGGTGAGGATGCCCAGGACATGTCAGGGCATCTGGGGCTTGGGGTCAGGGGGTGTAGCCAATAGGTCAGAGTATAGCGTGGTCAGATGTATCCTACCCGTATCGCTGTTGTGTAGTCGTCCTGGAAACGTATCAAGGCGATAACACGCGATGTCTAGATGTCTAGCGAAGGGCCAGAGCAACCAAGGGTTCTAGGGGGTTCCTTGCATTGTCGGTGAGAGTTGTCAGCAGTGTGTTTCCTGAAGAAGAAGACATAACAAAAACAAAAGCAAGAACAGAAATAAAAACAAAAACAACCCCTAAGCCTGGTAGTGAGTGGTGAACCCTTATGTAGAAAAGCGGCGGGGGCCCACATCATGCTTGTTAGGACATCTCTCTGATGGTATAGCCATGAGGGGCGTGAGTCGGGGGTTGGCTAGTTGAGAGAGAGTCATATCGGTAACCGACAAGGCCAGAGCGAGTAGGCCCTATTACACATACATGCTCAATGAAGTAAAAAAGAAAGAAGAAGAAAAAAGGGAGAAAAAAAAAAGGGGAGAAAAAAAAAAGGGGGGGGGGGGAGGGGGTAATCAATGGCATAAAATAGATGAGGTAGGAACATAATAACATGGAATCCAACAATACAGCGATACAGTGATGGTCACAGGAGGCAGCTAATTCTAACCCGTAATATCAGGGGGATGGGGAGCTTATGTGGGATAGGGATAGATATGTGACTTGCTGGATAATAAGTATGTACCCCAGAAAAGACGGAAATAAGCATCCTAGCCATAATGAACCTATTACAAGTAAGCAGGGTATGGGGGGGGGGGTACAATGTCGAGAGGGTTATAGCCCTAATCACATAGGGGCAGGTATTATGTGGTAGAGGGGGGTAGCCTGCCTGTGACCAACACCATAGCAGCATTAGCATGCAATTATCCTCATAGAAGCTCATTCAAGTAACAGGCGACTTACACAGTCCTCGTTATACCCATCTAGCTGAAGTCCCAGGGATAACGAGGAGTTGGGGGGGGGGGCAAGGGGAGCGATGTCCAGGGATCTCGATCGAACATGGCAGGTTAGACTTTTGCGAAAGTAGAAAGGAGACTATGATCTGCTGAGGTGGTCCGTGTAGGTGTACCGATCAGGGGGAATCGTGTGTATACCGCAAACTAAGAAAAGACAGAGCTTCAGCGCGGGCCGGTATGGAACTGAGCCGGCAGGTCTTGCACCGGTGAGTCGAGTAGTGATCGCTGTGGCTACCCGTTCAGTATGGGGTTACTGGGTTGTCCGTGAAGATAGTCCAGAGGGTGGATACGAGGGGCGACAGCAGTCAGCAGGATCATGTAGACTGTAGGGATGGGAGCAGTTCGTTGCTAGAGCAGTAGGTTGGAGTCCGGAGTCAGGTGTAGAGCAGGACATCTCAGCATAGTTAGTACCGATAGCGGTAGTGGGACAGATGATCAGGGGGGTCGACCATGCTACACGGGGTACAGCGGGCAGTTCGAGTCTATAACCGTAAGGGGGGGGAGGCGGGGGGGATTGTCGGTTTACTTATCTGAGCATGTGAAGGTTGTGGAGAGGACTACTGGAAGTTAGCGAGCCTGGTGGTCACGACGTGTCCTCCTGGAGAGCGGTGCTGTAGATGGGCTCGATCCATGTGCGCGGCCAGGAACCTGAAAAGCTGCTCGTGGAACGGAGGGATAGCGTCGTCTTCTGGGTTGGAATTCCTGTGTCCATGGGGTCTTCTTCCGGTGCAGCTTTCTTGGAGGGTGGGGGACGGAATTCCGCATACCATTCCGGGGCAGCCGTATACGGGATCTCCAGAGTTGAGCAAAAGTGATGTAGGTCCTCCGGGACCCTGAGGAGAGCAGACCTCCCCTGGGAAGAAGCCGACAGGGCAAAGGGGAACTTCCACCTGTACTGGATCTCCCGCTCTCGGAGGACCTCCAGGACAGGGCGCAGTTCTCGGCGACGTTGCAAGGTAATGGCGGATAGATCCTGGAACAGGCGGATGTCTGCACCGTTATGTTGCAGGGTGTTGGCAGAGCGGGCCCTACGAAAGATCTCTTCCTTTAGCTGGTAGTCTGTGAGGCAACAGACTACATCCCGAGGCGGATCCGATTCTCTACCCCTGGGGCGTAGAGCGCAATGGATGCGATCCATGCTGATTGGGGTATCGGGCGGTCTGGCCAGCAGGGAGTTGAAGAGGGCAGAAACCTCCGGTCGTAGATGGTCCGCGTCAATCGCTTCAGCTAATCCCCGTATGCGGAGGTTGTGGCGCCTGCCACGGTTATCCAAATCCTCTACGTGTCGGTTGAGGTCCCGCAATTGTAGTGTGTGGGTGTCCAGCTTTTGACATGAGCGGCGTAGTAAAGTGGAGTGAGAGGAGACTGCGGTCTCCACATCCTGGACTCTGCCAGCAATCGTTTGGATGTCCAGTCGGATGTCCGAGATGGCCGCCGTGAGTGCCGCAGTCAGGGTGTCCTTGATATCTGCAGCCACCGATCGCAGGTCATGAAGGCTAGGCTGTTGGGTCGGCATGAGAACTATTTCAGACTGCAATGTGGTCAGCCGCGGATTGGATGAATGCCGTGGGCTAGATTCTTGCGCGGGGCCTGTAGGCCGTGTGGAGCCTCGTGTTGGCGCCATATTGCCAGTTTGGGACCTGAACATCTCCGGGATGTTCTGCAACGATCTGCCGTCGGATTCCCTCGGGGATCTAGATCGTAAGGTGGAAGAGCTGCGAGAGGAGGTTCCCATGGTGGCAGGGTTGAATAGCTTACAAAAATCCCCCGTTGTAGGCAGAAATCACTCTCAGGCGGAGCTAACAGATTAAGCTGCCATTCTTCACTGAGGTCAGGCCACGCCCCAACATTTTTACCTTAATGCATTCCTTGCATTAAGGTAGATAAAAAAATGTTTTGGCATCAGCATTCCCCCTCACCCCCCCCCCCTTTTACTTTCCTGAGCCCTCCTTTGATCTAGCGCTGTGCAGGTCTACAGCTCTTCTCTCCCCCACTTCTGGGTTTCACTGGCTCTCCTGGGGCATTGGAAGCCATTGGCTCCTAGTGCTGTTAATCAAAGCCAGTGGCAGGGGAGCGGGGTCGAGTCCCGCTGTCTGTGTACATGGACTCAGCAGCGGGGCTCAGGAGCGAGCATGCACAAGTGACTACCCATGGGGGCATTGGACAGAGAGGAGGGGCCAGGAGTTTCGGTGGGGTACCAGAGAAGAGGAGTATAGTATAGTTTGTTTAGAAAATTGTAGAGAGCACGCCACTCCCTCATAAGGTAGTGGGAGTTTTAAGGATGTGTTTAAAACTATCACTGGCGTAAGCACAACCACAAAAAAGTGTTCATAAAATTATTAAATGTATTAAAGGTTAACAAGTTAAAAGGTTACAATTATGACATTTAGTCACAGAAAATAGACCAATGAGCAATAGCATTTGGTCATCACTATTTGACCATAATTGATACTCAATACACAGGATAAAGGCAGATGCTTGTATATGTGGAAAGCCGACGTGTTTCGCAGACTTCTTATCTGCTTCTTCAAGGCAGCTCGGCATGCATCTATAACATTGTGTAGATTATAAAAAGATACCGTTAATACCAATAACAATTATTTTATTCACATTTATAGAAGATTATACAATGGGTATGAGTGCTCACCAAACTTGTGGTATTGATACTTCAGCGACCGCAACACCAAGAGGGAGCGGAGATGACACACCCTACAATGATAGGGAGGTGAAGCCAGATTCACCAGCCTGGTCTCATGGACACCGGACAGTATAGAAAGCTTGATATAAAGAGGCCAATGATCGTCTAGGAGTACCAAACAAAATTGTTCAAATAATAGAACCCTTTATATACCCATGACCATAGCAGTATATGTATATATATCATATGTGGTCAATTGTAAGAGTGAGTTTGGGTATAAGGCATGGATATGAGACATCCAATTGGCCCATACCCAAACCCCCCCCCCCCCCCCCCCCCACAATCATCACAGCCCCACTATCCGCCCACCCACACACAAAAGGAGCAGAGCCTAGGCAGGAACAGGTGCCCCGTGTATAATAGGACAGTAGGGGAAATCATCCACATTAACCACTTGGATTACCATGATTATTGCACTATAAATAAACCAGAAACATGGGGCATAGGGAAAACTACCATTGCCACAGTATAATATACCTGCTAGATATACACTTGCCAATAAAAAGGTGGGATAAACAGAACACAATTCCTAAATGCCTATGAATATATGTTAGGGTTATTAAAACATAAATATATGTGACATTACCTCAAAGTGGCTCTCAAGAACAAATACCCCAAAAAGACTGAGAAGTAGGGTGGAAGTGCACCTCGATCTCAACACGCTTCACGAACCGTCACCACAGTGTGCGTCACGACGGCTCAGCTGTTTATTGGCTATGCTTAAATACACGGTCCCAGCCGCAAGTGAATGAGCCGGAAACGGCTCACTGACCTCACTTCCGGTGCGGGTACCCCTGCAAGTGCGCACGCACCAAGTTCCCGGTCACGTGATACACGCTGAGACCCGTGATACAGAGCGCAAGTGCCACCCACCCAAAAGATGTAATAGATGGATGGGTGCCGAGGAGAGGGAGACCTTGTCCACCAGGGGCACCCGAACGTTCAAACAATAACCTACACAGTAAGGTAATCAAATCGCTCTTAATGGTGAAAAGTACAGCTGCAGAATCCCCACCATCAAGTTAATAGTACTAGACTGGACATCTCTCAACTAAAACACAAAAAATAATGATAAATAAAAGATGAAAAATAAAAAACGACAACATTAAAAATTCAATAGTGTTATGAATTGGGTATGTAGGAAATTTTATTTTATACATGCAATAACCATGGTGTTATGACATAGATTTAAAGGAGTAGTACCTGGTCCCAGAATTGGGTGGATATTAGATTACTAAAGGAAAGGTTTAAAAGAAATTGTATTCATACCAGGCAGACTAGTTGCTCTTTGGTTATAGATCCATTTGGCTTCTTGTTGGAGGATTTTTTTTATCAAAATCACCTCCCCTTTCCAGAAGTATGTTTGTTTTTTTGTGTTTTTTTTTATTTTATTTTTTAAGTTTTATTTCTTTATTTATTTTTTTAATTGTATCTCGTAATCCTTTGAAAAATGTAATTCCTGTCCCTTCCTGGATACCCATACTTCTCCACTGTATCTATAGAAGGAGACATGCCTGTCATCTGGGCTGAATTTCAAACATGTCTGCCATTTGTTCATCTCCATTACTATACATGGTGGATTTTTTTTTTTTAATACAAACGTTTTTATTGAGAAAAAGAGGCATGGACAATAAGCATTATTTACAGTGAATATGACAATATAGAACATGTAACAGAGTGTAAAGCCAGTGATTACAGAGTTCAATAATCAAGGTTAGGAGATCGGCTTTCAAACTAGAGCTATTGTGGTCTGCTTCCTTTTTATATTGTTACATCTATCGGCTTTCAAACTAGAGATATTGTGGTCTGCTTCCTTTTATAATGTTACATCTATAGGATTTCGTGGGGAGACTGCCATGAAGAGAAAGACCTAAGGAAATCTGAGGACAATGTAGGCTCCACCACATTAACGTGACACTTCGGCATCAAAAATATTAGAAACAATACTAACAAACCATAAAACTAAAAGGAAAAGAAGAACTCAAAGACTGAGATATAAAACATAATAGTTTACGGGAAATCAAGTTGGGAATTGCTGTCGGTAATACTTCCTTGTGTGCAGGTGCCCTAGTGGTACAGTCAAAGAGGTATAAAAGTGCACACGGGGCCCAGGACCTCCATTTCAGATCATAAATGTGCATGGTATCCATGATAGTGTGGAAGACCTTCTCCATGAGTTGGCTGCCATTAGTTTAAGGACCTGATCCCAAGGGACCCCAGGGGAATGCCAAAACAAGGCTATAGACCAGTGGACCGCACTAAAGAGTGTGTGAGATAGTTTTTGGTCTGGGGGAGGGGGGTTGATCCAGGTGTGACAGCGAAGAATAAGCACATCTGGTGGGTTAGCGTAGTCAGGGCACCTGTGATCTCGGCTACCTTAGAGGTTACTTTCTGCCATAGGTCCCTCAGAGCAATGCAGCTCCAGAAGATAAGTAGGTGGGTCCCCTTCTCAGGGCAGCCTCTGAAGCAGTTCTCTGAGACAGTGGGGAAGAATTTGTGTAATTTAGCAGGGGTATAGTACCACCTGGTGTGTAACTTTACCACTGTTTCCTTCACCGCCACAGATTTTGTACATTTATGCATATTGGAGATCCTATCAGACCATTCTTCTGGGGAAGCAACCACCCCAGTCTCCTGCTCCCAGCTAAGTATGGCAGATGATTTGTCTGGGAGGCCTAGGCTGTCTAGGAAGGTATATAGAAGGGAGATTGTCCCCTTGTCTCTGGACGCAGGGTTACATAGTTTCTCAAATGTTGTGTCCCCGACTGAGGGAGCCCTGGGGTAGTGTGAGGTAAAGAAATGTCTAATTTGTAAATATTTGTAGAATTCAGTACTGAGTAAGGAGTGGGAGGATTGAAGGGATAGGAAAGAGCAAATTACCCCATCCTTCTGAAGAGAATCTAGGGTATAGTGGTCTCTCGTGGTCCATAGAGTGAAAGCATTCGGGTTGGGGAATGCTGCGAGAAATGAGGGGTCCCCAATATATGATGCCAGCCTGGGGTCGGGCGGGAGTAATGAGAATTTTTTCTTATAAAGGGCCCATAGATGTAGGGATTGGCCTACCAGCGAATTTAATGTGGAGACATCCTTAGGGCGAATTGTCTTGGCCCGTAGTAATCCTGGGAGGAAATATGGGGCTATTAAGATCCGCTCAAATCGGGGCCAGGGGATTTTGAGTACGGAGGTGTGCCATTGTGCCAGTTGTAATAGTCTGGCTGAGAGGTAGTATAGCCAGAGGTTTGGTAAACCCAGGCCGCCCATGGCCCATGGTCTATATATCTTTTGTTTGCCTAAGCAGGGTTTTTTGTTTTGCCAGACAAACTTGTTTATATCTATTTTTAATGAGTCAAGAGTCTGGCGTGACACATAGTTGGGAAGGGCTCTAAAAAAAATAAAAATTTGGGGAGGATAGACATTTTCACTGCCTGGATCCTGCCTAAGAGAGAGATGTGGTATGGGCTCCAAGTATGTAGCAAATGTCTAATGCGAGTAAATGCTGACGGGTAGTTTGCACGGTTTGTGAAGCGTCTGTGCTAACTTAATCCCTAAATATGGCAACATCTGTCCATCCATGGAAAAACCAAAGTTGGATTGAATAGCTGTGGAAATTTGTTGGGGTAAATTTATCGAAAGGGCAGAGTATTTAGAGAGGTTAACTCCCAGACCAGACAGAAGTTGTGTAAGGTGGAAATAAGATTGGGAATGGAGACTATAGGGTCTGATAAGAACATTAGGACATCGTCTGCATATAAACTTAGTTTGAACTCCTGGTCACCCTTTGTATTTCCCTTAATGTTGGGGTCTAGGTTGATCGCACGGGCCAGGGGTTCGATGGCAAAGGCGAATAAAAGCGGTGACAAGGGGCACCCTTGTCTTGTTCCCCTGCCCAATGTAAAATAGTCAGAGTTACAGCCCAGGAGTTTAATTTGTGTGCGTGGGTGATGGTACAGTGCCCGAAATCCATGGATGAAGGCCCCTGAGAAACCAAATTTTTCCAGGGTTAGCTCAAGATATGGCCAAAGAACGCCTTGTGAATGTCAAGGCTTAGGAGTAGCACTCTGCAAGAGTGTAGATCAGTGTCTTGGATGATGTTGGAGGCGAGTCTGATATTGTCTGTGATCTGTCTAGTCGGGATAAACCCTGTCTGGTCTGGGGAGATTAAGGAGGTGATAATATTTGAAAGTCTGTCTGCTAAAATGCGGCCAAAGATCTTTAAATCCGTGTTGATGACCGAAATTGGTCTATAGTTTTTGGGAAGGGTATGGTCATTATTGGGTTTTGGGATCAGGGACATGTGCGCTAGGAGCATGTCATCTGGAAAAATGTTGCCTTTGAGAATGTGGTTAAAGAGAGAGATTTCGGGTATGGGATTAGGTTGCCTTGGATTTTTTTTGTAATATGGGGCGGAGTACCCGTCGGGGCCCAGGGTCCTGGAAGGCTTAAGGGATTTGATAACCTTAATTATTTCTAGGTCAGAGCACGGGGCGTTCAGCTCCTGGAGGTGTTCTTGTGGAAGGAGGAGAGAGTAGTTCAGTGTAAAATTTAGAAAGAATCTGTAGCACCTCAGAGGGGTGAAAGGCTATATTACCGCTAGGGTACATGGCGGATTTATGGGGCAATTAGTGGCAGGGGTTCCTAAGAGATGCTGGAGACAGTCTAGATACTGCTGAGGTGCCAGAGAGATTCGAACTAGATCTGTATAAAATGGTGGTTTCCAGATCAGGCAAGGGATCACGCAGGAGCCAGAAGCAGAGTCATAATCACGGTGTGCAGAAGTCAGCAACAACTTGGCAGAAGAGGTACCAGTTCAGCAAGAAGAAGCAGAATCAGAGTTCAGGCCAAGGTCAAGATCAAAAAGGCAGCAGAGGTACCATGACAGCTGGTAGAAGGTAAACTTTTAACCCTTTATTGGGCCGCTAGCGGGGGTTAAAAGTGCCCCACTAGTGGCCTAAAAGTGCCTCTAAAACGACGATAAAGCGCCGCTAAAACTAGCAGCGCTTTACCGCCGATGCCCCCGCCCTGGCAGTGTGAAAAAGCTCTTAGTCACAAAATTAGGTCCTGCTAGATCACTTCAGGCTGGCCCCTTTTGCAGGTATAGCTATGTAAAACATTAGAAATAAGTGCTTATACTGTTTAAAACCCAGTAATACACTGTCTTATCCTGCTTTTCGCATGCTCGGTTGCTCTCTATGTTTAGGCACTGTGCCAAAAAATCAAAGCTACTAGAGGCCAATCTGCTAACAGCCTATAGATTTACTGCTGTTTAGGGGCTCTGGGCTTCAGCAAAATGGCAGCCTCTGGCAAGAAGAAACAGGAGCAATGCTGGAGGCAATGTACAGCACACACTTATTTTGGTAACATAATTATTAAATTTATTAAAATATTTTTATCAAGTTTTTTTTTTTTTTTTTAAGTTCTGCTTTGAAGTGTATGTATAGCAAAAACTTTTTTTTTTTTTAGTTCTGAAAATAGTAGGTAATGAGTAAACCCCACCAGTTAATTTTTAGTCTCTGCCCCTGTACAAAACAGGAAGTGAGAGATCACTAAGTAAGGGGAATCGCTTTTAGAGTTGTCGCCGGAATAGGTGCTCCCATAGAAAGATTTACCCTCACCTTTTTTTTTTCTGGGGACAATTGTACAATTTTGGATTATCAATCACATTTGGGTCTATTTATAAAAACTTTGCATAGCCATTCTTCTAGTGAATCTGCAGGAACATTCATTCTGTGTGCATTGATCAAAAACAACATTTTTTTAGGCTGTTTTCTCTGTTCTTTTATTATTTGCAGTAGTAAAATACTGAATTATGTTCACATTATCGTTGCAGCAGAACATTTAGTTTGGACCAATTCGCAAAGAAGGAATGTCCATGCAGATTCTCTAGACGAACAGCTATGCAAATATTTTCTAAATAGAGCCCTTTTTGTCTTGGTGACAATGGTCACACGACAAATAGAGAGAGTGAACATCCTAAGGATGGACACAGACAACAATAAAACTGTGACAGGGGTTCTATCCCTTTCCTACTTTATCCAAAACAGAAAGAAATAATGCCTTTAT
Source organism: Lithobates sylvaticus (assembly GCA_028564925.1). Lineage (NCBI taxonomy): Eukaryota > Metazoa > Chordata > Amphibia > Anura > Ranidae > Lithobates > Lithobates sylvaticus. Next base: position 114,222,158 of record CM053035.1, on the reverse strand, counting down.
ATGTTTTGGAATAAAAAAAATGGTACAGGGTGGTGGGCAGTAAAATTGATCTAAGAAATTTAAAATTGAAATCAGTAAAACAGTTCAGTATGACAATTTATGTCCAGGGAAATAGTTTGAGTGTAAGGCCTGGTTCACACGAGCCCAACAGACAAAACGGGAGTGTTTTTAAAATAGGGTCTCCACCCATCTGGATTTCACGAACAGGTTTGGATTGGATAGCAGCAGGTGTTAGTGGACATGTCATCCGCCACTCCATAGGAGTGATTGGAGGCTCACCTGAAAAACTGACAGATGGACCTGATCAGAAAGCCTGTGTGAAAGGGACCTTAATCTGTGGGTGGCCAGGTGTAAATGGACTACTTACCTCTAATTACCTCCAAATCCAGCCAGATCAGAAAAAAAACAGATCAGAGATCAGAGGTCTATGTCCTTTTTGATAATTTTTGGACCTAAACATGACAGATTGCAGGTAGTCCGATTTAAACACTTAAAAGTCTGTTTACAGTATCTCACAAAAGTGAGTACACCCCTCACATTTTTGTAAATATTTTATTATATCTTTTCATGTGACAACACTGAAGAAATGACACTTTGCTACAATGTAAAGTAGTGAGTGTACAGCTTGTATAACGGTGTAAATTTTCTGTCCCCTCAAAATAACTCAACACACAGCCATTAATGTCTAAACCACTGGCAACAAAAGTGAGTACACCCCTAAGTGAAAATGTCCAAATTGGGCCCAAAGTGTCAATATTTTGTGTGGCCACCATTATTTTACAGCACTGTCTTTACCCTCTTGGGCATGGAGTTCACCAGAGCTTCACAGGTTGCCACTGGAGTCCTCTTCCACTTCTCCATGACAACATGACAGAGCTGGTAGATGTTAGAGACCTTGCGCATCTCCACCTTCTGTTTGAGGATGCCCCACAGATGCTCAATAGAGTTTAGGTCTGGAGACATGCTTGGCCAGTCCATCACCTTTACCCTCAGCTTCCTTAGCAAGGCAGTGGTCGTCTTGGAGGTGTGTTTGGGGTCATTATCATGTTAGAATACTGCCCTGCGGCCCAGTCTCTGAAAGGGAGGAGATCATGCTCTTCTTCAGTTTGTCACAATACATGTTAGTATTCATGGTTCCCTCAATGAAATGTAGCTCCCCAGTGCCGACAGCACTCATGCAGCCCCAGACCATGACACTCCCACCACCATGCTTGACTGTAGAGACACACTTGTCTTTGTGCTCCTCATCTGGTTGCCGCCACACACACTTGACACCATTTTAACCAGTAATCCATGTCCTTAGTCTGCTTTTCTTCAGCAAACTGTTTACGGGCTTTCTTGTGCATCATCTTTAGAAGAGGCTTCCTTCTGGGATGACAGCCATGCAGACCAATTTGATGCAATGTGAGACATATGGTCTGAGCACTGACAGGCTGACCCCCCCCCCCCACCCCTTCAACCTCTACAGCAATGCTGGCAGCACTGTCCTGTTAAACCGCTGTATGGTCTTGGCAACCGTGCTACAGCTCAGTTTTAGCGTCTTGGCAATCTTCTTATAGCCTAGGCCATCTTTATGTAGATTCTTTTTTTCAGATCCTCAGAGAGTTCTTTGCCATGAGGTGCCATGTTGAACTTCCAGTGACCAGTATGAGAGAGTGAGAAGGATAACATCAAATTTAACACACCTGCTCCCCATTCACACATTGAGACCTTCTATAAAGCCCCATACACACGGTCGGATTTTCCGATGGATTCTGTCCTATCAGACAATGTTGTCAGAAATTCCGACCGTGTGTAGGCACCATCGGACAGTTTCCATCGGATTGTCCGACGGACAAAGTCCTATCTCCTGCTGGATAGATTTTTTGACAGCAAAGTCCGATCACACCAAATCCGATCGTGTGTAGCGAATTCCGACGGACAAAGTGCTACGCATGCTCAGATCACATTACAAGACCAAAGCTATTGGCTACTAGCCTCTACGTAGTCCCGTCGTAGGCAACAAACGTCACCACGTTCAGAATGATCGGATTTTCCGACAACTTTGTCCGACCGTGTGTACGCAAAACCAACATCGGACAAAGTACGACGGACATGATCCGACGGACCTGGTCCTCGGATAATCCGAGCGTGTGTATGGGGCTTTACACTAACGAGTCACATGACACCGGGGAGGGAAAATGGCTAATTGGGCCCAATTTGGACATTTTCACTTAGGGGTATATTCACATTTGTTGCCAGCAGTTTAAACATTAATGACTGTGTGTTAAGCTATTTTTAGAGGACAGCAAATTTACACTGTTATACATGCTGTACACTCACTACTTTACATTGTAGAAAAGTGTAATTTCTTCAGTGTTGTCACATGAAAAGATCTAATAAAATATTTACAAAAATGTGAGGGGTGTACTCACTTTTGTGAGATACTGTACATCCAGCCGCCCATAGATCTAACATCGGTCCAGAAAGCTCCAGTTTTAAAATTTAGCAGAGGATCTATTCCCTGCTGATCAGACTGGATAGCACCCATTGATAAGGGGCATGCTGGTGAGAGAAAAGGGACAGAGAGATGAGCTCATCAGTGTGCTGCTTTTCTTTTCACTGACCAGTCACAGGATGGGAAAAAGGAGAGGACCCAAAAGTGAATGTGAAATTCCAGCAAAGAAAGGTCGGGTCCCCTTCTGTGTACAGCTAAGTTGAAAAGTCTGGCAGACTTTTCCACCCCTCTAAAAAGCCATCTACAGTGGATCACTTTTCAGAGGCAGTTAACAGGCAGTGAGGAGGTGATATGTTGCCTTCTCACTGCCAATCCCAGGCTACTTTCACACTCTGTTCCCAACACACGCAGAAACGTACTTACCTTAAACAGATTCTTAATGGCACCCTCATGCATCTGGTAACGCACATGATGTCGCGCATGCCAAAACGCATGGTGCCGCAGCATCATGGGTTCTGAACTGATGTAATTTTGCAAATGGTAAGGGACTTCTTTTGTGCTTTGAAATTATTGGGCTGCACTATATGCGACCCAGAACACCTGAAAATCACACATGCGCTCCATTGTACCTACATATTGTGAACAGAGCCTTAAACCTGTAAATGCCACACCAATGCAGGCATGTGCATTACTTGCAGGCTGGTTGTGGTGTGACCACATACACCTGAATTGGGCTGCAGTTGATGGCGGTACTGCAGGCCAAATGCAACAGGGGTTATCATTTTTGCCACGGCATGTGTACAACCCCAATCGGCAGCCGAATGCTGAAGGAGGGGGGGAGGTAAAATTGTGGCTTAGCTGCCTGTTACAGGTCAATGGCTCTCATGTATGTATTTAATCTGTGTATTTAGCTGTTTGCCTGAAGTTCAACTTTAAACTCAGTTGGGAATTTACATTAGTAATCTTATCAATTTGTGTTAATACTTTATAAGGAAATGCTTCTATTTATAGTTTGTAATTACCTTACCTATGCAGAACATGCTTCCTCATTACCATGGTTGTGCTTTATTAGGGTTCTTTCCCAGAGAATGGCAACCAGTCTAATTAGGCTGAATATTAACAATCCCCTCTGTAGGCGTCTCATTCTGTTACCTTGGTAATCACTAAGCAAAGGTGATGATTGCCAGTCTCCCATACAGATTAACAAATGCAAATCTATGTGAAAGTCACATAAACAATGACTTTAATTATACACCTTACAATAATACATGTATCAAACAATAAGTGTATATTTTCTTTGTACGTCTTAGGAAAAATTTGTACAAAAATTCTCAGAACATTAGAAAGCTGTTCTAAAGACCTCGTTTGTTTTTGACATTTGAATTCAGAATGAATGGACTTGCGAAAACCACATACACTGTTAGAAATGAATTCCCTCAACAACCTTTTTACCATCCTGCTCTTTTGAATTTTCTCATCACTGCGGTAAAAAACGAATTACACCCACTATTAATTAGAAAAAAGAACAAATTTCTTAGAAGATTCTTTTCCTAAGAATTTTTGCTCGAATCTCTACCCATCTATGGATATTTTATGTAGCGTTACCCCTGCAGGAGTCGCTTCATAGATTGGGTCCTCTGTTCTTCTGCCTCAAATCTGAGAACAAACTCAACCCCACTGAAACGCCAGGTTAACCACTTCAGCTCTCAAAGATTTACCCCTCTTCATGACCAGACCATTTTTTGAGATATGGCACTGCGTTATTTTAACTGACAATTGTGCTGTCGTGCGACGTTGTACCCAAATACATTTTTTTCCACAAATAGAGCTTTCTTTTGGTGGTATTTGATCACCTCTGCGGTTTTTATTTTTTGCTCTATTAACAAAAAAATACCGGCAATGTTGAACCAAAAACAATATTTTTAACTTTTTGCTATAAAACACATCCAATTTAAAAAAAAAAATCTAATTTCTTCAAAAATGTTGATCGATATGTTTTCTGCTACATATATTTGGTAAAAAAAAAAAATCCAATAAGTGTATATTGATTGGTTTGCGCAAAAGTTATAGCGTCTACATTCTATGGGATAGATTTATAAAACTTAATTTTTTTTTACTAGTAATGGCGTCAATCAGTGAGTTTTAGTGGGACTGTAACATTGTGGCGGACAAATCTGACTCTAAGCCCAGGTTCACACTGACAGCGGGAATGAAATCGTTCAGCTTCATTCCTGCGGGTTGCTGCACAGATGTCAATAGAAATCACACCCCGAAGTCACCAAAAGTAGTACAGAAACGACTTTTGGGAATCGGTGCGGTGCCGCAAATGCAGCGTCACACCGATTCGGACGGTGCCACTGCCAGCAATTGCCACCGATTTGGCATGCGATTTGACATGTCAAATCGCATGCCAAATTGCTCCATAGTGAACCAGGGCTAAGTGACACTTTGGGGACCAGTGACACCAATACAGTGATCAGTGCTAAAAAAAATACACTGTCACTGAACTAAAGACACTGGCAGAGAAGGGGTTAACATCAAGGGCAATCAGAGGGTTAACTGTGTTCCCTGGGAGTGTTTTCTAACTGTGTGGGGGTGCATTTACTGTGGAAAGACAGAGATCGGTGTTCCTGCTTAGCAGAGACACAAGATCTCTGTCCTCCCTTCTCAAAGAACGAAGATCTGCCTTGTTTACACAAGCAGATTGCCATCCTGGACCCACTGATTGGCTCCCGCTGTGTCCAATCACAGCAGGAGCTAGTCGCTGGCGGTGCGCACCCCAGATCCGGAAGTGTCAGATTCTGCCCTGCCGCAGTGGTGAACCCAACCCACTGCCGCATCAAAGGATGTGTAAAACACAGCGCACTCTTCCGGCCCTATCACATCATTGACTCATCATTTGTGTTTTACCTAATCTTTATTTGTAGAAAACAAATAAAACACATCATAATACACAATGCCATAGGTATAGGAATTTGCACATATTAGGGCAAAGGCAAGTATACCAGCATTTAAAAGGGAGAGGAAAAGGAAGGAAAAACAAAGGAAAAAGGTAAACATCATCAATGATGAGGTTACCCCTAGTTTAACCCAGGGGTTTCTCAATAGGGGGACACATTAACCTAGCCCCATAGTCGGCCAGAGGGTTAGCCTTAGCAATCCCTGGAAGCCTCATATCAAGGTGGCTGCAGGGTGGCCCCTCCCGCACCAGGGGAGGGGAGCCTCAAGAACCTCCATCAAACCTCCACCCAAATGTGCCCTGCTGGGCCCTCACAGAGCGGAGATCTCATTGGCACAGCAGAACAGTAGGCCAAAGTTGCAGTCCAGTGCAGGGGGTAAAACATAAACAAGAACTAAAACCTTTAACATGGTTTAAGACTAAGAAGCCGCTCCTATGGAGTTTATCATGACCATAATCGCCAATACTAATTGGTACATCTGAAAGGAAATGAAAAGACATTAAACTGAAATATAAAAATTAGGTTCAGGTAATAGCAACACTAGTCAGACAGGTACTCTCACCGAGGGGTCCGCTAGCTCCAACAAGGCGGCATCCAGGCTGGACGAAACCTGAGCAGGATCAGCTATGTGCTCCTGCCAAGTTGCCCAGATTCTAGTAAAGCGCTCACGTCTGTCCCTACATGTCGCCACTTACTCTTCAGCCTCCTGAATCTCAGCTACTTTCCTGTACCACTCCTCCTTGGTGGGCACCTGGGGTTGTTTCCAATATATCGGGATAAGTCGTTTAGCCGCATTCAGGAGGTGTGGTAGGGCACTTTTCTTATAATGGCTAAGCGGAAGAGTAGGAACATGGAGAAGGAAGTGGGCCAGGGACAATGGGATATCCACTATCCACTAATATCTGACCAAAATGGGCTAATCACAGGACAGTACCACAAGAGGTGCAGGAGTGTGCCCCTGTGACCACATCCCCGCCAGCAGCGATCTGTGACCGAAGGGTAAATGTGTGATAGAGCTGCAGGTACACGGTACCAGCGTGTTAGCAATTTACAGTTGGTCTCTGTGGAGCTAGTGTGTGTAAGTTTGTACAGATGTGCCATTTGCTCAAGGTCACGCTCCCTGTTTGCCACCTTTTAATACTTCCGTACATGAAAATAAATTTGAAACCACTTGAGTACTGCTTGTCGTCTATGCCACTTATGCTCTTCAGTCCTAAGACATATGCACATGGGCCAGCTGAGCCCTTTCAGTGAAATTGCAGCCATATTTCCTCTGCCAGGTGCAGCGTACAATCTGCCATTATCATGAAGGGCTGGGCGCTGCTGTACTCGTGTATATGGTAGTAAACACGTACAATGTAAAGTACAGTGTAGTCGTATAGAAAATATAGAACATAGATATAGAACTATGCATGATATTTTGGTTATGTTCCTCCCCAAAGGCAATTTAGGTTATCATTTTTCCCATGAACTTCTGTGACTAGGTGTGCCTCAGACACCTTTCCCAGAAGTAAATGTAACGCCATAACCCCTGGGGGCGGCTAAGATTTTCTGGGCTTACCGATTTCCTCCTCCGTCTTGTAGCTCGTCGTTCTTGTCTAGGGGTTCCCAGGGTTAGTACCCAGTAACTGTTGAGACTGACACTCAAATTCCTTTTGAGGATTTTTATTTGCATAAAACATTGAACAAAACACAGTCTCTCAGTTGGGAATAGAGGGCAAGGGTATAGAAGCTCAGGCACTTGGAACTTGCTGACACTTAAATAAATGTCTCTCTCTTTAGTTGATCCAGGGAGTAGCCACTCGCAACTGGATAGCTCACTGTTGGCTAAACCCCTGTTTGTAGATCTAGCAGCCAACAAGTGATTTTTAGCATAGCAAAGTCTCTGCCACAGACTTGGTTGTGAAACTTCAAATAAGCGCAAAGTCTCTCACAAGAACTTAGTTGAAACTGAAGGATAGGTTAGGAACTTTTCCTATGGTACCAGTATCTTTCAGCCGATCCGGTGATACCGTAGGAGATGCGGATTCCATACATCTCAGCCCTCCTCCGAAGAGTCCTCCCCTGGTCGCATGTAGAGTTGCTGGGCCTCTCCAATCCTGAGACGGCACCAGAACACTTCAGAATCCTCCTTCAGTTACTGTGCCTCGAACTAGCCAGTTCCGAGGCTCGGAAATGGATAGATCCCCACCCCAGGCCATGATGGCCCCTGGGGCTGGTAAGGAGGACCAGGACCATGGAGTCAGCAGACACTCCTGGACCGGAACAGAACTCACCCCGATCACATGACTTCAGCACCTTAAGTACCCCCTCCCGGAATACACAGCGGGGCAAGACTCGTCCACTGATTGGCTCCGAGAGAAGATTGGTACCCAATGTGTCCAACCAGACTGCGTTCTAAGACCTGTCATAGGTGCTCACCTCACCTATGACCAGGCAGGACCTTAATACAGCCCAGCCAAACTGATGCCAAAGTATAACCTAGAATAATTAACCCCAAAACTCAATTACAGTTCTGGGCAAAAACTAAAATTTACATGCATATCGCGCACTTTGAAAAAGTGCCAGCGCTACATAATTGATAAAGGAATGTGACTGACCCAACACTACCAGGTCTGGTTTTATTATATATTCATGTTCATGTTCTTACCAATAAGAGATACTGTAACTATCCACTAAACAAGAATCTCTAGTACAACGAAACCTCTGTCAATTAGTTGAGAAAACTCGTGATGTGAAAGCAGCTCTTTGGCCTTCATGTTACATAGCTTTTTCAGAACGGATTGATTCCAGAGAAATATTTGAGATACAGAGCTTCTATATAATAATACTGTAACGCAGTGCCCATTTTGTCACTAGGCTCAGATGCAGACCCCTTGAACTCCATTTCCCACAACTTGCTTGGTATCTGGAAGTGCCCAAGGAAGATACGTTTCTCAGCTACCTTTCTTCGGAAAGGCCACACCCGATGAGGCAGAGGTAGCTGGGCAAGTGATCTGCAGCCAGGTGAGCAGCCCACCATTATGAGAACCGGCCTGTGAGCCTAATAGAATGCAGCTGGCCAGTCCATCACCTTTACCCTCAGCTTCTTTAGCAAGACAATAGTCATCTTGGATGTGTGTTTGGAGTTGTTATCATGTAGTAATACTGCCCTGCTCCCCAGTCTCCGAAGGGAGAGGCTCATGCTCTGCTTTAGTATGTCAAAGTACATGTTGCCATTCATGGTTCCCTCAATGAACTGTAGCTCCCCAGTGCCGGCAGCACTTATGCAGCCCCAGACCATGACACTCCCACCACCATGCTTGACTGTAGGCAAAGACACACTTGTCTTTGTACTCCTCACCTGGTTGCCGCCACACACGCGCTTGACACCATCTGAACCAAAAAAGTTTATCTTGGTCTCATCAGGCCACAGGACATGGTTCCAGTAATCCATGTCCTTAGTCTGCTTGTTTCCAGAAAACTGGAATGACAGCCATGCAGACCAATTTTATGCAGCGTGCGGCGTATGGTCTGAACACTGACAGGCTGACACCCCAACCCTTCAACCTCTGCAGCAATGCAGGCAGCACTCATATGTCTATTTCCCAAAGACAACCTCTGGATATGATGCTGAACACATGCACTCAACATCTTCGGTCGACCATGACGAGGCCTGTTCGGAGTGGAACCTGTCCTGTTAAATCACTGTATGGTCTTTGCCACTGTGCTGCAGCTCAGGGTCTTGGCAATCTTCTTATAGCCTAGGCCATCTTTACGTAGAGCAACAATTTTTTTTTCAGATCCTCAGAGAGTTCTTTGCCATGAGGTGCCACGTTGAACTTCTAGTGACCAGTATGAGAGAGTGAGAGCGATAACACAAAATTTAACACACCTGCTCCCCATTCACACATGAGACCTTGTAACACTAACGAGTCGCATGGCATCGGGGAGGGAAAATGGCTAATTGTGCCCAATTTGGACATTTTCACTTAGGGATGTACTCACTTTTGTTGCCAGCGGTTTAGACATTAATGGCTGTGTGTTGAGTTATTTTGAGGGACAGCTCATTTACACTGTTATACAAGCTGTACACTCACTACTTTACATTGTAGCAAAGCGTAATTTCTTCTGTCCCATGATGAAGTCACGTGATCGCAACGAACACGCATCAGGACTGAGACACCGGAAGTGACATTATCGAGCTCGCTGCTCATTTTTACATAGCACTGTATTATTCAACTCAATGTGAGTATCTGTCCTTGTTTTACCTGTCATTTAATAAATACGCTGAAACAATACTATACTGTTGGTCCATTGGCGAGGTTTTATCCACTCCAGACAGTTCCAGGGCCTTAAAGGGGGGCGGCAACGCTAACGCTGACTGTAAGCAGGCCTTACTGACCAGCCGAACCGGAGACACCAAGATAGGATGCCAGGGGATCCCCAAAGGTTTCCACTCCCAAAGGCATACATTTACATGCTGTTACCTTACAGAAGTAAGGTAAGGGGACACCCATACATTACTCAGCACGGAGGATATAAGAAGCCTCCCAGCACTAGCATCACACCGCAGAATAAAGCACCAGAACCAGCACTTTATTGTTTATAAAGTCACTTGATCTGTGTTCATAAGTCACAAATTATTGCACTTTACTTATATTAAAATAGGAATCTGTCACGGATATTTTGACAGATTTTATTCACTTTAACCGCTTCCCGACCGCCTCCTGCACATTTACGTCGGCAGAATGGCGCGGCTGGGCAAAAGCACGTACAGGTGCGTCCCCTTTAAATTGCCTAGCCATGGGTCGTGCATGCGCCGCCGGCAATCCGGACCAGCGGACCCGATCGCCGCTGTCCCGCGATCGGGTCACAGAGCTGAAGAACGGGGAGAGGTCTGTGTAAACAAACCTCTCCCCGCACTTCCTACACTGCCTGTCACTGATCGGCTGTTCCCTGTCATCGGGAAAGCCGATCAGTGACGTCAGACGTCAGCCACGCCCTCTACTGTAAAAAAAAACACACACGTCACAGACCTAACCCCTCCCCGCCCCCTAGTGGTTAGCTCTTTCACTGCCAGTGTAATTTATACAGGAATCAATGCATTTAAATAGCATTGATTGCTGTATAAATGACAATGGTCCCAAAAATGTGTCAAAAATGTCCGATGTGTCCGCCATAATGTCGCAGTCCCAATAAAAATCGCTGATCGCCGCCATTACTAGTAAAAAAAAAATATTAATAAAAATGCTATAAAACTATCCCCTATTTTGTAAACGGTATAACTTTTGCGCAAACCAATCAATAATCGCTAATTGTGATTTTTTTTTACCAAAAATATGTAGAAGAATACGTATCAGCCTAAACTGAGGAAAAAAAAAGTTTTTTTATATATATGTTTTGGGGATATTTATTACAGCAAAAAGTAAAAAATATTGAATAAACTCTATTTTTGTTTATAGCGCAAAAAATAAAAACCGCAGGGGCTATCAAATACCACCAAAAGAAAGCTCTATTTGTGGGGAAAAAAAGGACGCCAATTTTGTTTGGGAGCCACGTCGCACGACCGAGTAATTGTCAGTTAAAGCGACGCAGTGCCGAATCGCAAAAAGGGGCCTGGTCCTTTGGCTGCAAATTGGTCCGGGGCTGAAGTGGTTAAATAAGGATTCAACATCAATTTTTTATCACTTTGGACTTTATTACCTATGATTATCAACGTTTATTTAAATATTTATCAACTATATTATTGTTCACCCATATTTTTTTATAATTTATCAACTGTATCATTGCCTACCTATATCCACCACTGTGTCATATATTGGTAATTTCTTCAGTGTTGTCACATGAAAAGATATAATGAAATATTTACAAAAATGTGAGGGGTGTACTCAGTTTTGTGAGATACTGTGTGGTATATATACATACACACACGTGGCTTTCCCCTTACAGCCACATCATTCATTCACATAGATCTGTGAATGGATAAAATACAAGCCCTGTCTGCCACACAAGCAGATGGATTTGTAGCTCTCAATGGAGCACGGGTGCAGTTATTACTGCACACATAGTCCATTGACACATATTCCAGCTTTCTATCTACAAGCTTGTACCTCAGTACAGACATAGAGCTGAAAGAAGAGTCTTTAGGAGCCTGGCATTGCACCCACAATCCACTGGTTACAATCCTTTGCTGGCTCATTTGCAAAAGAATAAAAAAAAAATTCTGCAAAATATATATAATTTTTGCGCAAAGGTGGACTTTTGATTTAATATACATACTGTTTGTACATGCATGTATGTGTGTGTGTGTATACATGTATTGTTCAGGGTGCCGGGGATGTGTCCTGGACAGCAGGTATGTTTCCTCATTATTTAGGATATGGTCCATTTAAGGGGGACGATAGGGTGAGGCGCTTTGAGGCAGACCGTGCGAAGAGAGAATTGATGAACTGTACTCTCAGGATTGGTAAGTCCTCATTTGGGACCTGGGATCTGGAGTTCAGAAGTTCAGAGAGGACCTGGGTGTCAAACCCTGACTACAGGGACTTTGGGCTAAACTGCCTGAAAGGGAAGCTTAAAAAGGGGAGGCAAACAAATCAGCACCTGTCTGTGAGGTAGTGTGGAGTGGTTCACAGCTATGATAAAGTGTGGACTATCTGGGGACCGAGGCATGGTTTTTCTGAGCTCCTGTGGCCTTCACATTACCCTGAAGTAGACAGGAACCCCCAAACCCTAGTGTGGGACTTGCATACTGGTGGTGAGGTGAGCCATTCTGTTGTTTTCATAAAATCAGAATGATGGACTGTTTTTCTATCATATATATATATACAGGGGCGGACTGACAACTGATGGGGCCCCCGGGCAATAGAAGATCATGGGGCCCCCTGCATCCCAAGCCACACCTGCACAGGGGGGCATTGGGGTGGAGCACACAGGGAGACACTGGGGGGGGGGGAGCACACAGGAGGACACTGTGGAGGGGGAGAGCGCACAGGGGGACACTGGGGGAGGGAGAGGGCACACAGGGGGGACACTGGGGGAGGGAGAGGGCACACAGGGGGACACTGGGGGAGGGAGAGGGCACACAGGGGGACACTGGGGGGAGCACACAGGGAGACCCTGGGAGGAGGAGAGGGCACAGGGGGGCACAGGGGAGGGGGGAAGCACACGGGGGACACTGTGGGGGTGGAGAGCACACAGGGGGTCACTGGAGTAAGGCGCACACAGGGGGACACTGGAGGGGGGCACTGGGGGGAGAACACACTGGGGGGGAAAAACACAGGGGAACACTGGGGGGGAACACACAGGGGAACACTGGGGGGGAGCACACAGGGGAACACTGGGGGGGAGCACACAGGGAAACACTGTGGGGGAGCACACAGGGGAACACTGGGGGGGAAACAAACACAGGGGAACACTGGGGGGAGAGATTACAGGGGGGCAGTGTGGGGGGGGAGAGCACACAGGGGAACACTGTAGGGGGAGAGCATACAGGGGGGACAATGTGGGGGGGACAGTGTGGGGGGAGAGCATACAGGGGGGACAGTGTGAGGAGGGGGGAGAGCACACTGAAGTGTGGCCCGAGCCCCATACATCTGTACTGCGCCCTCCCTCCGATGGCGACCCTCCAGTAAAAAAAAATTTCACTCACCCGATGCCTGTAATAATACCCCTAATGGCGCGCTGCTCCCCGCCGGCCCCTCCTCTCTTCTCGTCCGTCCTAGACTCCTAGGTGATACAGTGCAAGCACCTGCGATAATACCGCTAATGGCGCGCTGCTCCCCGCCTCCCCCTCTTTCCCTCCCATTCATCATGGACGGGAGGGAAGGAGGGGCCAGCGGGGAGGAGTGCGCCGTTAGCGGTATTATTACAGCCGCTTTAAGGGGCCTCTCTTTGGGCCGGGCACGGCCCCCTAATGGCTCCGGGCCCTCGGGCGGTGACCGAATCACCAATGGGTCAGTCCGCCCCTGTATATATACTGTATAGATATAAAAAAATGCAGCCATCACATCTAAGGACTGAACTGCAGTATTATACTCAATTTTTGTTCTTAGGTATACATAGCTCCCAACTGTCCCTGATTTGGAACAAAGTCCCTCTGTCCCTCTTTCTTCCCCATTTGTCCCTCATTTTGGTCCGATCTTTATATTGTATATAAAATGTATTATTTATCTTTCAAAAAAGTGTTTCACAGTGCTACAATTTTCATCAAATTTCTAAATTGCTACATTTGTAAATTTCAAAAGCCATTATAAAGGAAAAGTAGTGGTAAAAAAAAAGTACTTGAGGATTTACAATTTTTTGTTTTGTATAATTCTCCTTTAGGCGGCATGGCAGGGGGTGTGTGCTATGCCTACATACTTTTGCTAATAGGTGTCCCTCGTTCTCGCCTCAAAAAATTGGGAGGTATGGGTTTATATATACTTTAAGTTAATAGTTCAATGTGTAAATGCAAACTCTTGCTTTACAAGATGTACTAGGCCTTGCCTACCAGAACAAAGGAAAACAGTACCCATGGCAGATCCAGTCAGAATGTAGCTGACAATGTGTAATGCAGGTAGAAAACCAGAGACAAGAACATCACTGGTTGGATTGGACAATGGTCTGATTTTCTCTTGTCCATTTGTTTTATAAATAAGGCCCACTGTTAGATACATAGTCAGTGCAGAGTAAAGCAAAGACGTCACTTCAGTGAATCATCCCTATACACCCCTGTGTAGTGACAGGCCTCAACCCTGATACCTCATTGTACGGATGTAGGCCTTGTCTGTAACCAGGTGCAACTGTGTATTATTCATTAGATAATCCCATGTGTAGACCTAAAAATATACTCATTGTAATTAGTTTAACCTGGAGCTGTATCTTAATAGGATTAACTTTAGTGGTTCATTGTCACAAGTTGTAAAACGTTTATGCCACTATCACACAGAAGATTATGCGCATACACCAGATCCCAGAAGCAAAAATCAGCAGAGTCTTCCGGCTGGTATGACGAGTATATGAGAACAGCCACAGCCGCTCAGCCTGTACAAAGTAATGAAAGACTGAGAGGGAGCGTCACATTTCGCATGTATCTGCACACCCATTCGGTTACCTGTGGCTTCCTCCATAATGCAGGTGAAGTGGAGGAGACTCAAAGTACTCAGTGGCTAGCATCTGCCAGTTGGTTGAACCCGACTGACCTGTGTTATTTTTCATGCGAACTATGTAACATACCTAAAGTTTAAAACATTAAAAAAACAGGCAGGTAACCACGCAGCAATGAGGCAAGGCGAGAAGCTTGTCCCATGACACCCCTAGACTAATTTCTCGACTGGGTCGTAGTAGGAACAGCTTATGTGTGGCACACTGATGAAACGTCTGAATATGCTTAACTAAAGGATTCAGCCCTTTAACCACTTCCTGCCCGGCCTATAGCAAAATGACAGCCGGGTGGTGGCTCAGTTATCCTGACGTCTTTCAGGATAACAGTAGGACACACCGCAACACCGATCTCGGTAAAGAGCCTCTGACGGAGGCTCTTTACCACGTGATCAGTCATGTTCAATCACAGTGTAAACAGGAAAAGCCGTTTATCAGCTTTTCCTCACTCGCGTCTGACAGACGAGAGTAGAGGAGAGCCGATTGGCTGCTCTCCTGACAGGGTGGTCTGCGCTGATTGATTATCAGCGCAACCCCCCCTCCCCACGGATGCCCCCCCAGGACCACCAGGGATGCTGAATATGCATGGCCACCAGGTATGCCCCCCTGGACCACCAGGGATATGAGTTAGTGCCCAAATATGATGCCAATCAGTGCCCAGACATGATGCCAATCAGTGCCCATCAGCAATGCCTGACAGTGCCATCAGTGATGCCTATCAGTGCCGCCTATCAGTGCCCATCAGTGCCACCCATAAGTACCCATCAGTGCAGCCTTTCAGTGCGCATCATGCCGCGTACTGATGATCAGACTATCCGGCGGACTTAGCCCAGCGGACAATCCAACGGACTTTCCAGCGGAGGTCTGCCGGACTTTACGAATGAACGGACTTGCCCACACACATCTACACACGACCGGACTTCTCCGGCGGACAATCCGCCGGACTTTAGGCGGAGGTCTGTCGGACTTTTCAAATGAACGGACTTGCCCACACACGGGGTAAAGTCCGTTCATTTTGAACGTGACTCCAGGTAGACGGGACTAGCAAAGGAAGCCAATGTCGCCGCCTCCATCAGCAAGATTGACACCTTGCTAGCCCTGTCGCCCTGCGGCCCCTCCATCCCAAAGCACCTTGTCCCCATGTTGATGAGGGGGTCTTCTCGTCATGCTCCTCCGCTATCTTCTGCTCTTTTACCGTTCTTTTACTAGCGGAGGAGCCCGGCTTTCTCCTTCGTCGCCGCTGTCCGGGGTCTTCTTCCGACTTCGGGGGTCTTCTTCCAACTTCGGGAGTCTTGTCCCGCTCTTCATTTCTTCTGCCGGGCCTCCGCTATCTTCTTCCAGCTCTTTTACTAGCGTTGGCCCGGTCTTTTTGTTTGTCGCCGCCTTCTTCTTCCTTCCGATGGTGACACAACGCTTTCTCCGGCCGCAATGTCACAGTCCCAGCATCCCCCGGATTGTGACATCATAAGGGGTGGGGTCACCATGTGACATTACCTGGTGACCCCGCCCCTTATGCCTATATAAGTCGCCACGTAATGTGTCCCTGACATTACAGGCAGAGAGAGTGTTGTGTCAACATCGGAAGAAGAGAAGAAGAAGGCGGCGGCGACAGCGACAAACCAAAAGACCGGGCCAACGCTAGTAAAAGAGCTGCAAGAAGATAGCGGAGGAGCCCGGCAGAAAAACCGAAGAGCGGTAGAAGTCGGAAGAAGACCCCCAAAGTCGGAAGAAGACCCCCGGACGACGAAGGAGAAAGCCGGGCTCCTCCGCTAGTAAAAGAGCGGTAAAAGATAGTGGAGGAGCCTGACGAGAAGACCCCTGGAGCTGTCTAATAAACTACTTTAAAAACCTGTGTTGTGTTTTTTTTATTGACACGTCTTCCCCCAGGTGAATGGGTAGGGGTACCATGTACCCCATACTCATTCATGTAGGGTGGGGGGCTGGGA
Source organism: Lithobates sylvaticus (assembly GCA_028564925.1). Classification (NCBI taxonomy): domain Eukaryota; kingdom Metazoa; phylum Chordata; class Amphibia; order Anura; family Ranidae; genus Lithobates; species Lithobates sylvaticus. Next base: position 114,205,692 of record CM053035.1, on the reverse strand, counting down.
TATGGGGGCCCCCTTATTAAAGGGGGCTCCTGGATTTCGATAAGCCCCCCGCCCGCAGACCCCGACAACCAACGCACCCCCCCTTTCCAAAAGCACCCCCCCCCATGTTGAGGGCACGCGGCCTGGTACGTTTCAGGAGGGGGGGGCGCTCGCTTGTCCCCACCCCCTTTCCTGACCGGCCGGGCTGCGTGCTCGCATAAGGGTCTGGTATGGACTTTGGGGGGACCCCCATGCCATTTTATCGGCATTGGGGTTTCCCTTTAAATCCATACCAGGCGACGGGGCTAGCAAGGTGTCAATCTCGCCGATGGAGGCGGCGACATTGACTTTCTTTGCTAGTCCCTTCTACCTGGAGTCACATTCAAAATGAACGGACTTTACTCCGTGTGTGGGCAAGTCCGTTCATTTGATAATTCTGGCGGACAAGCACACAGACCAGCGGAATAGTCCGGCGGACAATTTTCAAAAACTTCTTTCTAAGTCCGCCGGACTTTTGGGAAGAAAAAGTCCGCCAGAGCCCACACAAGAGCGAATTGTCCAGCAGACTCTGGTCCGCCGGACTAAGTTCGCTGGATAGTCCGATCGTGTGTACGTGGCATTAGTGTCGCCTATCAGTGCCCATCAGTGCCACCTATGAATGCCCATCAGTGCTGCCTATCAGTGCCCATCAGTGCCACCTCATTGGTGCCACATCATCAGTGCCCATCAGTGCTGCCTTATCGGTGCTCGTTAGTGCAACCTAATCAGTGCCCATCAGTGAAGGAGAAAACTTACTTATTTACAACATTTTATAATAGAAACAAAGAAAAACTTTTATTTTTTAGTCCATTTTTTTATTTGTTTAGCAAGAAAAGAAAAAAACGCAGAGGTGATTAAATACCACCAAAAGAATTCTCAATTTGTGGGAACATAATGATAAAAAATGTGTTTGGGTACAGTGTAGCATTTAAAAACTGACAGAGCTGAAAATTGGCCTGGGAAGGAAGGGTGGAAAGTACATGGTTAAAAGGACTTACTGTAGTTCCCATGGGCAGAGTTGCCTAAGAAACAACACAAAGTAAACACAGCACAGAACTTACTACAAAGTGTCACCATAAGATGACATGATATATTAATTACAGATGTGTATTTTCATTTAGCTATAATACCAAGTCCTCCTGGGTTCAGAGTGTGATTGTGCGATAATACATGCACATTACATCACATGTTAACACAAATTGTGTTAGGGCAGCCCATTTATTTTAATTGGCTTCCAACGCACCCCATCACAAGCAAAACTGTACCTCACCCCCTTCAAGGGAAGCAGCAAACGTTTGTTAATTGCTAGATATTGAGGAGCACTACAGTGCAGGCGCATCATATTGTGTCGGGATGCCATCGAAAATCAATGACACTCAGTACACAGACACTATACCACAGCACAATCTGTGAACCAATCTATAATCTATAATATCCAGGGCCGGTGCTACCACTAGGCAAACTAGGCAGCCGCCTAGGGCGCACTGCTGCCTAGGGTGCCCGGGCACTGGAGTTCCTACTCTCTTCTCTCTGCTGCAAGCAAATAAGTCTCAGCATCAGCAGGCAGCCGCTGCTCCATTCGCACATAATGTCAAAGGCGCAGCGGCAGCGGAGGACTGTGTCTGTGTCCCGACTCCCGAATTAATGGAAGAAAGCAAACATTAACTGATGGGCGCTGGTAGGCTGCATTTGATGGGCGCTGGTGAAGCTGCATTTGATGGGCGCTGGTGGGCTGCATTTGATCGGCGCTGGTGAGGCTGCATTGATGGGCGCTGGTGGGCTGCATTGATGGGTCGCTGTTGGGCTGCATTGATGGGTGCTGGTGAGGCTGCATTTCATGGGCGCTGGTGGGCACTTCATTAAAAAGGTGGGGTATACATGGGAAGGACGAAGGGGGTGGAGCCAAGGGGGGCGGCAAAATTAGGTTTCGCCTAGGGTGTCAAAAATCCTTGCACCAGCCCTGATAATATCTATAACAATTTTTTTTGTTTTTTTAAGGATAGAATAGGGAATGGTTAAATACTTGTCATTTCCTCTCCTATACACAAAAGTGGTAGTAAGACAAAATCCTTCCAAAGTGAGATCAATTCTGTCTTAGACAACTGTCACAGGTGACCCTCCTGGATGTTTCTCTCTTTTATTTCTGTCCTGGCAACAACTGAAACTTTGGATTTTCCCTCACTTTTAGTCCCAATGCCAATGGGTTACCAGGGCAAATAGAGAGGCAAATAGAGAGAGTGAATCTGCTTAGCGGATATAAAAACCTGACCTGACCCCTCACCAGTCTATCCAAAATGTTAAAAATAGCTTTGTCTATCAATGCACTTTAATGGTCTTCAATATTCTTGTTGTTTGGTACTTGGGGGTTTGTATCATGTTTAATGTATCATGTTTAATGTTTTTGTGAATTTTTGTGAATCTAAAAGTCCCTTGAGTCCTTATAATTTTCCCATTAAGACAACATGCAACATTTAAAAGAGAAGTGCAGGATTTAAAATAAACAAAATTCATACTCGCCTTTATGGCTGCAGCATCGAACCAATGCTGCAGCTTTTCCCACCGGCACTGAGAACTGAGCAATCACATGACTGCTGATTGCTCAGTTCTGAGGCTTCAGAGAGCTGTGACTGTCAGTTACCGCTGCTCTTCTCTGCCCCTAGTGTGCTCACTAGAGCGCCAGGCTGTGGAGGGGGCAGGACCGGTGCTGGTTAAGGCTCTAAGAGGCTGAGCCAGTTGCTGGTCAGGCATCTGGGTGGATCCTGACTGTATTATTGCGATGGATCTTTAAATTGTTGTCTCAAATAGTTTGCTGCATACCTAACATAATTGATACAAAGAAAATAAGAAGGTCTTTTTTAAGGCTGGATATTTGAGCCACAGTTCACATCATATAGTTAAAGTACAAATAACTTTATTACAAAATTACAAGATTAAATTCCCCATAAAATCATATATTTTTTAGATTCTCTCAAACTGCCATATTGTTGTACATTCAACTACTGTATACTTCAAATCTCTTAAAGTGTTACTAACTGTGTTATACTCACTGTGGAACCTAAGGGCTTAATCCTCTGCATTGTGTAAAAAGGCTGTTTGGTCATGTCTTCTGTGATCCTCCCCTTCTTTTACTATCCCCAATCCATCTGCTGATAGAACAGAGGCCTAGGAGGCACTCTGCACATGCTCAGTTTGGTGTGTATTGTTAAAGAGTTTTTTTTTTTTTTTTGAGAGAGGTTGCATGTGATCAGCACAGAGCCCATCAGCACTGTCTAGCGAGAAATCAGGGGTCATGCGGCCTTATATAGGACAGTCAGAGGAGAATGAAAACTCCTCCTACAAGCTTTAACCAGTGCTCCGTCAGACACTGATAGAAGTCATAAGACTGCTCTAATTGCTGATGAGAAAAGGTATTTAGCAGTTTAGATTTACTAAAATAAATGCATTTCCATGTTCTGTGTACTGTGGGAGACCAGATATAATTAATGCAGGGTCCTGGGTTTAGTAACACTTTAAATCAGGTGATAGCTTTCAACCTTCTATAAACTTAATATCAGAAAAATATTTATATGGCTCAACGCATTTCCTGGGTCATAGTCCACTTCTATAGGGGTAGGCATCGGAAATTAATTAAGAACAACTCTATAACATTTCAAAATGGAAACAGTTAAATTACCCTAATCCAAAATAACTAAATGTTCATATGCTGCTCGCAGTCACTTGAAAAACCACTGGGGTTGTTGTTGGTTTGGAGGATCCAAAAAGGGGAACCCAAAACACAGGAGAAAGGAAGCCACTCACCAGGCATCCCAGGATTCCCTTCTCTCCTCTTCCTATTTCACTCACAAGGTGGCACAGAAACTATCAATATTGTTTATATTATTCTCCAAGATGTTCACATTTACTAAAAAGGAGAATTGTCAGAAACCATGAATCAGACCGAGAGAGAAGTACAGTTAAATCACATTGTTTAATAATTAAGGTAAATAGAACAAACTTAGTCAAAACATGCCAACGTTCGGTAACCGGATAAGCCAGAAAGTCGGGGAGCCAGGAGTCAGCGTAGTGGAACAGCAAGCAAAAGGAGCTATAAAGAATGTCCGCCAAGCAAGTCTTTAATAGGAACGCAGGAGTCTCTGTGATGTTGACCAAGGCGAAGGCAGAGATCATCTGGGCTGGACGGCTTAAGTAGGCAGGACTGACGAGCAGGATATCATCAACAGGTGAGTCACTGTGGAGAGATAGGAGCTGGCAATTACCCGACAGCTGAGCGGCCAGCTCAGAGAAGGAAGGGCTGAGCCCAGCCCTGACAGGAATAAAAGTATTCATAAAATAAGGGTCCAAAATGGAGGCTTTCCCTTGGATTTATCCATAAATTTTAAAGCAGAGCTCCACCCAAAAGAGGAAGTTCCACTTTAAGCACTTCTCCCCCCTCCCCTGCCACATTTGACGCAGTCATGCTGGAACAGGAAGGGGCCATCCCCAAATTGTTCCCACAAGGTTGGGAACATGAAATTGTCTAAAATGTCTTGGTATGCTGATGCCTTAAGAGTTCCCTTCACTATAACTAAGGGGCCAAGCCCAACCCCTGAAAAACAACCCCACACCATAATCCCCCTCCACCAAATGATTTGGACCAGTGCACAAATCAAGGTTCATAAAGACATGGATGAGTGAGTTTGGGGTGGAGGAACTTGACTGGCCTGCACAGTCCTGACCTCAACCCGATAGAACACCTTTGGGATAAAGCAGAGCAGAGACTGCTAGCCAGGCCTTCTTCCAACATCAGTGCATGACCTCACAAATGCGCTTCTGGAAGAATGGTCAAACATTCTCGTAGACACACTCCTAAACCTTGTGGACAGCCTTCTCAGAAGAGTTGAAGCTGTTATAGCTGAAAAGGGTGGGCCAACTCAATATTGAACCCTACGGACTAAGACTGGGATGCCAATAAAGTTCATGTGCATGTAAAGGCAGGCATCCCAATACTTTTGGTAATATCGTGTATATATTGTTATAATTACCAATGCATTATGACAGAGTACTAGAAAAATGTGAAATGGGGGCCTCAGCCTCTTTACTTATTAAACCTTAGCGACCCCTAAATTGTAACAAACTTACATACTTAATTATTTAAATAAAAGAGTAGATTACTGCCTTCTTGATTAAATATGCATCCCACTTCCCTGTAGATAGAAAGTGATATTTTAGTTATGCTCTATGTTTATATGTTGAATTAGATGGTCTTTTTTTTTTCATCCTGACTAACTATGTAACTATGTTCTTACTCCATAATTCCGGCGTGAGGAGATGTAAAATGGTGGTTGTGATGCATCCGGTTTCTGGGAGCATGAGCATCCTCACCAGTGACACCAGACACTTGGACATGATGACGTTATAAGATGGCACTGGAAGCCCAGAGGTCCATGCACCCGGAAATCGGAGCTGCCTCAACCACAATTTTACATCTCCCCACGCCAGAATTATTGTTGGGATCCCTGCAGAGGCTGGACCAGCTCGATGACGTCAGCTAGCAGCGGGCTTTTTCTGAATCTGAGTCAGCCTTTCTCAACCTTACTTCAGAGAAACTCTCAGGAAGTCTCAGGAAACCACTCTTAAATTGATTTTACCTACAGCTCATGGAACATTACCATGAACAATACGTTGTAGGAAGGTTTAAATAAAATAATAGATCATTTGGCTTACCTACTGTATTTGACACCCAGGAGGCTGAGCCACCTAAATTCTAACATTTCAGCCAAGCGGGGCTGTACACATGGCGCAGAAATGATGCTTTGCTTCGCTATCAATTTTAACTTCGCCTGCAGAGTTTGACAGGTGGCACTGCCTGTCAAACTCGTCTAATGAAGTAAATTGGAGCCCATTGCAACCGGGAGACAAACACTTGGCCCGTGTTTTCAGTGTATTATTTTAATATAAAATTACCTTTGAGATTAAAAAAAAGAAGACATTCAGCAGGCGGCAGGATTGCCTACTGAATGCTTGTCAGCTGCTGCTATACCATCTTCTGAAAAGTGTTCCTCCGTGGACCGCTTTTCAGAGGGTGGTAAGCACTACCACTAGTGAGAAAGAGCCTTTAGGGAACCCTGGCTGAAAAGGGCAGGTCTGGATTCTTTCACCTTTTTGTAAAAAGCCCTGTGACAAGAACCAAATTCTCGCTACTGTTATAAGCACGTTCTTCCTTAAAGAAGTTATTGAGTAACTTCGATTCACGTTCTTGGCAATGAAGTTTGGTTAGTGAGTGTCTGGAAGTGAAGTTGTTTTGTTTCTTTCAATCGAAACTCTGCAATTCACTTCCTTACTGACCTGGTGGATAGTTAGGATGAACTGTGGTTACTCTGGGAGGGGTTGTGTGATCAAAGATTTTCATTGTACACTTAAAATCAGGTTTAACTTCTTTGTTGTGTTATCAAAATGTATTTCAGTTTGTTTGTAAAGATAGTTATATAATTATTAAGAGACAGTTAGCGAGTACCGTTAAGATAGAACTTTTTTTTTTTTTCATTTGAATGAAGTAAGGGAGGGTTCTAACACCTGTTTTGTTTTTGCCATTTGTGTCCCATTAGGGAGATCCCTGGTTGTCACCATAACTACTGTCCCCATTGAAAGATTTGTCCTGTATGTCCTGTATGTCCTGTTTGTCCTGTTTGTCCTGTATAACCCCAGGTGACTACCCAGAATTTGGGATTTCCCTTCACTCTCGGTGATACTGGTAAACAGGACAAATGGAGAAGGTGAATCTCCCTAACGGGGGCACAGGTAGCAATTAAAACCAAAAAAAAATAAGTTTTGTCTTTTAGTTATACTTTAACAAATACAGTTATATCTTGTACCAGAATTATTTTTGGGTACTTTATTACGTACACCTGATCATTGATACAAATAGCCAAACAGCAAAGGATATGGCTTCAAAACTCAAATATTTAAAGCATGCAAGTATAACTAGAAAAGCTACAATTTCTGGGGAAATTGTGTGATGTGTTCTTGCCTCCACCTACTGGAGTGGGCGGAGTGGCTTGAGTAACTAAACTTTTTTTTTTTTCAAAAAAATTTTTAATTTTTTTTTCAAATTTTTTTTTTTTTTTCAAAAATGATTTTTATTTTTTTTTCAAAAATATATATTTTTCAAAATCGGTGGTCGTAATGTTTTGGCTGATCATGTTGTGGTCATAATGTTTTGGCTGATCATGGGGGGGCATAAATTATTTGGCTGATCATGACATAACGATATTATTTTTTTTTTATGGGGGGTCAAAAACTAGCTATAATTCCCCTCAGAGCTGTGTGGGACTATCTATAATTCTCCTCAGAGCTGTGTGGGACTAGCTATAATTCTCCTCAGAGCTGTGTGGGAGGAGCTATAATTCTCCTCAGAGCTCTGTGGGAGGAGCTATAATTCTCCTCAGAGCTGTGTGGGAGGAGCTATAATTCTCCTCAGAGCTGTGTGGGATTAGCTATAATTCTCCTCAGAGCTGTGTGGGACTAGCTATAATTCTCCTCAGAGCTGTGTGGGATTAGCTATAATTCTCCTCAGAGTTGTGTGGGACTAGCTATAATTCTCCTCAGAGCTGTGTGGGACTAGCTATAATTCCCCTTGGAGCTGTGTGGGAGGAGCTATAATTCTCCTCAGAGCTGTGTGGGACTAGCTATAATTCCCCTCAGAGCTGTGTGGGAGGAGCTATAATTCTCCTCAGAGCTGTATGGGAGGAGCTATAATTCCCCTCAGAGCTGTGTGGGAGGAGCTATAATTCCCCTCAGAGCTTTTGTCACCTCCCACTCTAGTTTTGAACATTTCTCCATTCATTCCTATGGGACAAATATTTCCGCAAAAATTACGATATTTCATGAACCGTTCGGCGAAACGTTCCACAAAGTAATAGCACACCATTCGGTAACAATCCGCACGTTTCTATATATATTTGGTATATGTAGCGTAAAAGCTGTGGGAGGAGTTAGGGTGGTAAATTTGGCTATAATAAGAATAATAATAATATATGTGTGAGATAACAATAAGTGTTCTTGCTATGCAAGAACACTTAATTAAAATGGACCCCTCAGTTTTTTTAATCTTTAAAAAGACATTTCTAACAACGGTATCCAGATTTTCAAAATCTGTACCTTTTATCATCAAAGCAGCAGTCCAAGACACATAATTTTGCTGAGATGACACTTTCAGTCTGCTGCAGGCAGGGGGAAGCATTTTCTTAACCTGATCATAGGCTAATGTTTTTTTTTCATTCAGCCTGTAGAACAACCTACATAATTACATAAAGCACAAAGCGCTTAGGACCGTACACATGACGTGACCATGATGCTTCGCTTCATGTTCTCAGCAAAAATGAAACCCCTGTTGCATTCTGCTGACAGTATTGAAGCTGAACCCGACTGATTCAAGTTAAAGCAGAGCTCCACCTAAAAGAGGAAGTTGTCCTTTGGGGCCTCCTCCCCTGCTCCTGTTTCTAAAGTGGAGCTTTCGAGAGAGGGGGGGAGCAGGTACCTGTCAAAATTGGGTAATACCTGTCAATTGCCTAGACAATCAGAAGGGGATCTCCCCCCCCCCCCCCCCATACAGTTTTCTGGGACACATAACAGGTCCCAGAACACTTTGCAACCATTCACGACATGCAGCGCAGCTCACGCATGCACAGTGGGCACCCGGCTGTGAAGCCACTAGCTGTGTGCCCACTGTTAAGATGCCGACACCGGGAACAGCTGAGAGGAGGTGAACATGTCTCAGGTGAGCACACCGCTGGAGTGTGTGGCTGTTTATTAAATAGTAAATGAGTGGAAATTCCTGCAGATTAGGAGAATCCCTTAGCCCCCACCCTCCCACATCACCAGAATTGGTGTCCTTATTGGAAGATCCCCTGCCAGGAACACTGAATTTTCACAGGCACTCCAGAGTCAAACAACAGTCTGTGACATTGTTTTTGTTATTTATTAGGGGTTAATAACTTGGATAAGGATGGAAGGTTATGGGATGCCCACTTGACTTGGGCAAAACTTTGGCAACAACTTCAGGGACATCTTAGTATATACAGTCTATATACAGTCTCCTTGTCACTCCTCCTGCACACACTTGCTTGCAGACTTCAGCTAAATCACCGTTAGTTGATCTGGCAGGCAGGGACTCACAGCCTAGTGGCAGCTGGTGGTATATTCTTTGGGGGGGTGTTCAAAAAATCCAACTGATGACAACACCCCCCGGACGGTCGGGTCACAAGCACCCCCGCACCGGTCCCACAATTACCCCATCTAGGTCGCTTCCTTCATCCTCCGGGCATCCGTGGCGTCTCCAACTCTTGGTGCTTCACGGCCGCTTCTTCTAAATCTCCGCCCTGATTGGCCAGGAGGAGAATCAGGAAGACAATAGCGAATATTATTTTGCTATTGTCCCACAACTGGGTGGGCTTGGGGCGCAGTGCTCTGCACCTTGAGCCCACCCTTTTTTAAAGCCTTTTAGAGCCTCTGGCTCTAATCATGCGCTTCTAAAAAAAAAAACCTTGAAATCCATGCGTCCGATGCCCTACATGAAGATTAGAGGGCCGGACGCATGGATTAGGGGGGCTGGCACCACTGTCGCTACCCCTTGTTGTGTAGCAAAATGTCAGTGAAAAAGCTTGCACATCTCCTCCTGTGGTTACTGATCCCAGCACCTCTTCAGGCACTGCCAACTCACTGCCAACTCACCTGGCTACAGCTGGCCCTTTCACTAGCCCCCCCCAGGCTAACTTCTCCACACCAGTTCTCCACACTGACTCTTCATCAGCCCACCCGGCTGACTCTCAGGAGATCTCCCAGGTAAGGATGAAGTCTTAAGCACACCACTGTCTTCAGTGAGACTGGCTACATGTGGCAGGCTCCCCCTTTGTTAGTCCCCAGCAGTGCTGATCTACTCACGCTGTCCTCTCTCTTGCTCCCATTCCTCCAGGAAGAGATTTGCTTCTTCTATGTGTTTTGACTGGATCCTTCCAGCACCCGAACCCTGGCCCAAGGTCACCCCTCAAACTAGGGGGTACCCCTGAGGGCCACCGACAGCCTCCTCAGCACTGTATCTCTATCTTCCACCCAACTGGCCCTGCTGGCATGCCTATTTGAGGTAAGCTCTGCCCCCAGTTTTTGGAAAGAATTCAATTTCCTGCAAGAAAAACGCATACACTGTAAGGGCCCTATCACACGGGCTGTCCGATTAGGTCCACTTGTCAGTTTTTCAGGTGTACCTAATTGGACACTGCACTGTCCTCTATGAAGCGGCAGATGTCAGCGGACACATGTCCACTGGCACTCACCGCCATCCGATCCTGTCAACCAAAAACAGACGGATGGTGGTCCTATTTTCCATCCGTCCATCAGAGAGGAGAGAGAGGACTGTGTTTGTGTCCACTCTGCACAGTGGAGCAGTGGCCTGACTTCCTCCTGCCTAGCGGGGATCAGTGGAGCGCTCCAGCAAGCGGACTCTGTTAAGTGGAGGCACCCGTGTGAAAGGGGCCTTAGAAATTAATTTGTTCAAGAAAAGCTTTTCATCCTGATCCTTCGAATTTTCTTGTCACTATGGTCAAAAAAAAAGCATCAATTTGACCCCACTAACCATTAGAAAACCAAACAAACGTTCCTAAAATTACAGTTTTCTAATAAAATTCTAATAGTGTAAAGCCACTTTAAAAAAAAGAGAGCTTACTGGAATTTGTGAAAATGTGTTTTATGGTTAAAAAATAAAAAATAAAATCAAAGCAAAAATATGTGTAGAAACAATCAATGGACCCATCAAAGTTGAAAATTGTGAATGTATTAAAAAATGTAAATGTATTATTTTGATCTAATTATTACAGTTAAATAGCATGTTGGACTAATAATAGTATAAGCAGTTGGGGAACTAAATGATATAAAATGTGATTAAACAGTAATAAAAAGAAGAAAATGTCAGTTTTACTTTACATTGCACTGCTTAATCGTGTGTCATATCTTCTAGTTCTAAGCTTTACCAAGATGAGTCTATTGTGCTATTTAATTCTCCTAACTATGCATCAAAAGAATCCATCTATGTTGTTTAATTAGATTTTTTCCCTACCTTTGATGAGTCCACTGATTTATGTTCCATATATACACTTTTCAAAGGTTTTAGATTTATGTTATGCACATATTCCTAATGAATTCTTTTTAACCAGGAATTGTTCTGTTTAGTGCCAGTAAATTACCTGTTCCTTTATAAAATCTATTATTTTATCTTTATCTGGGGATTCATGGCATCCTCCTCATATCCTGTCTACATTAACCACTTCAGCCCCGGAAAGGATTTACCCCCTTCCTGACCAGAGCACTTTTTGCGATTCTGCACTGCGTTGCTTTAACTGGCAATTGCCCAGTCATGCGGCATTGCACCCAAACAAAATTGATGTCCTTTTTTCCCACAAGTAGAGCTTTCTTTTGGTGGTATTTGATCACCTCTGCGGTTTTTATTTTTTGCGCTATAGACAAAAAAATAGCGTACATTTTTTTAAAAAAGCAATATTTTTTACTATATAATATAATTTTTTCCTCAGTTTAGGCCGATATGTATTCTTCTACATATTTTTGATTAAAAAAATTGCAATAAGCGTATATTGATTCATTTGCGTAAAAGTTATAGCGTCTACAATATAGGGGATAGTTTTATGGCATTTTTATTATAATTTTTTTATTAGTAATGGCGGCGACACATTGGACACTTTTGACACTATTTTGGGACCATTGTCATTTATACAGAGATCAGTGCTATAAAAATGCACTGATTACTGTGTAAATGACACTGGCAGGGAAGGGGTTAAACACTAGGGGGTGATCAAGGGGTTAAGTGTGTCCTAGGGAGTGGTGACAAGGAGCAGTGATATCTGTCATGTCACTAGGCAGAACGGGGAAATGCCTTGTTTACATAGGCATCTCCCTGATCTTCCACTCCGTGACACGATCACGGGCACCCGGCGGACATCGAGTCCGCGGGACCCGTGGTCACGTAGCATGCGGCGGGCGCGCGAGCCCACAATGTCGCTTCCTAAAGGGGACGTACCTCTACGCCCATTTGCCCAGCCGTGCCATTGTGCCGATGTATATAGCCATGCGCGGGTCGGCATGTGGTTAAAAATTACTTTTTAGCCCAATTCTGAGCACTGAAAGAAAAGAGCTGCTCATTAAGAAGCAGGAGCCCAGCCCTGATATGTAAAGCATGCAGTTGCGACATGCTGCTGCAGCCTTCCAAGGGTTAAGTCTAGGTTCACACTGGACCGATTTGGCATGCATTTTGACATGTCAAATCGCATGCCAAATCGGCAGCTATTGCCAGCAATGGCACCCTCCGAATCTGTGCAGCACCACACCGATTCCCAAAAGTAGTCCCGTACTACTTTTGGCAACTTTGGAGGGGCGATTTGTATAGACATTTGTGCAGGAACCCACACAGATGCCTGTCAAATCACCACTAAAGTCAGACTGCATTGCCAGGTTGAAATTGTGCGTGTTTCTAACCCGCAGCAATGTGAGCCTGGGTTAAAGCAGGCAGCGCCTTCCAGCTTCCTTTTAGCTGCACGATCCACTGTCAATCACTGTTGTAGAAGGAGGCCCCATTTCCAATCAGTGCACATGACCATGCCACATAGGGCCAGATTTCCATCACTGGAGTTTGTAGGCAAACAGCCATCTGTCCTCCAAGCCATATGCCTGTGCTATGATGACCTCCTTTACACAGGACATATTTTTGTTTTACTGAACCTACCCTGGATTATAATGTTAAAAAAATAAAAAATAAAAAAAAATGTATGGGATACAAAATGTGTAGTCAATATCTGTTAAAAAAAAAAGCCACCTCTTTGTCGGTGCCACCTATTGGAGCAAGTCTAGCGTGCCTAATGGTAAATCCAGCCTCTTTGTTCTTAGATTATTACACTTCCTCTTTAAAGATCGAAAACTTGAAATGACGGAAAGGGGAAATCTAAAAGGAAAATCTCTAACATAATACTCCAATCACCTGGAGCAGCATATCATGTTACTAAAATGCTATTCACAGAAAGATTCTGTATTATTTAAATCATATTACAAATACCTGATCATATGTTGCTGACACCTATTTATACCTTAGATCTTACTGGAATGGATAAAGCAGGTGTGACAGGTTATTTACACTTCTCTATATCAACTGCTTTGCTGTTCTTAGTCTTTATATAATCTGATCCTAGAACAGCTCAGTGCTGCCCTCTATGTGACTTTTCACAGACTGCAGTGTCTTCCTCTTCTGAACTTGTGCTGCAGCAAGGACTGATGTCCTGGTGTGGAAAGCAATGTAAACAGTGTAATGTTAGGCTGTAATGCGCAAAATGCTTTTACTGCAATGTCATGACTTAGCAGCCTGGACAATTTTCTACAATTTGTGTCAACAATTTAGGGCTCCATTCACAACTGAGTGATTCGGATCGCGGCCGCAATCTCCACGACCTTGCCTAGAATCTCTGGAAAATGTGGAACGCGTTTGCGATGCCATTATTTCTTAATGTCACCCCAAATGAGGGACAATTTTACTGCAATTTGGAGCGGAGGGTGGCCCATTTAAATGAATGTTGCCACTTCAAAAACCCTCAAACAAAAAACAAAAAAAAGCTTTAAAAAAACAAGCGGTAGCAGCTGTCACTGCAGATCGCTCAGGTGTGAATGGAGCCTTAAGTGTATATTGACACCAGGTTGTGAGTTGCAACGCAGTGGTTGGTGTGCGGTGGGATGACAGCAGTGCCGATAGGCCAATTGCTGCGCATCGTATGGTTAACTTTCTTTTTGTATATTTTATTATTATTGAATTTACACAGTGATGTTTCAGTAAAGTGATACTAAACACACATTGTTTAATTTACATTGTCCCTTCTTATTCTGTATGTGGATGATGGCACTGTAATTATTTTAATAAGAAAAATATAAGTACCTTTTTCCTAATCGATATACAGCTGTCACATGACCCAGATCTTTCGCAGCCTGTCTGCAGAGAAACATAAGCAGGAGGAGCTTCTAGTCTTCTGCTGCTGGCCATGTGTTCAAAATAAAAAAAACAGCCTTTGGAATAGAGTAAAAATAAATAAATAATATCAATAAACTGTTTTAAATCATCATCCAAATATATATTTGTAATTAATCTTTATTATTTTTTGGAAATAACATGGTGTGGGCGGATTTCTGACAGTCACAGGCTGTGTCATGCGCCTCCAGCCTGTGTCGTAGAATAAGAGGGAGGTAAAGCCTCCATTAATCTACATGTAATATCTCACCCACATTGTGTTTAGCTGGTTAGTGGGCGTGCAGGAGAAGGGAGGAAGTGGGCTATCATTTATCACTGTGTATACGTCCACATATGTGACTCTATAGTCACATGGGCTGCTCAGATGTGATAGTGAGGAAATGCTCAGCATAGAAACTCACTGAAAACTGAACATAGCTCTGCAAAATCCCTAGCTGAATTGGGGACATGAACAGAAGGTGGAGAGAGGGAGCAGCAAGATCAACCAGTTTTTTTTTTGCAAAATACAGAAAACTAATCTTATAGTGACTGAGTATGAACAGCATGCAATACATAATTTATTGTTCGTTTTTATGATGTGAGTTTAGTGACACTTAAAGTTCTATTTGCCACCGCGCGGTACAAGGTGGCGGATTTCTTCACACTGCTCTGTGCTGAAAAGGGTACTTCCTGCCGTAGCTCTTTGCAGCGTGCATCACTACAACGCGGTGGTGTGAACCAGCAGGTAGGAGCCAACGCATTTTGCGGTGGTGCTGCACTGAAATAGCCAGTCAAAGCAGTCCTACTGTACCTGGTGTGAATCTACCCTTTTGTTAGAAGAGAGATATGGAAGCTACCAATGCCAAAGCAGGCTTAAAAAGAGAAGTTTATTTCATCATGAATCCTCCTATTGGATTATATGTGCATTTAATGTGGTATTAAAAGATTTTTTTCCCAAAATCAAATAAAAATAACATAACTCACATGCAGTTGATTTATTTTTTATTTTTTATTTAATCCTCTGAGCTTTTTTTTTTCCAATTGTCCCCTGGCTGTACTGCTATAACCCTACTCTCCCTTTCTGCCCTCTGTACCACCAGGACCTTTGGAGTCCTGTGTGAGTCTCTGCAATGTGCACGTTAGCGCTCTGTACTGCAGCTTTATGTGCAGTTGTTCAGAGCACCGCACACACAGCCACACTGAGATGGACACAGCCGCTCTCAATCATCACCATGGAGTAGGAGAGGAATGACTTTTGCTCGGTGTCTCCCATACACTGCTCTAAACAGCTGCACAAGAATCGTACACAGCACAATGCAGAGACTCGTATAGGGCTCCAAAGGTCCCAGCAGAATAGTGGATACAGAGAGAACAGGAATATAGCAGAATGGTGATAGGGGTGATCTTCGCGCTGTTGATGAACTAGTTAAGAGCACTAACTCAAACAATAAAATCAGTGGATAAATGAATAAATATCTAAGGTGCCAACTCAAATGTTGTATGTGGATAAAATCCTAAAAAAGCAGCAAAATCTAAAGGTAAACACAATCCCATAAAGATATAAATAAAATGATGATTTTGCGCTAATATGCACCAAAGTGATGTGAATAAATATGGTATCAAAAAATGAAGTGGGGTATATATAAAATATACGCAGTGCTAAAAATAAATGAATATTCATAAATATTCAGTGATAAAAATTCATAATACAAACACACTGTGCCTTTAAATAAATTAAATGCAAAGCTGCAAGTGCATCCAGTGCTAAAATACGTGTTAATAAATATCAAAATAAGATATCAAAAAATAAACATAAATGGATCAAGAAACACACAGTGATATGCCAAGCCGGATAGACGATACCGGAAGTGCTGTGAGACAGGCGGGCTATCGCCTTTTCGTTGATGTAACTCAATGTTTTAAATGTAAGAATTTATTTACTCCTATTAAAGTGATTTTTTAGACTTGCTTCACGATTGGGGCCCCCCTTCTTTTGTTCTGTTTAATCCCCACCTCTGGCGAGTCTTGTCTGTGGGAACGCTGCCGCCATTGTCCTGTAGGGGGCTGGAGAAATAACCCCAACAGAGGTCGTTAGAGTGAGGGAAGACTGTGTGAAGGGAGGAGAGGTGAATCCAATCTTTGGAAGCAAGAACCTCAGGAGCCAGCTGGGAGAGGCTGTGGAAGTGGAGCGGACCCTCTGGTGCTATCTGGATGCCCATGTATTTTTGTTTACAGGTGAGAGGCTAGAGAGCACTATTTAAGGATAAGGTCTTCACTACCCTATACCCCTTATGGTGAAGAATAGGAGACTCCCAACATCCCTGCTACCTCTCTTTGTTTTGAGGGACGGTTCTTGAACTTTTGTACCAATCAGATTGTCTCATATACCCTCTACCATTATTATCTAGCATCTAATGGACTCTGTATGCATTTAATCTATGGACTTTATTTCATTCCTTATAATTTATTCTCCATTACCGATTTATTCATCTATTTGATATTGATTAATATCACTGTGTGTTTCTTGATCCATTTATGTTTATTTTTTGATATCTTATTTTGATATTTATTAACACGTATTTTAGCACTGGATGCACTTGCAGCTTTGCATTTAATTTATTTAAAGGCACAGTGTGCTTGTATTATCAATTTTTATCACTGAATATTTATGAATATTCATTTACTTTTAGCACTGCGTATATTTTATATATACTCCACTTCATTTTTTGATACCATATTTATTCACATCACTTTGGTGCCTATTAGCGCAAAATCATCATTTTATTAATATAGCAGAATGGCCAGGGGACAAATGAAAAAAAAAAAAAAGCTCAAAGGAAAATAAAAAATTCAATTCATGTTAGTTATGTTATGTTATTTTTATCTGATTTCGGGATTTTTTTTTAGATCATTTTAACATTATTTACCTGTAAAAAACTCCTCATGTAGGCAGCCAAAAGTCATGAGACTGCTGCTTGGCACCGCCATCTTGGATGTGATATCAGCAGCCCCAGGAGACTCAGAGTTGTCACTAACATTATATTGTATAGTGTTTGTCTTTATCAGCTGCTACATAAAAGGTTATGTAGGAAGGGGAGGGACACAGGAGCTGGACCAGCACAAACAGTAATTAGACACTCCCAGAAGAGAAGAGGACTATGACCTGCAAGGAAAGAAGGGGGCTGTGCTGAGGAACTGACACTGTCAGTTTCCTAGCAAGTTCTAAGACACACTGCAAATTCATAAAAAAAAAACATTTATGAAAAGCAAAAAGGCAACGAAAATACTTTTCTGTTCTTTTACCTGCAATTTTTATGTTGGTGACACAGTCTCCTAAAATGGCAGTTTCAAGACTGTAATCCTGAGATTTACTTATCTACTACATGCTAAACAAATATGTGTGATGAGTGAAAACAAAGTCTGAAAGTTTTCGATCTCATTTTCTTTCTCTGAGACTCTTGCCTGCTTTATTTCCTCATTCTTACCAGAATTGCATAAGGTGAGGGGAAAATCGTTTCTCAAGTTGCATGAAAGTGTAAGTTCTTCTTCTGAACATTAAAGTGATACTAAAGGTTGATTTTTTAAAATTAAAATAAAAAGATGTTATACTTATCTTCTCTGTGCGATGATAGTGCACAACATGGTCCCTTACCTCCTGTTTGGAAGTCCCATGCCAATGCTGTCCACATTTCCTTTCTCCGTGTGTGTCCTCAGTAAGCCAGGTGCTAAGGAGGCACCTGTACATGTGCACTCTGGAGCTGGGCTATGTGAGTCCCTAGACACACATGGCACCAGTAAGCCATGCCCTTGCTCCCTCCTCACAGGAGTATGACTGACAGCAGCAGGAGCCTATGGCTACCACTGTGATTCACATCAAAAAAAGTGCACATCATTTTAAGAAAGACTTGTTTACCAGATAGCAAGCAAAATAGGCATTTTAAAACCAAGTAAATGCATTACTTTTCATATTATTAAACAGCTAGACAGTATTACACTAAAGCCAGTCTTATTGGGTCTTTTGCTGAAAGAGATGCATACAGACTACACAGCGGTGCCAGTGTGTGTGAAAGCTGATACAGCCATCTTGCTTGTGATTTTCGTTCCTAAGATCATCCGTGCAAGCAAAGGCATTGGCTGGGGTATAGCCATTGCCTATTTTGCTTGCTATGTGGTAAGCAAGTCTTTCTTAAGGTGATGGTGCACTAAGTGAATCATAGCGGTGCCAATGGCAAAAGGATTACCACTTCAAAAATGGATATACATTGTAATGATATTCAATCAAGGTTCTTTTATAATAATTGGGACTATTTTAGCGCGGCTTCTCATATCTTTTATCTATTTGTTGTGTATCTCACGTTAAGCTGCTGCTCTTTTTATTTATGTGTTGACACATTAGCACGGTCTTTTTGCCTATTTTATGGCTAACACTACCCTCAGCATCTCCTGTAAGACCAGAAAATGGGAGGAGAGCAGTGCTGCAGCCGGGACAGAGCTGGAGCAGTGTGAGGAGTCAGGTAATTGTTTAGGGATGGGGGTGGGTAGGATAGGTAGTGTGTTTTTTTTTTTTTTTTTTTTTTTACTTTAATGCCAAGAATGCATTAAGGTAAAAAAAAACACATTCAGTTTAGAAAAAAAGCTGAATTCCAGGTATGAATTTAAGCATACATTATCCAAACCTGGCCAAACCTTGCTGAAGAGGAGAATCTCTGTAGTAGCTGCTTCTGCTACTGTAATCCTCACGGTCTTCTGCACCCTTTGCCAAGCAGCTGCCTGCACAGGGGTCGCTCGCTCGACAAGGGCACCATTCAATAAAAACCTTGTACAGTACTTCTCTCAATAAATGCAAACCATTCTATGATTTAAATAGGTAGAGAGGCGGAGAGGTGTCATCACAATGGCATCACATGTTCTCCCTTGCTTGTGTTGGTTTTCTCCAGGTACTTCACTTTCTTCCCATACCCAATGCTGGTTGTGTGCCAGGCCTTATCATCTTTACATTATTTCCTGACCTCGCCAATGCCCTCTTGCTGAATGGCCCAATATCCAACAGACACGCCCCAAAATATCTTCCCAGAAGAGTGGAGGCTCTTATAGCTGCAACACCCATAGTTAGCGAATGGGATGTCCAACAAGCTTATATATTGATATTTTATATAGGTGGTACCTTTAAAGTCCTTACTTTAGTGTCTAGGGTTTTTGTTGGGCAATTTCTATTAGAGGATGTGGTACCGGACAACAATTGTCCAAATTTAGAGGGTCCTGCTTAGTGACCCTTCCTCCCATTTATCTCTTTTTTCTAAGCTTATATAAATGTGATAGTCAACTGCCATAAATACATTTAGGTAAAAAAAAACTTTAGGTTTAAAAGGCTCCAAGCTCACTACTTTAGGCAATTAGCATTTTTTGAGCTTCAGTTTTTTAGGAGCAGAAAACATTTTTTTTAGTAGAGTTTCCTGAGCATTTTTCTAGCAGAAACGCTGCTAAACACTCCTAAACGCTACTAATAGCGTTTTTGAGCTTTTTTTCCCCCTTTACTGCAAAAATTCCAATACAATGCAAATTTTCCTAAATGCTGCTAAAACGCTATTATAAAAAGCTATTACCAGCGTTTTCTTATCCAGTGATTTTGCCAACGTTTTTTTTAAGCATGGAGCCTTAATGTGCTAATATGCTTTGCATACTAGATCATTATGGCGTCTGGGGCCCAATTTTACATCTTTTTTTGCAGTGGCTTACTTGATTCTTCCTATTACACAGTTACTGTAAACTTTTTTCATGTACTTTATGCTTCTGTTAACCTGTTACAATGTCTGACTTTCCCAGTAAATACCATGCTTCTTATCTGCCACTAGAGGGCATATTATTCCTGGATTTGACAGCAGCAGCATATCCTCGTCTATGTTGGTTGGATGTCAACATCAAAATAAAGTGAGAAAAAAACCCTATCAACACATTGATATAATGAACACAAATCAAATTCCATATGTCATTTCTTTGTAACATGGTTCTAGCTCTGATGGTGTGATATTAATAATGGATAAAATGTGAAAATGCATTTAGTCTAATCTCTAGCTTATAATGTTTTTTTTTTCATAAATATATCCAGGCGAATATGTTGATGTGTTTTAGATGTACAAATCTAGCAAAAGTTCCACATATCCACAATAAGGAGCCGAACACCCCCCCCCCCCTCATGAACACCGTTAAAGTCTATGGGACACGAATGGGAAAAAACAAAAGTGCTAATTTTAAAGACTTATATGCAAGTTATTGCCATAAAAAGTGTTTGGGGACCCGGGTCCTGCCCCAGGGGACATGTATCAATGCAAAAAAACAATTTTTTGGCATTGATACATGTCATTGATCGTTTTTTCAGAAGCAGTGATTTTAATAATGCTTAAAGTGAAACAATAAAAATTAAAAATATTCCTTTAAATATCGTGCCTGGGAGGTGTACTTAGTATGCCTAAAGTAGTGCATATTTCCCAGGTTTATAACAGTGCCACAGCAAAATTACATTTCTAAAGGAAATTAAATGTCATTTAAAACTGCTCGCGGCTGTAATGTATTGTCGGATCCCGGCAATATAGATAAATAGATAGATAAAAATATCAAAAATACCAAAAAAAATGGCGTGCATGTCACCCCCAAAATCCATACCAGGCCCTTCAGGTCAGGTTTTTATTTAAAAAATCGTGTGGGGGCCCCCAGGGACTATATACTCTGAACAGCAGTATATATACTATACGGCCTGCCCTATATACTCTGCAGAAAATTGGGCTTTAGGTGTTGGTGGTACCAGAACACTGTAAGCCCTCACAGTTCCTCTTGGTGATCGCAGGAGCGGCCCTGCTGTGAAATATTTCGGGGAAACACAGCTGCACTATATTGTATACTGTGTACACCACCAGAAGTGTAGTAGAAACTCTACACACTGTATTAGATACTGTGCACACCACCTGCACTGTATTCCCAGTGTGAACCGAGTTAAAATGATTGCAAAATCCTATAATCCACTCTATTACAGTAGTATATAATGTATAATGTGTGTTTCTGTAATATAATTGTGCCAAATACCCTTGTTACAGCGCCGCTCTGCATTTCCCTGACCCGCCGGAGCTCTCTTCCCTGCTCTGAGCACTGAGGAGGGGGTGGCGTGGGGGCTGAGATCCCCGCTGGCAGCTGGGAGAAGAGGAGGAGAGCAGCGGGAGGTCAGCTGACTGCAGAGCAGCGCTGTACCGAAGGTATTTGGCACAATTAGATTACAGAAACACACACATTGTACATTATATATTACTGTAATAGAGTGGATTCTAGGACTTTACAAGCATTTTAAACTAGGGCTTATTTTCGGTGTAGGGCTTATATTGCAGCCCTCCTGGAAAATAACAGTAAGTCTCATTTTCAGGGTAGGTCTTATTTTCAGGGAAACACGGTAGTAGTCGGCACTACCGCAGTGATAGCCATGATCTTCCAGGACCTGTGCTGACCACAGGGGGTCAATTGCTCTGCACTGCTGCCATTCAGAGAATGCCTTGTATTTTTTTAAATTAATAAAGTCATTCTCTGATTGTACAAGGTGGAGATCATGATGTCACCACCCCTCCAGCAAGCTGGACCAATGTGCAAAAAGATTACACCTAGAGAGAACCTGTGTAACTATAAACTTTTCTAATCCTTATTCTTGTTATAACATGGTAATAGAAGTTAGTCCAGCATTGTTTTTTTTTTTTTAGCTGTTAGCGAGTCACAACCCTCAACATGCTTGCAGTTCTGCTAATGGAAAACAACAGGTCCTTTATAACACATTAAATAACATAAAACATTTAAAAAAAGTGCATTTCTCATTAAGTATTTATTTGGTCATCAGCAGTAGTAAGGTGACGTTTTGATATGACCACAGACCCCTTAGGTACCAGGCAATTTAGAATGGACCTGAAAAGAAAGAAATACAAGGATATTTATAAATATAAATAAATATATATATATATATATATATATATATATATATATATATATATATATATATATATATATATATAGAGAGATATATATATATATATATATATATATATAGATATATATATATAGATAGATAGATAGATAGATAGATATTTAACATACTAACATAATTTTTATTTTATTTTCAGGAAACTGTTTCAGCGCAAGAATAAACAAAGTAAGTGAGTTTTCCCAATTTTCCAAATACAAGGGTTGTCCCAGAAATTATCAGCCTGACTTACAGGAGACATAAGTGTGAGTTAATTTTAGGATATAACACTGCTTGTCTAGAAATGCCAAGAGACAAGCTGGTTACAAATCTACTGGGTAAACCGAGGACCTTAAAATGACAATCTACGAAAAGAAGACAAAGGAAATTCATAGAGCCTCAGGGGCTAAGACTCGCAGAGCATAATCCTTCATAGAGTACCGTAAAGAGGCAGACGGTGAAATTCAAGCATGGGAGAATGTGTGTTAAAGATGGACCTTCGTAAGACATACCATTGGGAACATACTAGAATAAACTTGGACAAGGTACATGGAATAATACTGCAAAATAGACACAACATAATATTTAGACATAAAAAAGAAAACTGCTGACTATTGAGTCCCAGAGATCCTGCCTCCAGAGCAGAGGAAAATCAGAACAGGTCTTGCACTGTTTCAAGTCAAGCTAAATAATTCTGCATAGTGTCAATACCCTCTCAATTTTTAATTCATTTTTTGGATTAGTATCTGTTCCCATATCTAAAGAAAGACTTGTTTGGATGGCTTAATACAACTTTTGCCACTGACAAATCTTATTTATTTATTTGTATAGTAACCCTCCGACTTTCAAAACATATGAGGTACCTCAGAGGAAGGATCAGATGGCATTTCACCTTAGGGTCTAGTCTTTGGAATAGTGGAACATAGTGAACAGATGGGCACTAGTCAATTTTTAATGCAAGAAATGGTGCTTATTGACTCTTACTCAACAATCCTGGGAGAGAGGGTTAGGGCAGAGGACTCACATGGACTAAGCAGATTCCAGATAAGGCACAAAAAGTATTTACAGTGGTTAGTTTAGGAACAAGCTTCTACCCATTTTTTACCTTCTTCTCAAGTCCCCGAATTAGGCTGGAGTGCCTTAATGGTGCTTTAATTACTTACCTTCCTGCACCCGCAGAGAAAAACACGCTGCTGCTTAGGTGATACATGGGGGGGCATTGATCCTAATGGCAACACCACACAACTGCAGCATGGTTTCCTGTCCTGGTACTTCTGCATTTTTTGAAAGGGTGCCAGTATCTTTTCCCTGCGTTTTCAGGAGGTACAGCAGCCCAGTCAAATGAATGGGCTGCTGTGCTACATTAGGAAATAAGAGTTGGCAGTACAGCTATAAAATTCCCCTCAGATCTAAAATTTGGGACCTTTAGAGGTATTATGTAGGAAAAAATACATATTTTTCAAGGCCCATCCCTTTGTAGTAAGGCTGAGAACTTTTGAGACAACCTATAAAAATATTCATAAACCCACTCGGTAGGTATGTATAAACTGTGCAGTTCGTAGGGCCGAATTACATCATTTTCTTTCCTTCTATGTTACTGTAACTATATAAAGGAATGTTGTTGGTCAGGTTATTTTTGTATTTATAACATTGTGGAATGTGTTGTTGCCATACAATTTAGTATGATAATACAGAACCTTACTTTTGAGTATGTTTTAAAGGGTTCAGTGAGTTGACTTTATATTTCTATATAAACTGGACAATAACAATAGCTACAGCAGGTTAGAAAGCTGCTTGCTGCGTAAAATGTGGTGCTATAAGGATTTTAGTAGCTCCAAATTCTTAAGACATTTGCAGCTACTGAACAATTTCACAAATTCACAAAATATTCATAAAACAATTTCAGAGGGAGTTAAAGTGCATCTAAAGCAGAAACCTTGTTTTCTCATCTTAGATAGAACAGGGAATGGCTAAATCGGGTTTTTGACCCATTGGGGAGATTTCCCTTTTACTTCATGTCTTGTGTGATCCAACAGGAAGTGAGAAGAAGTGCTTAGCAATAGTCGCCAGAACAAGTGTCCTCATTGGACGAATTCTTTCTCTCTTTTTTTTTTTTGGCTGACTTTTTTTGATTCTGCTGACAGCACTGTAAGTTTGAATTGTCCCTCGCTTTCAGCCATGGTGACAGTGGCCATCAGAACAAATAGAGAGTGTGAATATCCTAAGCAGGATAAAAAACAAAGAAAGAAAAGAAAGCAATACAAACCTAACAGCGGTTGTAACCTTTCAGTACTCTTAAAAAATGTTTTGGCTTTCAATATACTTTTAACTGCATCCTACAGTGAGCAGCCAATAGATTATTTACTTTATACCCCCATGTAACAGAAGAAATGTATCTCTCTACCTCCAACAGCTTGATTGTGAATAAAAGTAAGACCCTCATCTTGTTTACACTATTGGAGCAACTGTGATTGCCCTTGTATGTTTAAACACCATGAACTACCGGTAGTTTGGAGATATATTTTACAGGTTTTAGGCTGGGTTCACACTATTGCAAATTGGATGTGGGGAAATTCGCATGTCAGGAGATTGTGACCGACTCTCTATGGAACCGGTTCACACATCTCTGGAGCGGCTCCGGTGCGAATTGCACAGGAGTCTTGTGCGTCTTCTGGTCCATTTCAGGTCTGAATTCAGCCAAAAAATTAAGACTGAAATTGTACCTCAAACGTTGAACAGGGATGCCTGTTTTGAGCCACTCCATGCTGCGTTGTGAACCTAGCCTAAAGAAGTGCCCACACTGCATGTGTTAATTGCTTGTTTTGTCCAGGGCCACACAGAAAGGCTATACTCACCCTAACCTTTGAACCTCTGGAAAACAGTGCTCCCCCACATCCAGTGGTGGGCTATTCCTGCTGTTCTCATGTCCAGAGCCGGTCTATGAGTGTGATGACGTCAGGAACAGTCCACTGCACAAGACCGCTTGACCACCGTGACTGCATGGGAGGGAAAAAAGTTCTTCTTTAACTAGAATTCGGCTTTAACCTACAAAATAACGAAAAATTTATTATCAAATACTTACCGTCATTTTCCTTTCCTGATGAACTCCATAGCAGCCTACGTGTGGGTCAACCCCGCCTCCTCTCGAATGCTATAGGACCCCACTCCCATAAATTTGAGCTCACTGCTAGAGACTGCGTTCCGTAATTAGCCAACTCTTGACCAACGGGTGGGACCTCCGTCTGCCATGAAGTCCATCAAGAAAGGAAAATTACGGTAAGTATTTGATATATTTTCCATTTTCCTGACAGACTCCATGGCAGCCTACGTGTGGGAAATAACTAGCTACACTAACACATGGGTGGGTATGCTGATCAAAAAAAAAATGTTGATTTAACCTGTCAACCGACAGGATTCTTAAACCAAAGTTCACAGAAGATAGAGAAGCAGGCTCTATGCAGTAATGTGACATAAAGGTATTAATGGAAGCCCATGAGGCCAATTTGCACATTACGTCTGGAGCCACATGCTGGGCTGCTGCCCACGAAGCTGCCATACCCCTGGTGGAATGTGCTGTCGCCGCCTCTGAAGGAGCCAAGCCCTTAGGCCTATAAGCCTGCTGTATAAACTGGACAATCCAGGCCGCAATCGTTGTGGTCAAAGCCCGCTTCCCGTTGTTACTGCCAGAGTGCAAGATAAACAGGTAGTCAGAGCGTCTAAAGAAGGAAGTAACTTGCAGGTATTCCCTCAATAATTTGCCTACATCCAGAGGATGAGCTTCGGTGGACCCCTGGGCCCTGAATGTAGGTAGGACAATTTCTTGTTTTTCATGGAATACTGAAGTGACTTTTGGGTTTGAGCCGAGCATAAGAATGAGGACCACACAAGAGAAGTAGACGCACCCCCACCCGACCTGCCAATCTCAAAAAAAAAAGCTGGTTCTTGTCCGCTGGATGCCTGGCTCTTTTCCAATTTCTAATGAAATCCCTGCCGGGCCTGTAGGAGCATGCTTCCCTTGAACGCTCAGTACTGCGTCCTCTATGCTGGGGCTTCTTCTGACCAAACAGACGTCTATCCTGGGGTAGGAAGCCTGACTTCCCACCCGAGGCTTGGGATATAGCGCTATCCAGCCTTTTGCCAAACAACGAGCACCCTTCAAATGGAATCCTACACCAGGCCTGCTTAGATGCTGGATCAGCAAGCCAAGGGCGCAACCATAAGGCTCGCTTAGCCATGACCGAGGATAGCATAGTCCGAGCCAACAGGTGGATCAGATTGATAGAAGCTTCCCCCAGGAAGGCTGTTGCCAGCTTCAATTCCTGAACTGTCGAGCCCCTGGCCAGTTCTTCTGCAACCCCTCTGAGTACAGAATCCACATTCTCTGTCCAGGCTTCCATAGCCTTAGACATGGCTGCGAGGGCCAAGGCGGGTTTGCAAGCCATACCAGCTAGCCCGTAAATTCTCTTGAGATCTTGATCTATTCTTCTCTCAAGCCTTGAAGGATACCGCGTCCTCTAAGGGAAGAGCGACGTGTTTAGCTAGTCGCATCAAGGGGATCGTTCTCCAGATGTTTCACTTCCTCTGCCTTGAAGGGGTATAATCTAGAAGTTTTACTTGACATAGAAGTCTTCTTCTCTACCTTGCTCCACTCTTCATCAATGATGCCTTTCAATTCAGAGAGGAGCGGAAAACTGGAGCGTTCCTTTCCCAGGTGTTTAAAGAACTTCCTCTGCTTAGCCGGAGGAGTGGAAGGATCTTCCCACTTAAGGGCCTCTTTGGCTGCCTTAATTAGCGGAGAAACCGAGGTAAAGTCGAAGGCACCGACAAATTCATCACCCTCCAATTCGCTGTCTGAATAGCCGGGGGAGGCATTGTAAGGCTGGAATGGGCCCGGATCCTCCTGGGCCTCTTCAGCCAAGGAGCCAGATAGGGTGGTGGACTGGCACTGCGTGCAGGTTGTACCCCACT
The DNA here is from genome assembly GCA_028564925.1 of Lithobates sylvaticus. Taxonomy (NCBI): domain Eukaryota; kingdom Metazoa; phylum Chordata; class Amphibia; order Anura; family Ranidae; genus Lithobates; species Lithobates sylvaticus. The sequence continues at coordinate 114,178,690 of CM053035.1, read as the reverse complement.
CCTTTAGGGATTGCTGCACCACATGCTTTACAAGAGACTAAATCTGTTGGTTTTCCATCTTTCTCCCCAACCACCTGGGCATAAGATGGATCACACAGTGATTTGTCCTCCGGGACTCGTGTCCCACATCCCCAGCAGGCTCTGCGATCAGAGCGGCTGTCATGGCTGTGGGTGTGGTGTCTGGAGGAGGAATGGGAACATCTCCTCTGTTGATGGGTTCTAGACGGAGAGTCACGTCTGGACCTAGATGAGGAAGGTTGACGTTGCGGACTGGCAAGGTCTTTGTTGTCTTGGAGAATAAACTGGTGAACTGACCTGGAAGGGCTAAAAAGGAGAAGGGCAGAAAACACATTGCGTTAGGGGATACGTCTATCCAACATGAACCTGGCCCCCTCCCTACCCACACTCCATGTACCTAGAGGGTGAGGGCTGGCCGCACGGAGGCAGTGACTTGTCCATGGCACCCTGGCGGACGATAAGTGACGATCCTGCAGCCTTGTAAGAGCACACGTACGTCCTGGGAGAAGGAGAGTAAATAGCATGCAGCTTGCCCTTTAAAAGCCATCTACGCCCCCCCCCAACCTGCACCATAACCCCAGGCCGAAGTTTACCTTAACCTGTGAACTCTGGTGCATGGAGGAGCTGTCGCAAGGTGCCCACAGTGATTCCCAATATGACAGGGCTCACAGGTATTTAAATATCCCTGCCGTAATGACATCACCGCCATGTTAGCAAGCCTGCATGGCCACCAGGACTCCGGCCTTACCACGCATGCGGCTTTGTCCGAGGATCGCGCATGCACAGAAGCGCACCAGAGCCGCGACCCAGAAGAGAGAGCCGTGTCCTGGAATGCACCCCCGTTCCAGGCACCAACGAGGGGAGAGAAGGGGAAAGGGGACACACACACAGGCATAAAAAACAAACACTTGGTGCCATGGAGAAATCTTCAGACCTGCCAGCCAATCCGCTCCTGGACATAGAGAGGCTGTCCCCACCACCGGACAAAGAGTCCTGGAGCCACACACCTGCCCATGGCTGGGCCCTGGGCTATCCTGACACCGTTAGAAGATATGCCCTGCATCAACCTTGATCGATTGGACATCTGTAAACGTAAGTGCATTGATTGTAGGTCCAATGAGGAGGACAAAAAAGAAATGTAGTCTCTAGCAGTGAGCTCAAATTTATGGGCGTGGGGTCTTATAGCATTGGAGAGGAAGCGGGGTTAACCCACACGTAGGCTGCCATGGAGTCTGTCAGGAAAAAGTCATATTTGCTCTATTTTGTCATATTTGCCATTACATTTTACAGCCACTTTAAATGCAAATTGTGTGAACAAACCTTTTACTTTAAAGTTTTCTGTACACATGGCAATATTCAGTTAACTTAAACCAGTTGCAAAGCACTGGGAATTGCTAATACAAGCTCAAGCCATTCTATGACTCTGATTGCTTTGCTCTTTCAACAGAAAATGGAAATCAAAAGTTTCATTGCTATATCAATTGCCACGTGCATTGCCAAGAGATGAGTAAAACAAAAAATGTTAGTATAGCAAAAATTATAAATATCTTTGTATTTATTAAAATTGTTCATCTTCTAGGTTTAAATAAAAAGACATCTAAGCACACCAGTTCAAAGGTAAGTAATTAATAATTATTGAACTATAGTTAGATGCTAGATTTGTAAGCAGAATAAATGAGGCTTTGCTTTGTAATGTACATGATTGTTATTGCTGTTTACATGGTGCGAATAAACTGTTTCTCATATATGCAAACATTAAAGTGTAAGTCCAGCCAAAAACAACAAACTCTAAACCTGCTCTCTGCCACATTCTAAACCTATTCTATTGAACCCTGTAAAGCAAAAATCACTGTACTTACCTATTCTGCAGCCAATCCAGTCTGGTTTCCAGCGGCGGAAGCTGTGTGCAGGAGAGGACGGACAACGGCTGTGAAATGGATGGGAAGTGATGTCACCCATAAGCCACGTACACACGATCTGACTTTTCGGCCGGATTGTCCGGCGGATAAGCGGCGGTCCGCCAGACTTTCTGAACGTGTGGACTTGCCCACACACGCCCGGACTTTTCCGGCGGACAATCCGCCGGAGTTTTGACGGAAGTCCGCGGGACTTTTAAAATAATCGGACTTGCCCCACACACGGAGTAAAGTCGGTTCATTTAGAACGTGACCCCAGGTAGACGGGACTAGCGAAGGAAGTCAATGCCGCCGCTAGCATGGATTTAAAGGGAATCCCTACGCTGAAACAACGGCGTGGGGGTCCCCCCCCCCAAATCCATATCAGACCCTTATCCGAGCACGCAGCACGGCCCAGCCCAGCCCAGGAGCGAGCGCCCTACCCCCCCTCCTGAGCCATACCAGGCCCTCACCCCAAAGCACCTTGTCCCCATGTTGATGAGGACAAGGGCCTCTTCCCAGCAAGAAGAACAGAAGAGCGGGACAAGACCCCAGAAGTCGGAACAAGACCACCAGACGGTGGCGGCGACGAAGGAGAAAGCCGGGCTCCTCCGCTAGTAAAAGAGCTAGCAGAAGATAGCGGAGGAGTCCGGCGAGAAGACCCCCCAAGACGGAAGAAGACCCCTGGAGCTGTGCAATAAAGTATTTTAAAAAATTGTGTCCTTTTTTATTTACACTTTTTTCCTTAGGTGAATGGGTAGTACATCGTACCCCATACTCATTCACATAGGGTGGGGGCAGTATCTGGGGGCCCCCTTATTAAAGGGGGCTCCCGGATTCCGATAAGCCCCCGCCCGCAGACCCCGACAACCAACGGCCAGGGTTGTCGGGAAGAGGCCCTTGTCCTCATCAACATGGGGACAAGGTGCTGCGTGCTCGGATAAGGGTCTGATATGGATCTGGGGGGGACCCCCACGCCGTTTTTTCAGCGTAGGGATTCCCCTTTTAATCCATACCAGGTGACGGGGCTAGCGAGGTGTCAATGTCGCCGATCGAGGCAGCGGCATTGACTTACTTCGCTAGTCCTATCTACCTGGAGTCACGTTCTAAATTAACGGACTTTCCTCCGTGTGTGGAGCTAGTCCGTTCATTTCAAAAGTCCTGCGGACTAGCACACAGACGGGGGACTGCCGAGTCCGGCGGACAACTTTAAGTCAAAACTTCAAACTAGGTCCGCCGGACTTTTGGGAAGAAAAAGTCCGCCGCAGACCCACACACGGTCAGAATGTCCGGCGGACTCTAGTCCAGCGGACAATCCCGCCGGAAAGTCTGATCGTATGTATGCGGCAATAGACTTACTGTACTATGGGACTCGGCTGCCTCTCCTGCACCCGCCTCCACACTGAAGCCGCTGCTGACAGCTGATGCTGGGACCAGACCGGATCAGGTTAAGAATAGGTAAATACGGCGAATTTTTCTTTACAGGGTTAAACAGATTAGGTTTAGAATGTGGCAGAGAGCAGGTTAAGCATTAGTTAGGTTTTGTCTGAACTTCTACTTTAAGGGTCCTTCAAACATGTTGCACATTAACATGCTTTGGGGTTAATTTACAAAAGGCAAATCCACTTTGCACTACAAGGTCACTTGAAAGTGCAGTCGATATAGCTCTGAGGGGGACATTCAAGGAAAATACAAAACAGCATTTTTGCTCGTACATGATTGGATGATAAACTCAGCAGAGCTTCCCCTCATTTCAGATCTTCCCCTCAGATCTAAAGCGACTGCACTTCCAAGTGCACTTGTAGGGCAAAGTGGATTTGCCTTTAGTAAATCAACCCCCTTTATGTCATTTGCAGTAGAGCAACCCATTCATTTGAATAGGCAGCTAGTGCACCAGAATAGATTAAAAAGAAAAACCTCCCTACATCTTTTTCTTTTAGGCAGCAAACCATTAAGCACAATATATAGATATATAAATAGACACACAAATTGTATATATAGCGGGGAAAATAAGTATTGAACATGTCACCATTTTTCTAGGTAAATATATTTCTAAAGGTGCTATTGACATGAAATGTTCACCACATGTCAGTAACAGCTCATGCAATCCATACATACAAAGAAGTCAAAACAAATAAGTTCAGAAATTAAGTAATGTCTAATAAAAATGGAATGACACAGGAAAAAAGTATTGAACACATGAAGAAAGGGAGATGTTTTTTTTCCACGTTTTTTCCTGCGTTTTTGTACAGGTCAAAAGGTCACCAATGTAAAAAGCAGGAAAACGCCCAAATATGCCTAAAAAAAAAGTTCCAGAACTTGTTTGAGCTTCTGGCTTCAGGCGTTTTGGAGTGGAGAGGTGAACCATCTCCATAGAGAATAATTGATTTTTTCCCCTCCAGCGTTTTGTAGCTTCAGGCTTCAAGCTACAAAACGCTCAGGTGTAAATGGGGCTTAATTAGAAAGAAATCCTGCCCCTTCTCAGTGAAAATTAATATCAGCTGGTTCAGTCTCAACTGATGGCCTATAAAAAAGTGTCTCATTACCAAGATGTCACACAAGAAACATCTCATGATGGGTAAAAGCAAAGAGCTCTCTCAAGACCTTTTCAACCTTATTGCCGCAAAACATACTGATGGCATTGGTTACAGAAAAATTTCTAAACTTCTAAATGTTCCAATGAGCACTGTTGGGGCTATAATCACAAGATTTCTTGCAGAGCAGTTAAAAGCATTATCAGTAGAGTTGTCCAAGAGCCAAGGACTTGTGGAGAACTTCCAAAAGACTTGTGAAATACTGGGAAAACATGTTTTGGTCAGATAAGACCAAAATTTAACGCCTTGGATGCCATAATACACACTATGTTTGGAGGTCAAATGGCACTGCACATCACCCCAAAACACCTCCATACCAACAGTGAAGTTTGGAGGTGGGAATATCCTGGTGTGGGACTGTTTTTCAGCATACGATACTGTCAAGCTTCATATCATTGAAGGAAGGATGAGTGGAAACATTCTTGATAAATCTGCTGCCATCTACCAGGATGATGAAGATGAAACAAAGGTGGACATTTGAGCAAGCCAATGATCCAAAACACAAAGCCAAGCAAACTCTCAATTGCTTTCAAAGAGACAAAATAAAGCTGTTAGAATGGCCCAGCCAATCACCTGACTTGAATCCAATAGTAAATCTATGGAAAGAACTAAAGATCAGAGTTCATAGAAGAGGCCCACAGTACCTTCAAGATTTGGAGACTGTGTGGAAGAATGGGCCAAAATCACACCTGAGCAATGCATGCGACTAGTTTCTCCATACACGAGGCATCTTAAAGCTGTCATTACCAACAAAGTGTTTTGTACGAAGTATTAAATACATTTCAGTTAGCGTGTTCAATACTTTTTCCATGTGTCATTCCATTTTATTAGACACTACTTAATTTCTGAACTTATTTGTTTTCGTTTCTTTGTATGTATGGATTGCATGGGTTGTTACCGGCATTTGATGAAAATTTCATGTCAATGACATGTTTAGAAATAGATTTACCTAGAAAAATGGTGACACGTTCAATACTTATTTTACCCGCTGTGTGTATGTGTATATATATATATCTGTATATATAAATATTCTCATCCCCTTCTGTACGTCTTCCGTATTACAGGATGTACAGAAGTAGAGCAGGGAAAGCTCCCATTGCATCCTAGGAGCTGAGCTTATTTCTTTACTGGTTTAGATATGTTTTACAGTGTGGGTAGCTTCACACAAATTAGAGGTGTAGGAAGTAATCCAGGTCATGATTGTAGGTGGAACGTGGGAGTATAGAAAAATCTAAGAAGTGGGCTAAAAGACTCCGCTGTTCATTATTAAATCACATGAATGAGCAGTAGAATAGACAAGCAAGGTCTTGCATGCCCATAATGTGGTGAAGACAAACAGAAGAGGACTCTTTAGGAAAAAAGTAGGAAAAAAATGAAAGTGGATGTAAACCCGAGTCATGAAATTTGACCTGGGTACATATATACTTGCAGTGTTTACTTATCTCTCTCCTAAGCCCTGAGTCCCATGTCTTTCTGCTACTTCGTTCCTCTGTTATCAGCATGATAACTTCTGACAAGCTCTCCGACACAGGAAATAAAAGCAGCTGGAAATTTGTGTCGTGAAGGAAACTTCGAGACAGATAAGCAGAGAGCTGATCTATTCACAGCACATCTCTGCAAGTATTTTTGTTCCTCTGTCTATGTGGAGTAGGGGTGTGTGCCTTACCTCCAACCAAAAAAAAAAAACAAGATTTGGAAACATTACATCCCTGTGCCAGTGTAGTAATTTTTTATTGTAGTTCTGAATATGTGAAATATACAGTAGACCCTCTTTAATGATTATTGAACATAAAAATGTTAGAACCATTTATTTTTCTGGCTGGTTTGGGGGTCTTGGCCTTAAAAATATGATATGAAATCAGAAAAAGTAGTAGAGAATGGTTAAAACCACTGTCCGTTTCTTTTTCTTTTTTTATATCTGTTTCCCATTGTGGAAATATGTCATCATTTCATTACCCATAGACACAACAGGAACCAAGAGTAATCTCCAAAGTGAGAGAAATGCCCACTGAAACAAGTGTCCCATTGGAATATTTCCCCTCTGTACCTGTTCTAGTGCATTTTACCTCACTTTCAGCTCTAGTGAAAATAGTTAACAGGAAAGTAGAGCGCTAAGCAGGCCATACACTGTATGAGTTCATTCAGTGGGTGGACCTGTCAGTCGACTCCCTCTCGACATCTCATTTGAAAAATCAAGTCATCCGGATGAGAACTTGTTGGCCAAAAAGCAGCTACAGCTAATTAGATGTTTGGATATTTTTGACAGCTGTTGGACCTGGCTGTCAAAATACAGTAGGCCCGGTCTAATGGTTGTTTTTTTTTTCTTTTGTTCAGTTTGCAAGCTCAATTTAAAGGAAATATTAGTGTATGGCCAGTTTAAATCTCGCTATAGGGGACACAGACATTGATTAAAGCCTGAAAAGAAAGAATAAAATGGTGGGACTTTATATGAAGCATATCACTAGATTAAAAGCCCTTAGCTCTGGGTTTAGCCATTGATTAAAGCCTAACATTTATCATCCTGCACAGATCCAAATTAAACACTATATATTAAAATGGAAGTGTTAGTTGCAATATATGCCAACTGGATGTCAACTGCTGCATCATTAACATTCTAACACTTCTTGCTTTTGTCTCTCAGAAGCCTCCTCCAACAGCTCCAATGTATGACACAGTAGCCAACGACATCCCTGTTTATTCTGTTGTGGACAAATCACGACAAAACCATCCCAAGGTGGAAGAGAATGTGCAGTATGCAGAAATAGAGGTCATACGGCGACCAACCCAACGAACCCAAAAGAAGCCAGTCATCTTACCAAAGCCTGTAGAGTCTACAGAGTATGCCACCATAAACTTTCATCTAGATAATGACCCTGCCAAACAGTTCAAGCCTCCTCCAGAGCACACCTCTACTACTTATGTCAATACAGCTTCTGAATTCAAGTCACCGCGGAATTACAGCTCTGCTAATGGTACTCTTGTTTAACATAATCAATTTTTCTGCAAAGGAAACTCCTGGTACAGAGTCATTGATGTGTTTAAACATCAAACACTGAGACTGTCCTACTATATAGCTCCGTCTACATTGTCAATTTGCTGTGTGTTTCACAATTAATACTGTGGAGGTAGGCTGTCTGCCATTTTGTCTTCTCTAAACACCTTACCTGAAATGGACATTTAAAACATAACGAAAGACACTTCTTTTTCTTCTTTTCCACATCGATAAAAATACACCTGGATGCTGAAACTGAATAATGTTTCTGGTGGTGTGAGGATTCTGATCCTAATGTGTTGTATCTCTTATCTATTTCAGTTAAAGCCCAACTCCAGCAAAAAAAAATTTCTTTTAGAATTAAAAATATTAAGGCAGTTATCTCTTTTTGTGATCCCATTGGCCAGATTTTTCCTGACTTTCTGCCCTTGTTATACCTGAACAATGGGGGGGACAGGAAAGAAAGGATAGCAATAAAAACATTATCATGAGTTCTACCGCTTTCCAACTGTACTAAATAGGATTTTGTTTTTTATGTGTCCCCATTGGAGATTTCCCATCACTTCCTGTCTTGTTTTGAACTTGACATGTTAAAGCAGTGAAGATGCTTTTTTTTTTTATACTGACCATCTGGAAAAGTGTGCTGGGGGAATTTTCATATTGCTATGCATATTATTCAGCCTGTGTACACCTCTACCTTGTTGTACTAGTTAAAATGAATATGTAAGGCTGCCATTGTTGCTATGGTAAGCCTGGTACACACTATGAGTTTTTTTGCATTCAACCCAGCGGGTTGAATGTAAAAATACTGTCAGCTCCGGTCGAGCCACTGTACTAACGATCCGACATTACTACAGCAATCTCCCCTGCTGAGCTGTTGTGTTTTGACAGCCAATGTCCCCTGGCATTCGGCCCGTGTGTATGGGGCTTAAAGGGGTGTTCTGGCCATTTTTTTTTTTTTTTTAAGTCAGCAGCTACAAACACTGTAGCTGCTGACTTTTAATAAGGACACATACCTGTCCAGCGAGCGCGCAATGTCGGCCCCCCGAGGCTGATGCGTCCATCAGATTGGCTGCCGGCGCCGCCATCCTAACTAAGGGAAACAGGCAGTGGAGCCTTTCAGCTTCACTGCCCGTTTCCTACTGCGCACGTGCAAGCCGCGCGGCGCTTTGTGAATTGCCCCGTTGTTTCCTGGGACACACACATGTCCCAGAAGACAACGGGGCCGCTCGCCGAGGAGGGGGAATTAGGAAGACTGCCTAGCAACAGGGGTTTCTGGTGAGTATAAAAGGTTTTTTTTTTTTAAATGTTTTTTTTATATTTTTTTAAGAATGTTAATGTAATTTTTTTTTTTTTAGGGTGGCCCTCCACTTTAAGTTTTCACTTTTGTTTGATTAAACTGATTGGAGAGATGTTCCCTGACTTTATGCCCTGTGACGCCCATACAATAAATGAGGGATGTGGGCGTTGGCAGGACAGAAAGGCAAGGACAGCATGCATTGTCAGTAGTTATAAAAGTGTACTTGTGGCCCTGTTACATTGCAGAGATTTCTAATGACTTCCTGTTAGGACAGGGAGTGAGGGACAGAACAGAGGGTATTGTTACCTCCAGGCCCAGACTGGCAATCTGTTAGAAGTCTAAAACTCAAAGCAGTTCCTATTGATAACATTTGCTTTGTATTCTCCAAACATTGAGTCCATTGTGGGACAAACATGTACATGTTATAACTCTCATTTGGACACGTTTTGGGCTGGTGTCACATGTAAAAGGCTGATATTTTTTCTTACCCACACTGCTTTTGCAGTATGTTTGATCCTTCACATGTCAGACAGCTCATAATGTTAAATATAAAGTATATTGCTATGTTACAGTGATGAATTACTTTACTTTATATCTATATGGTATACAAGTTTCTTGATTCCATTACATATCATTTGAATCTGAAGCACTTGTATTTATACAATTTTGTGAAAGAGTTTCTGCACACAGCTAAATATCATTTTCTTATGTACAAATGCATATTAAAATACCTTGATTAGTCTTCTCTATTTACAAAATGACTTCTTTCTTAGCAGTGCCTGTACATGTTTTCCTATAACACATTTCCTATATTTCCCACAATGTTCCACTCAGTGTTAATTTTGTCAACAAAAATATTTTGCCATAGTTTTTGTCAGCTGTATGTTTTCAATGATGAAAACTAAAGAAAATTAAATTAGAATTAAGTCAATTGACAAAAACTATGATGAAAATCAATTCCAATTTTCATTTAGTCAACTAAAATCTAATGTATTTAGTTAAATTGTAATGCATCATTTAAGCATTTCTCTATAATTTTCAAACTCATTATATACTCCTGGAGTATAAATCTAATAACATGTTATTACTTAAAGTATTAAGGTTTGAACATGCACTACAGACACAAATTTAGTCGCTGTGATATATAACTTCTTTATAAATAAGACCATAAACAAACAAAAATATTGTTTTTTGACAAACAGAAGTGCAACTTTAAAAAAAAAAAATATATATATATATATTTACATATATATATTTATTATATATATATATATATATAAAACTGTAAACTCTATTGGCTGTAATGCCAGGCTGCAAGTGGGAATTGGGAAGTAAATGGGAGTGAGGGTGTGCACAGGGCAGGGTGCATTATACTATGGGGTTGGGGAGGTGACCTTCAAGTGGAGAAGGGGAAGTAAATGTGAGTGAGGGTGTGCACAGGGCAGGGTGCATTATACATTAGGGATGGGGAGGGGACCGGCAAGTAGGGATGGGGAAGTAAATTGGAGTAATGGAGTGCACAGGGCAGGGTGCATTATACTATGGGGTTGGGGAGGTGACCTACAAGTGGGGATGGGGGAAGTAAATGGGAGTGAGGGTGTGCACAGAGATGGGTGCATTTCACTATGGGGTTGGGGAGGTGACCTGCAAGTGGCGATGGGAAAGTAAATGGTAGTGAGGGTGTGCACAGGGCAGGGTGCATTATAATTTAGGGGTAGGGAAGTGACCTGCAAATGGGGATGGGGAAGTAAATGGGAGTGAGGGAGTGCACAGGGCAGAGAACTGTACGGTCTGGTGAGGCTGTTATATTACACAGTGCTTGGGGTCAAATTAATGGTCGTTTTCAACTGTAGTGATGAGAAAATTCGAAGGAACACGATAAAAATTTTATCCAAGCCGAATTTAAGTGTATGTAGTTTTTGTTCAGGAAACTTAATTCATTATTAAATGTTTAAAATAAGCAAAATTTTGAAGTACTTTCGAACAGCTTTCATTCAAGTTTCAAGTTGGCATTACTGTTAAGATTTTTTATATGAACATTTGTTAAAAATCTACCAGTGTACGGCCAGCTTAACTTTTTTTCCTGAATACACCAGACCCATTTATCTACCCCTTATATATATATATATATTTTTACCTCTATTAACCACTTCCCACCCAGCCTATTGTCAAATAATAGCTGGGTGGGACATTCGTTGTTCTGGGTGGGCATCATATGACGTCCTCCTGAAACATGGCTTGCGCGTGCCCCATGGGATACATCCGATGACTGATTAGTGTACCGGCCCGCTGCTGGTACCATGTGATCACTGTTACCAATCACAGCAGATCACATAACAATTGTAAACAATAGATGACTTTCTTTCATGCCATTCATTGTGTACAATTGTGTTGCTAGCTGTGATTGGTCACAGTGATCACATGATACAGACAGGACCAATCACAGCCCATCTGTACCATCTAATTCTCTGTGGCCAATCACAGCTAATCACAATACACACTGAATGAATCAGTTTCATTCAGTAAAAATGGTTGCTTATACCAGTGAAATTGATGGTAACGCTGTATTACTCTGGTCACAGTGTGTTTAAAAAAAAAACAAAACAAAAAAAAACAAACAAATGTAATAAAAAATAAACTGAACTACTTCCTGTCAACGCTATAGCCGAATGACGACTACAGAGCGGGCTTACTTTTCCGGGAGGCTGCAATATGACGTCCTCCCACGATTGCTAAGTCGTTTGGTCTCACAGATCGGGGTAAAGGACCAATAACAGTGGCCCCTTACCACATGATCAGCTGTGTTTAATGAACACAATGTAAACAAAAGCCGGTTATCAGCACCCTTTTCCTCACGTTGTCAGCGTGAGGAGAGAAGAGGAGAGACGATAACTGGCTTCTGTTAAAGGGACATCTACACTGATATTCAGGGCACTGATTATCAGTGTCCTGATTATCAGTGCTGCCTATCAGTGCCCACCAGTGCTGCCAATCAATGATCATCAGTGCTGCCAATCAGTGCCCATCCATGCTGCCTATCAGTGCCGCCTATCAGTGCCACCTCATAAGTGCCCATTAGTGCCACCTATCAGTTCCACCTCATCAGTGCAGCAGAAAAATTACCTGTTTGTTAAATTTTTTAACAAAATATGAAATTTTTTTATTTATTTTTCATTTTTTTTTGATTTTCAGTCTTTTTTCGTTTGTTTAGCAAAAAATAAAAAACCCAGTGGTTACTAAATACCACCAAAAGAAAGCTCTAGTTGTGTGAACAAAAATTCGAAAAAATGTCATATGGGTACAGTGTTGCATGACTGATCAATTGTTATTCAAAGTGCGATGGCACTGAAAGCTGAAAATTGGCCTGGGCAGGAAGGGGGTAAAAGTGGTTAAAATAATTATATATATTATTATTTTTTTATTTTTGTTCCCTGATCACCGCCACACCAGTTATATGATGACACTGTACTGCACTGGTGACAGTGGGGTTGATTTACTAAAACTAGAGAGTGCACAGTCTGGTGCAGCTTTGCATGGTAGCCAATCAACTTCAATAAAGCTTTGACAAAAAAAAAAAAAAACTTGGAAGCTGATTGGTTTCTATGCAGAGCTGTACCAGATTCTGCACTCTGCAGCTTTAGTAAATGAACCCCACTATGTAAAAAAAAACAATGGTGAAAAAAATTACAACTTCAAAAAACCTTGGACTACTTTCCAAAAATGTATCATTTGGGGGGATATTAGTACTGTCCTGGCGTTTTTTTGGGCCTCAAGAAATGAGATAGGCCATCAGTACATCAGGATTGACCAATTTTCATATATATATATATATATATATCATAGTTTGTGGACTGTATAACTTTCCTACAGACTAAATTTACACCGATTTGGGTTATTGTCACCAAAGAAAAGTTTATGAAGAAAGCATATTTATTTGCAAATTGTTATAACAGAAATTAAGAAAAATTATTATTTTTTTTTAAATGTTTGGTATTTGTTGGTTTATTTAGCAAAAATAAAAAACCAAGTGGTGATTAATAGTAAAAAATCCCCGTGTGGGGTCCCCCTTAGAAAGGACCAGAGAGGTACCCCCCGGGACAAGATGGACGGCTGGAGATCTGCTGTTAGATTTTAATATATCACTTTATTGGTAAAACTGAAAAAATGAATTTAAGCAAACAGTACCACTTCCCATTCCTATAGCAAAAATTACATACAAGATCACAAAGGAATTCCCAGAATTAAAATTGACAACGTTGTCTTCCTAAAAACAATGGGGTGTAAACCACAAACCACAGCAATTAACCATTTAGCATATATCCATATCTATAATAATAACGGTTTTTAACTAAATACTTTAAACCAGATATTGTAGGTTAAACATCATCATTAGATTTAGAACCAGATATGGATGCCCATGACGAATGTTTCCAAGTGGAAATAATATCAATTCAAACTTAAGGCAGTTCAAAGTAGCAGCATATGTTTTCAAGCAAGATTTTAAAACAGCAGTGGATCTTCTGTAGTATCCATATATATGTTGACCAATCAGGGTAATTCAATGGAAAGAAGGAACCACATAAACAGTCCGTGTTTAGCTGGAAAAATCAATTACATTGCGTTTTTGAAGCAGAGCAGCAAAGCAGCACAAAGCATCACACAGCAGGGAGCGCAGAAATGGCTTATATGATAAATGATGAGATTGATCGGGAAATTGATACTGCATTCTCCAGGGGTGGAGAAATAGCAGCAAACGATACTGAACCTCTGAGGAAACTTTTTAAGAATCATAAAAAATTAATGATTAAGTTCCTAAATAGAAAATGGGACATTTCTTCATTAAAATCGCATATAGCAAATAAAGTAATTCCTAGAGGCCTGCGGGAAAAAGTAATCCCAGCAGAGCACCTCCACACCCCAAGATTCTTGGAGGTATGGAAGGATGAGTGCCTTAACCGTGGACTAACGCTTCTGCGACTTATTGTCGCAGAAGAGGAAGCCCAACTACATGAGATCCAGGAGGAACTTGAACAAAGTGCTACATTGCTAGAACCCCATAAAGAGGAACTAGACTTTGAAAAAAATAATGAGTATATCAAAAAAGAAATTGAGAGGATACAGAAAAACATCAAATATACTAAACAAGAAAAATTCAAACAAAACCTTCTTGACTTAGAAAAAGGGGAGATGTTCGATGTAACCAAACAAACCAGGAATAGAAGCCAATCTAGAGGTAAAAACTATAGGCAACGAAGTAATAATAGAAGAACAGGCTCCTCCTCTGAGAGTGACCGAGAAAATGACAACGTTTCAAAATCGGTCACTTTTTTAGAGGAATTAGAGGGGGAGACCCCCGAGTTAGATCCCAAACAAATGATAACCAGGAGGAAAACAAGAGAGGTAGGAAAAAACGCCATAGACGCAAAAGGAAAAGAGAAGGAAATCCCGACCAAAAATCAGAGGAGAGGGAGACAGAGAGGCCAGAGGAAATACTAGATAAAAAAGTTCAAAATGACACTGTTGACTTCACAGTGGTGAATTTATCTTCGTTTGAATTAAATGAGCATCATACTAAGCTCCTCCAAAAAGGCCTCTCTTTCTCCCCAACTGCCTCCATGACAGAATTTGAGGTATTTAAGGACATCAGTCTCTTCCTGAGAAAAGTACTGTACAAAGCTTGGCATCGTTCCAAACAACTAAACACTCAGGAACCCTCTGATCCCACCATAGAAAAAGAAGAAAGGGAAGCCCTGGAAAATCTTCTCTCCCTTCTTGATGAAAATTATGATTATAACCAGGAGGAGGATTATAGTCAGCCACTAAGACGAGCAGCAAATCTAACTATACGCTCTACGAAAATGCCAGTATTGGCAAAGCACAAGTGGCTGAAAGTCTTCCTCGACCTAGTTCGCAGGGACCTTGGTAAGGTCAACTGGAACTGGCTGGGTTCAAACAATCTGTCTAGCATGGAGAGAAGAGCCCTAAAAGAACTGGAGGAGGCCCCGGACCTTGTCATAAAGAAAAGCGACAAGGGTGGGAATGTGGTCTTAATGAGCGAGAAACTCTATGAAGATGAGGCACTCAGACTACTAAATGATGAATGTACTTACAAGAGACTTATTACCTCCCCATTTCCCAAACTCATAGAAAGTCTAAACAAAAAACTCAAACTAGGTCTGGAGACAGGCCTTCTCTCGAGGAAGGAATTTGATTTTCTGAAAATAGATAGCCCCACCATTCCCACATTCTATATTATCCCCAAGCTACATAAATCTCTCAGTAATCCACCAGGGAGACCCATTGTTTCTGCCATCAATGGTCCTCTGGAAAAAGTGGGGAAATATGTTGATGCCCTCATTAAAGAAATGATGTATACGCTCCCTTCGTATGTGAAGGATACAGGAGATGTCCTCCGGAGGTTAGTAGATTTCAGCTTCCCGGAGGGCTGCCTCCTGGTGGGCATTGACGTTGAGAGCCTATACACATCTATACCCCATCCCTGGGGATTGAAAGCTGTGATGTTTTTTCTTGAATTAAATTACCCCAGTATGGGGGCACATAATGAATTTATAATTGAACTCTTAGAGTTCATGCTTAACAACAACTGCTTTCAGTTCCTAGGGAAATACTATTTACAACAGAGAGGTACCTGCATGGGGGCTCCGTGGGCACCATCCTACGCATGCCTCCATCTGGGGTTCTGGGAACACGACCTGATATACAAATCCTCTATGTACCTCAGCCACTGTCTTATGTGGCTGAGGTACATAGATGATGTATTGATGGTATGGAGGGGAACCACGGAGGAACTCCTGAAATTTATGTCAGAACTTAATAACAATGACAGAAACATTAGATTGACATTTGTCTATAGTGCCAACATGCTTTCGTTTTTAGATCTTCAGCTGATAATTGAGGATCAGAAAATAATTACTAGGACATTTAGAAAAGCCACTGCGGCAAATACCCTCCTCCAGGCCCAGAGCCACCACCCACGTTCTTTGATCAATGGTATACCCATTGGTCAATTTCTCAGGATAAAAAGAAACTGCTCAGAAAATGACCATTTTATTGAAGAAGCAGATGACCTGTACACCAGATTTAGGGAAAGGGGTTACTCACATCAGTCGCTTAGGCGAGCTAAATCTAGAGCCATGAAAAGTAATCGAACTTCACTTTTGGACAACAAGAAGGCCCCCCCAAGTACCACTGAGGATCACCCGAGAATAATCACTAGGTTTGGCTCTCAGTGGTCCCAGATAAAAGATATTTTACAAGAACATTGGCACATCCTAGAGTCTACCCCCCTAATATCCGACATAGTAGGACCAAAACCCCTTGTCACAGCTAGAAGAGCAAGGAATCTTAATGACATCTTAGTCCAGTCTGAATATAGAAGAACAAAAAACACAAAAAACTGGTTGTTAGATTCAAAACCAATAGTGGGTATGTTTCCGTGCGGCCACTGCAACATCTGCAGTTATGTACAAAAGACTAAAACCTTCCCTAACCCTAGAGGTGGTAGTGATTTTAAAATTAGAAACTTCATCAACTGTTCCTCTACTCGGGTGATCTACGTTTTGACCTGCCCCTGTAATAAGATGTACGTGGGCAAGACCAAACGTGAATTACGAATCAGAGTGAGTGAACATATAACTAGTATTAAAAAGAAAGACGATGACAGACCTATTTCACTACACTTCGCGCAGTTCCACGATAATAATCCTAAGGGACTAATGGTTAAAGGAATTTATATACTTAATTTACCGTCTAGACGGGGTGATTTTGATAATATACTTTTACAAAAAGAAAAAATGTGGACGTACTATTTAAATTCTATGATCCCCTTTGGCCTCAACACTGAATGTACAATGCAACCATTTTTGAAAAAATAATGAAGTCAAATTTGATGAAGGTATTTATCCCTCTTGCTATGTAATTAATTATATGAACACACTGAACTGAGTTATACTTAAATATAGGCAAGTAGCTGTATGAAATCCCCAGTTTCATTCCAGTATCTTAAAAAACATTAAAAAACATGAAAAATAGGTAAAAGTATCCTATTCAGTGTTTTTATGTAACATAAACTCCATCCCGTTCTGTTCTTATGTTCATCTCTATCTATGAGCCATTCAATGCACCTTGTAGTATTTGCTGAAGAGTCATAAGGGACAATGAGCACTTGGTTGCCATCTTGTGGTTAAAAGGGATATTACAGCCAATTGTAACATTTTAATGACACGGCCAGCACACTATAAAGGCTGGCAATCTGTAGCTCCTCCTTGCTCTGAGGAAGTTAGCGGGGATTGGCTAACGAAACGCGTCAGCGGTGGTGACGTCAGCACGTCATTTGGGGGAAGCCAGCCCTTCCACAGCATGCCCGTGATGAGCTTTTAACTTCCTGCAGCTTTACCTAGCAGCGTTTGAAGCTAAACGAAGCGGCAAATTTGAAATAACAAGCGGACAGCTATACACACAAGAGGAGCGGCATTACACCAAGGAAATTTTCTTGAGGAAAAAGCTTACCAGCACACAAGGGATGGATGAACCAGCAAGCAGGAGTGGGTAAGAAGCCTGTAAAGGCTGATGCATATACAAGCATAAATACAACTTGCCTAAGGAAGTGATGAACTTTCCATGTGAGTCTATAGTCCCCCTGCTTAACTCTGCAAACTTTCCACCCTATGCTGCTACTTGAACTAAGTTTTACAACTGCGCTCCCTGCTGTGTGATGCTTTGTGCTGCTTTGCTGCTCTGCTTCAAAAACGCAATGTAATTGATTTTTCCAGCTAAACACGGACTGTTTATGTGGTTCCTTCTTTCCATTGAATTACCCTGATTGGTCAACATATATATGGATACTACAGAAGATCCACTGCTGTTTTAAAATCTTGCTTGAAAACATATGCTGCTACTTTGAACTGCCTTAAGTTTGAATTGATATTATTTCCACTTGGAAACATTCGTCATGGGCATCCATATCTGGTTCTAAATCTAATGATGATGTTTAACCTACAATATCTGGTTTAAAGTATTTAGTTAAAAACCGTTATTATTATAGATATGGATATATGCTAAATGGTTAATTGCTGTGGTTTGTGGTTTACACCCCATTGTTTTTAGGAAGACAACGTTGTCAATTTTAATTCTGGGAATTCCTTTGTGATCTTGTATGTAATTTTTGCTATAGGAATGGGAAGTGGTACTGTTTGCTTAAATTCATTTTTTCAGTTTTACCAATAAAGTGATATATTAAAATCTAACAGCAGATCTCCAGCCGTCCATCTTGTCCCGGGGGGTACCTCTCTGGTCCTTTCTAAGGGGGACCCCACACGGGGATTTTTTACTATATGCTTCAGGTACGGGGGAGATCTAGATCTAGATTTACTGTAGGTCTAGAATCGCTCTGTAGATTCAATTTATATAAATTTCACAACTATACCTAAAGCAAACCTGGTAGATCCGGGCACCGCCAAAACTTTTTTCCAAGTGGTGATTAACCCCTTGGCGCCAACCATATGCAAATATGCAGCCTCTTGGTGCCTGGTCCTTAGTGCTGAGGGGACGCATATTTGCGTGAATTGCCCCAAATACACCTGTGCCGAGAGCACGCGCAGTGTGTACTCCCGGTACAGTTTTTCCCGCCGCCTAACGGACAGCTCCCGAGTGCTCCATGAGATTGGGAGTTTTCGGACCACGTGATTGCCAATCACGGCGCTCACGTCATGAACCTCTTAAAGGGCAGGGAGGCGCCTGCGCTAAGAGATTATATATCACAAAAAGAAAGCTCTATTTGTGTGAAAAAAAAAAGATAAAAATTTCATAAGGGTACAGGTGTTGCATGACCGCCCAATTGTCAAAGTGTGGCAGCGCTGAAAGCTGAAAATTGGCCTGGGCAGTAAGGGAGTGAAAGTTCCTGGTATTGAAGTGGTTAAGCAACTCCTTTTTTTTTAACATCCAGGTTTATTTAGGAAAAATAAAGGCATAAGTGAAGCAACTCCTTTTTCCATTAAGCCACACTGTCATGACTGCCACAGCACACTTCAGAAGCAGAAAAGTACTTGGCATGTATATCTGACCGAATTCGCCAGCAACATTATTTCTTGTAAAAGATTGCTCCATAAACCTGCCCACCAGTTCATAACTGTGGAATAGCAGCTTAGCTCAGTGGAAAACATCAGCGATCAATCAAAATAATCCAACATGGATGGTTGATTCTTCTCCAGAATTCAATTGACAAGGAGGATATCTTCAGAAGTCATGCAGTCTTCCTTGATAGATTGTTTTCTAGACTGATCATAAGTGAAAATCATCCTAGGGTTGTCTTCAAGTGTAACTCCAGTCAAATTATTTATATTATTATTTATATTAATATACAGGATTTATATGTCGCTAGCGGTTTGCTCAAAACTTTACAAGATAAGGGGAGACAGAACAGTTAAAATACAATTCAACACAAGAGGGTTCAGAGAGCTCTGCTCATGAACGTTTACAATCTAAAAGGGCAAGTGTCATGTCCTCAGCAAGGCAATTTATACCTGCATATTGGAAAACAAAGATTACCCCTCCATTGTCACGGTGGGTCTCTACTATGAATGACACCATGAGAATGGAGGAGATGTTGGCCCTTGACAATGACACATATGCCAAATTTATAATGCAGTGGTCGATCTGGCTCCGCTTCTCCTCCTCTGATACTTTACTGAATAAGATCTCGGGCACATAGGGACACACTGAGCTCCCTTTCACCTTACTCCCACTTACCACTATGTGAATAACCCTTCCCCCCCCCCTCTTCTCTCTTCTCCTTCTATTCTCCTTTCTCTCTATAGATCTTTTCTTCCCCTCTTCCCTCTGCCACTTTATTCTTTTTTTCTTTTCTCTTTTTTCTCTTCTCACTTTTTTGTTTACTTTATTTTATCTATTACTTATTATCCAATGTAGTGAACCATGAGTATTACTCAATGACAAGGTTCCATTAATCAGAGAACAGGTTCTCTTCCCGATTTTTTCCAGTCTACTGGCAGGAACCAGCTGTGGGCGATAGCCATTGGCTGGCTTCCTGTAAATGTATTTCTGTTACCGTTTTCTGAATGTATTTTCCTCATGTTGTTTACTGTTTTACTGTTCTCATTGAAAAGCACCAATAAATATATTTTCAACACTAATGCCCCATACACACGGTTGGATTTTCCGATGGAAAATGTCCTATCGGACAATGTTGTTCGGAAATTCCGACCATGTGTAGGCTCCATCAGACTTTTTCAGACGGACAAAGTTTTATCTCCTGCTCTCAAATTTTCGGACAACAAAGTCCTATCGGACTTTTTCCGATCGTGTGTAGCGAATTCCGACGGACAAAGTGCCATGCATGCTCAGATCACATTACAAGACCAAAGCTATTGGCTACTAGCCTCTACGTAGTCCCGTCGTAGGCAACAAACGTCACCACGTTCAGAATGATCGGATTTTCCCACAACTTTGTCCGACCGTGTGTATGCAACACCAGTGTCGGACAAAATCCATCGGAAAAAATCCGACCGTGTGTACGGGGCATTAAAGGGCAAGTGAAACAAACGGTAATAGGTGTGTTACATTAGCACTAGTTATACGTTCAGGCCCGGATTTACTCTTTGCCGTCCCAAGGCTGGGTCCTTCAATGCCGCCCCCCCACACACACACACACACACACCACCATTCTCGTCCTTTATCGATGACTGCTACAATAGAGCAATTAAAAACATATCTCCACACACAAGAACACTGAAAATAACTGGCTTTAAATTGTACAGACCGAAAATACTCTGTAATGCAGAAAATACCTTTTAAAGATTATAGCGGTAAGAAACTCCCTACAATTTTTTAGTTCTAACTTTTCTTTTTGGCAAACTCATCGATAATATCTTCGTAGGACAAAGTATTTAAAAGTTCTGACTCAATGGCAAGAAAAGCTAAACTGGTCAGTCTGGTTGCTATAGGTTAATGCACATCATTACCACTCACTGAGCAGTGGAGCCATCCCAAATAATTGAGCAAGTAAAGCGGCACATTAATACACATACTACAGGACAGGGTCAGAGCGTGCAGACATACTGCAGGAGATTACCAGAGACTGTGGGTATACTGCAGAAGATTACCAGACTGCAGACATACTGCACAAGATTATAAGAGACTGCGGATATACTGCATGAGATTATCAGAGACTGCGGACATACTGCACAAGATTATAAGAGACTGCGGACATACTGCATGAGATTACCAGACTGTGGACATACTGCACAAGATTATAAGAGACTGCGGACATACTGCATGAGATTACCAGACTGTGGACATACTGCACAGGATTACCAGACTGTGGACATAATGCACAAGATTATAAGAGACTGCGGACATACTGCACAAGATTATAAGAGACTGCGGAAATACTGCATGAGATTACCAGACTGTGGACATACTGCACAGGATTACCAGACTGTGGACAAACTGCACGAGATTATAAGAGACTGCGGACATACTGCATGAGATTACCAGACTGTGGACATACTGCATGAGATTACCAGACTGCGGACATATTGCATGAGATTACCAGACTGTGGATATACTGCATGAGATTACCAGACTGTGGACATACTGCACAAGATTATAAGTGTAGCGCCGGGCTCCTAATGAGCACGCGCTATATGTTTTGTAAATTTAAATGTTCCTAAAACCACAGTTGGGTTTTAGGGTTAATTGTTCTAAATTGTGGTCTCAGTATCAGTTTGGCTGGATTGCCATAGCTGTCGGTGTCACCTCTGGCAAGCACAAGAACACGGTCCGGTTGGGCACATTGGGTGACAATCTCTCTCGGAACCAACCAGTGAGTGTGTTATCTTGCTGGGCATTCTGGGAGGGGGTACTTAAGGTGCGGAGGTCATGTGCAACGGGGTTCCGGTCCAGAAGATCTTTCTGACTGTTTGGTCCTGGTCCTCCTGACCAGCCCTCAGGGGCCCTCATGGCCTGGGGTGCAGATCCATCCATTTCCGAGTCTCTGGGCTGGCTAGCCCGAGGCACAGTAACTGGAAGGAGGATTCCAAGGTGGTCCGTGCCGTCTCGTCTTTGGAGAGGCCCAGCAACTGAGAACGCAACCAGGGGAGGACTCTTCAGAAGAGGGCCATGCAAAAGGCTGGCTGCTCAGTAAGAGCCTGGAAGCTAAGTTGAAAGACAAATGTTTAAAATGGTATGTGGCGCTACCCTTCCAGGAACAATCCCGTCTATATAAAAATATAAATATAGGTAAATGGATAATTTAAAATATTCAATCAGAAAATCAATAAAGGTATTATCAATTAATAAATAACTTCAAAACTTGATAAATAAATATAATGTGCAAATGTGCAATCTTAAAGTGCAATAAACCAAAAAAGTGCAAAATGCTGTGCAAATCAAACAAATGTGCAAATAAGTATATCATAAATATAAAGTGCAAAACAGTGTCATCCTTATATCCGTGACTGAAAAAAAGCTTCAAAACTAATTGCATAAACAGAAAAAAATATTCATAAAAAATAATAAATAAGAAAGATATATTGCACCAGTGGCTAAAATTATGAATAAGCAATAAGTCCACTAAGATAGTCCTTGGTACTTAATCATCCAGAAACTATCTATAAACAATTATTGCAATTTTTTGATCCGTGACATTCGGTGTGCTTCCCACTGTTTCCCCCAGCCTCTCACCTCCAAAAGCGGCCTCCACAGGCTTAGTAGAGCTTGTATGTATGCTATCGATCAGTCAGCTAATCTCCCTGTATGTAATCCAAAGTACAACAGCGCTCCCGTTTTCCGGATGATGGTATGCAAAATAAGCAGTCAGAGAAAGAGGGGGGCTCCAATGTGTAGTATAACCATATAATTGTTTATTGTAAAAGTAGTAACTTACATTTAAAATTCAGATGAACAGTGATGAGATTCAAATCCCTTCCAGTCTCAGCCGTGACCGGAAGCACAACAGTGACACCTGGCTTCTTCCCTGGCGCTTTGCATCACGGAACACGTGACTTTTTCAAAGGGTCAAACCCTAAGTTGAAAGACACCAGTGTGAATCCACACTTGTATGTTATCGCCGGACTGGCTGCAAGATACTGGTACCAGATGAGGGTTCTCTAACGTCATATATCCTTCAGTTACAGCCAAGTCTGTGGCAGAGACTTTTCACTTACAAGTTCTACAACCAAGTCTGTGGCAGAGACTTTGCTCTATCCGAATCATCTATCGGCTGCTAAATCTGCTAAGAGGAGATTTATCCGATAGCTGTAATATCCAGTTGCGAATGGCTATTCCCTGGAATTCGTAGTGAGAGACATTCAGTTTGAAGCAGTTCTAAGAGTACCTGAACTTCATACCTATACCCTCCATCCTTTATTGAGAGACTGTGTTTTGTCTACCATTTTGCAAATAAAATCCCCTAAACTGTATCCAGTGTCTACAGTTGTTTGGGCCATGTACCTCAGGAAACCCCTAGACGCATACGAGGTGAAGAAGGTAACGGTAAGCCCGAATCAAACCAGCAGCTCCTTCGGGGGTTAGTGCTACATAAGAGACTACGGACATACTGCACGAGATTACCAGACTGCGGAAATACTGCATAAGATTTTAAAAGACTGCGGACATACTGCATAAGATTACCAGACTGCGGACATACTGCACAAGATTATAAGAGACTGCGGACATTCTGCATGAGATTATCAGAGACTGCGGATATACTGCATGAGATTATCAGAGACTGCAGATATACTGCATGAGATTACCAGCAAAAAGAGGCCAGGTGCGCCAAACTAAGTGCAGTATATAAAATCGCTGTTTAATAAATTTAAAAACCAAAGCCAAATAGCTACTCACAAAAGCAGAGTGAATACAGGCATATAATGGATATTCCAGGGGGCAGGTTCCTTCAATGGGCCCCAATGACAGCTTTGCAGAGAGAGTGCACAGAAGACACAGGAGGCTGTATTCGCGCGCTAGCTAGCAGAGAGGGGGCAGAGCCAGGAGCTCCACTTGGAACAGAGCGGCTGTAGTTAGAGCAGTGATTGGAGTGGGCGCGTCAGTGGAGCTTCTGGCCCCGCCCCGAACCTCTGTATTCCCCAGCCAGTATAGAGGGGGCGGGGCCGGGAGCTCCACTGATGCGCCCACTCCGATCACTGCTCTAACTACAGCCGTTCTTTTCTGAGGCTACATGGGGTGGAGTCAGCGCGTCTGTGGAGCTCCCGGCCCCGCCCCCTCACTGATGACTAGATCGGTAAAACAGCCTCGCACACTGCAAAGCCATCATCGGGGGCCCCAATTCACGAGTAGCACAGGCCGCCCCTGTCACCACAGCTGCCCCGAGGCCTGGCCTCGGTGGCCTTGTGGGGAATCCGGCCTGTATACGTTTACTGCTCACCAACCACCTTGCCTTCATGTGAATACTAGATCCTATTAGGAACTAGGTAATGCATTGGAACCTTGGATTACGAGCTTAATCCGTTCCAGGAAAATGCTTGTAATCCAAAGCACTCGCATATCAAAGCGAGCTTCCCCATAGAAGTCAATGGAAACGAAGATAATTTGTTCCACATTGACTTCTATTGCATGCAATACGGCATGTGGTCAGAGGTGTGGGGCGCTGGAGAGACTCAGAAATGCTTGAATCCTGCTCGTTTTGCGAGACAACACTTGCAAACCGAATCAGGATTTTTCAAAATAATTGCTTGTATTACGAAACGTTCGTTAACCGCATTACTCGCAATCTGAGGTTTCACTGTAGTACATTTTAGTACAGAACTGCTTGTCAGGGGCTCTGAAAAACCATACTTACAGTATACTCATTACCAAAGGAAAAAAACAAAAGGATACACCAGATTGTTTTGCACTGTGCAACCATTCCAGAGGGGAAAGAAAGAAGTGTGTAAAGCCCCATACACACGGTAGGATTTTCCGATGGATTCTGTCCTATCGAACAATGTTGTCGGAAAATCAGACCGTGTGTAGGCACCATCGGACAGTTTCCATCAGATTGTCTGACGGACAAAGTCCTATCTCCTGCTGGTTCAAGGTCCAATCACACCAAATCCGATCGTGTGTATGGTAGTCCGACGGACAAAGTGCTACGCATGCTCAGATCACATTACAAGACCAAAGCTATTGGCTACTAGCCTCTACGTAGTCCCGTCGTAGGCAACAAACGTCACCACGTTCAGAATGATCGGATTTTCCGACAACTTTGTCCGACCGTGTGTACGCAAAACCAACATCAGACAAAGTATGACGGACATGGTCTGACGGACCTGGTCCTCGGATAATCCGCGCGTGTGTATGGGGCTTTAGGCTTTAATCACAATATAGCAGTGTGTGAACGTGTGTAAAAATCACACAATTGCACATGCATTTGTGAACTGTGTAAAAAAGAGTGTTGCCCCTGCGGTGCCATTCATTGTTAGCTCAAAAAGGTGCAAAGATGCATGAGTTACTTTGCTGTGTTTTATGTGCATAGGGCAGCCTGTTTAAATGAATGGGTAGCCCTATGCGTATACTCGAGTAGCATGACAACGCACAAAAAAAATGCACCTTCGCTCAACACTTGATGTCATGCATCACAGTGTGAATGGGGTCTTACTGAGAGAACACCAGCCTATATGGAGAAAGAAAACAAAGTTATCTTACACCAGTACCCATACTACACAACTACAGTTCTTATCTGCTCATTGGGGGCTTTCAGTGCTCATTTTACTGTAGTAAGGGCTCGTTCACACGCTCAAAATACTGACACTTATCCAACGTGCCTCTAGCGTTTATGAGCATTAATAGGTGCGGTTTCTAAGCGTTTATTGAGCATTAAAAATGCTCCCCCAGGAGCCCTATGCGCATTTGCGCGTCGTGTTTGACAAGCGTTTTTGGCTTGTTAAAAACAGCACCACAAACACCTACAATAGCTAACTTGGAAAAGCTTCTCCTAAAAAAATATAATAAAATCATTTCTTCTACACTGGTTTGAAGCAATTGCAAATTAGCAAGTCAGCGGGATTTCAGGTGCTACTTGGCTGACATCTGTGCCACTTCACGGAAAGATGTCTATGCAAGTCACACCTGAAATCGCAGAAAATAGTGCAGGAACCTTTTTTTCAAAGTCGGAGTTGCACCGATTTGAACAAATTTTGCTGACGATAGGGTGCGACTTTTCATGCGATTTGGAACTGTCAAATCGCATGACAAGCCGCACTGGTGTGAACAGGGACAGTGAAGATGATCACCAGGAAAAAGAGTGAGGGTAAATCTTCCCATTGAGGGTAAAGCCCATGAAGCAGTAGGGCCACTTGTCAGTATCTTCTGATTATAAACCCTCAATAGGAATGAGTGAGAGTGCAGAGTGTATGCTGGCCTGAAAGCCTTGCAAGTAGATCTGAACAAATGAATGGGGTGGGCAACTACATGGCAAATGAGGTTTAATGTAGAAAAATGTAAAATAATGCATTTAAGTGGCAAAAATATGGATGCAATCTATACACTGGAGGGAGAACCTCTGGGGGAATCTAGGATGGAAAAGGACCTGGTGGTCCTAGTAGATGATAGGCTCAGCAATGGCATGCAAGATAATTCTCCCGCTCTACAAGACTCTGGTCCGGCCGCACCTAGAGTTTGCTGTCCAGTTCTGGGCACCAGTCCTCAGGAAGGATGTACTGGAAATGGAAGGAGTACAAAGAAGGGCAACAAAACTAATAAAGGGTCTGGAGGATCTTAGTTATGAGAAAAGGTTGTGAGCACTAGGGATGGGCTGAACACCCCCCCCCCCCGGTTCGGTTCACACCGAACAGGCAGAACACTCGATCATGTGTGATCAAGTGATCATTTTAAAGCCTTATTTTCCAAGTTATTGTCATAAAACGTGTTTGGGGACCCGTGTCCTGCCCCAGGGGACATGTATCAATGCAAAAAAAAAGTTTTTTTCGGGAGCAGTGATTTTAATAATGCTAAAAAGTGATACAATAAAAGTGAAATATTCCTTTGCGTGGGGGTCCCCCCTAATTCCATACCAGGCCCTCCAGGTCTGGTATGGATTTTAAGGGGAACCCTGTGCCAAAAAAAGGCCCTTATCCGAGCACGCAACCTAGCAGGCTGCAGTAAAAGAGGGGGGACAAGAGAGCACCCCCCTCCTGAATCGTACCAGGCCACATGCCCTCAACATGGGGAGGGTGCTTTGGGGTAGCCTTCCAAAGCCTCATCCCCACAACCCTTGCCCGGTGGTTGTGGGGGTCTGCAGGTGGGGGGCTTATCGGAATCTGGAAGCCCCCTAACAAGGGGACCCCCAGATTCTGCCCCCCCCGTTTGAAATGGTAACGGGTACATTGTACCCATACCATTTCACAAAAAAAGTGTCAAAATGTTAAAAAAAACAAGACACATTTTGGGACAAGTCCTTTATTAAAAAAAAAAAATGTCCCACGAAGTCCATTCATCTTCTTCTCTCGCTCTGCCGACGGACCGAAAAATAAAAATAAAAAAACCTGCAGGCCATCACCGATCCGACTCCATGGGAGGCTCCCACCATCTGACCTGTCCTTGCAGGTGACAGTTCTTATATAACTGAGGGCGGGGCCACCCGGTAACGTAAACGGGTGGCCCCGCCCCCTCTGACGCTACGAGGAAGCCATTGGGAAGTCCCCATGCGTCAGAGGGGGGCGGGGTCACCCGGGTACATCACCGCGTGGCCCCGCCCTCAGTTATATAAGAACTGTCACCTGCGAGGACAAGTCAGTCGGTGGGAGCCTCTCATGGAGGCGGATCGATGCCGACCTGCACGTTTTTTGGGGGTTTTTTTTCGGTCCGCCGGCAGACCGAGAGAAGAAGATGAATGGACTTCGTGGGACATTTTTATTTTTTTTAATAAAGGACTTGTCCCAAAGTGTGTCTTGTGTTTTTTTTTTTTACATTTTGACACTTTTTTTGTGAAATGGTAACGGGTACAATGTACCCGTTACCATTTCAAACGGGGAGGCCGGGATCTGGGGGTCCCCTTGTTAAAGGGGGCTTCCAGATTCCGATAAGCCCCCCCCAACCACCGGGCAAGGGTTGTGGGGATGAGGCCCGTGTCCCCATCAACATGGGGACATGGTGCTTTGGGGGGCTACCCCAAAGCACCTTCCACATGTTGAGGGCATGTGGCCTGGTACGCTCGGATAAGGGTCTGGTACAGATTTTTTGGGGGACCAGCATGCCATTTTTTTTGATTTTGGCGTGGAGTTCCTGTTAAAATCCATACCAGACCTGAAGGGTCTGGTATGGATTTTGAGGGGGACCCCTTCAGCATTTAAAAAAAAAAGATTGGTGCAGGGTTCCCCTTATCTGAAGGGCCTGGTATGGAATTTGAGGGGACCCCTACGCAATATTTTTTTTAAATTTTGGTTTGAGGCTCCCCTTAATATTCATACCAGACCCAAAGGGTCTGGTAATGGACTGGGGGGGGGGGGGATCCCAGGCCGTTTTTTTCAATGACTTTTATCTGTATTGTCGGGACCGAAAATTGATTATAGCGGCAAGTACTTTTAAATTACTTTTTTTCCTTTAGAAATCTAATTTTGTACAGGGACTGTTCTAAACACAGGAAAATTGCACCACTTTACAGGCATATTATAGCCACCCCCTAGCTATGAAATTTAAAGCAATATTTCACTTTTATTGTTTCACTTTAAGCATTATTAAAATCACTGCTCCAGAAAAAATTGCTGTTTTTAAAACTTTTTTTGCATTGATACCTGTCCCCTGGGGCAGGACCCAGGTCCCCAAACACTTTTTATGACAATAACTTGCATATAAGCCTTTAAAATTAACACTTTTGATTTTTCATGTTAATTTCCCACGAACACTGCATATTGTTCGGTGTTCGCAGAACATCCGAACAACCAAAGCTCGGCCCGAACTTATGCTCATGCCTAACCGTTCGCCAATCCCTAGTGAGCACTGAACTTATTCTCTCTGGAAAAGAGGCGCTTGAGAGGGGGTTTAATAAGACTCATGGTCACTCATTAAAATTAGAAGAAAAGAGGTTTAACCTTAAACTATGTAGAGGGTTCTTTATTGTAAGAGAGGCAAGGATGTGGAATTCCCTTCCACAGGCGGTGGTCTCAGTGGTGAGCATCGATAGTTTAAAAAAACTATTAGATAAGCACCTGAACGACAGCAACATACAGGGTTATACAATGTGATACTGACATATAATCACACACATAGGTTGGATTTGATGGACTTGTGTCTTTTTTCAACCTCACCTACTATGTAACTATGTAATTGACAAGCGGCTTTGTGGATAGTACTTCACTGGATCAGTACGAGGTGAGTATAAAACTGATGGGGTAGCTGAGGGCATGTCAACCAATAAAAAAATGTAACTGCTTCAAACAAGTGGAGAAATAATGATTTTATTATATTTCTTTAGAAGCTTTTCCAAGTTATGACTTTTTTTTATGTGCTGTCACCAGTCAGTGTCCCTGGTCACCACCACACCAGTTATATGATGACTGTACTGCACTGGTGACAGTATTAAAACATTTTTCAAAAAAAAAATTTTTAAAGGCCCTCAAGAAATGAGATAGTCCTTCAGTACATCAGGACTAATCAATTTTCAGACGTATATACCATAGTTTGTGGACTCCAACTTTCACACAGACTAAATAATATACACTGATTTGGGTTATTTTCACCAAAGAAATGTAGCAGAATACATTTTGGGCTAAATTCATGAAGAACAATTTATTTGCAAAATTTTATAACAGAAAAACGCGTTTTTTTTCAAAATTTTCTGTCTTTTTTAGTTTATTTAGCATAATATAAAAAACACAGAGGTGATTAAATACCACCAAAAGAAAGCTCTACTTTTGTGAAAAAAATAATAACAATTTAGTTTGGGTACATCGTTGCATGACCGCGCAATTGTCATTCAAAGTGCGACATCACTGAATGCTGAAAATTGACATAGGCAGAAAGGGGGTAAAAGCGCCCGGTATTGAAGTGGTTAAATGGCCAAATGTGAACTGGTCCTCAGGCGTTGCGCTGATTCCCATTTTTTCACACTTTTTTTTTTTGATATGACAACAACATAGAGCAGCTCATTCACTTAAAAAGTCTACCCTATGCGCATAAAGCGTTTTTAGGGGCAGTGAGCTTCATGCTTTTTTTTTTTTACTGTGCGTTTTATTTGCAGTTATTTCTACGTAAGGGCCTTTGCACACTGAGCGCAATTGGATGCATTTTGAACTGCACTCCAACTGCATAGACAGCCCAAAACCAAGGTAATCCTATGGGCATAGTTCACATCACTGCAGTGTGGCTCAAAATAAATAGAGCATTTTATTGCACCGCAAATAAAGGGAGCGTGCTACAAACGCACCGCGGACCGCCTGCCGTCGTTATACGTCGGTACTTTGACGTTGAATACGGTTGTTATGGCAGCAGATATACCCTGATATTTTTAAAAACGGTGGGTGGTCCGCTAAAGTGGTCTCCGCGGCGGAAGGGGACATTTTTTTTTTTATTGAAAAAAAAAAGAAGACATTGTTTTTTTTTTATTGCGTTAAAGTGTAATCAATGTTATATCTGGGGTGTTTTTGACCCCAGATCTCACATTAAAGAGGTCCTGTGATGGTTACATTTCCTTGTAATAGGAATAAAAGTTATCTAAAACATTTTTTCAAAGGGACGGTGTAAAAATAAAAAGTAAAATAGAGAAGAAGAAAAATGTTTTAAAGCCCCGACGAGCTCGCGCGCAGAAGCAAACGCATATGTAAGTTGTGTCCACATATGTAAACGCCGTTCAGTGTAAAAATTAAAAGTAAAATAAAGAAGATTTTTTTTTTTTTTTAAAGCACCCAATCCTGCCGAGCTCGCGCACAGAAGCAAGCGCATACGTAAGTTGCGCCCGCATATTTAAACGCCGTTCAGTGTACAAATAAAAAGTAAAATAAAGAAGACATTTTTTTTAAAGCGCCCCGTCCTGCCGAGCTCGCGTGCATTAGTAAACGCATATGTTCAGTGTAAAAATAAAAAGTAAAATGAAGAAGAAAAAAACATTTTAAAGCATTCCGTCCCACGAGCTCACGCGCAGAAGCAAGCTAATATGTAAGTTGCGCCCGCATATGTAAACACTGTTCAGTGTAAAAATCAAAAGTAAAATAAAGAAGAAATTTTTTTTTAAAGCGCCCCGTCCCGCCGAGCTCGCACGCAGAAGCAAGCGCATATGTAAGTTGCGCCCGCATATGTAAACACCGTTCAAACCACGTGAGGTATCGCCGCGATCATTAGAGCGAGAGCAATAATTCTAGCAAAAGACCTTCTCTGTAACTCAAAACTGGTAACCTGTAGACATTTTGAAACTTTGCCTATGGAGATTTTTAAGTGTCAAGGTTTGTCGCCATTCCATGAGCGAGCTCATTTTTGAAGCGTGACATATTGGGTATCACTTTACTCGGCGTAACATTATCTTTCACAATATAAGAAAAGATTGGGCTAAGGGAAAAAGCCAAGCCCAAAAACCTAAAGAAAAATGCACTGCAAACGCAGCACAAAACGCAGTCAAACGTGCTTCAAATGCATGTAAAGCTGCAGTCATAAAATTGCAGTTCTGTGCAGTCTCTGCTGTGAATGGGCCCTCAGGACTGGAAATAAAGATGTGTAATCACGTGACCAGCCTGGGGCGACAAGAGAGCGCCAGGACACATAAACAACTTTTATTCCACCCATCACTCAGGACACCAAGCACTTTCTCACTGCCAATCAAACTGCAGCCAGAGAGCCCGCCTCCCCCCAGTCCTGACCAACCACAGCCTGATGCAGAGAAAATTGAACCCCGTGCTTGGTAGCTGGTATTATGTGATAGGGCGACATGTTAGGGCGACATGTGCACGGCGAGTCCGCCCCTCCCCTACCCAGTGTGTGCGTTGCTATAGTAACAGCAGCACGCTGGAGCCGTGTAGATGAGGATGGAATTCTTGCGACACTTTGGATGAGTGTAGTGAGGTGACACCGGGGACAACTTCTGCTTTTATGTCCCATGTGTGAGGCTGAAGGGTAAGTCTACTTCTAGCAGTGTGCTGACTCCATGACCTTTGTATGTTATCCTGTGCTGTGTGTGGATGGTGTGATCAGTCCTCTGGATCTGTGAGGTGATTTGTGTCTTTCATACTAGGTGTTTATTCTGTATGCGTCCAATCCTGGCAGAAAGAATGGCGCTATGAGTGGCGTTTTGGCGTTTTTTTCCCCTCTTATCCCTCTATCGCAGTTCCATGATCGCCTCTGTGATGGTGGCCAATCATAGAACTGCGATAGAGGCATAAGAACGCTATAGCGTAATATTTTCTGCCAGGATTGTACACACACAGACTAAACACCTAGTATGGAAGACACAAATCGCCTCACAGATCCAGAGGACTGATCGCACCAACCTGTATACCATCCATGGCGCATATCAGGCATCTCGATCGCCATTTTAAGATTAGCGTTTTGGCTGCGATCACAGCTGGGCATTTCTAGAACTAGCGACAAAGCCGCAGAAGAAGCACAGTTTGCTGCGGGTTTCAGAAATGCGTTGCAAATGTGTGTCTCACTTGCGGTGCCATCATTGTTAATGGCTCTGGTAGCAGGCGTACTAAAAATCCACCAAAAATGTGCTGTGAAAAAATGTGTGTCTGCCACGTGTATAGCAGCCTATTCAAGTGCAGTCCTATGCGTGACGAGTGGAAACGCTCCAAAAAAGCACAAAAAAAATGCACGGGGGAACGTGAGAACTACACTCAGATGTGTATGAGAGCAAATGTATTCCAGTAACCACTTCACACCGTCACAACGCATGTGAATCACACTGCAGTCCTGTGCAAATCTCATGCGATTTAAGCCTATCATTTTGTATGGCTCAAATTGCATCACATCCGCACAAAAAAGGTGCAGGCGCCTTTTTTTTTTTTTTGCCGCAATGGAATTGGATTGCATTTGTGTTCAAGCCCATGCAATCCAATTCAGGCAAATGCACCGTGTTCTCTGACCTTCTTTTGGGGAGGCGTTAACTTTTAATTGACACCCACAGCAGATCACATGAACACAGTATGATTGCTATGTGAGGCAGGAAACACTGTGATTCCTGTGCGTTTCCTGCATCTCATCAGTGTGAATTGGCCCTGAGGGCTCATTGTGCCGCCCTCCATGCAGAGCCGCTGACAGGTGCGTCTGCATCCATCTCAGTGCCGTGTGCAGGCAGCCCATAGAAGTGGATGCACTCTCAGCACAGAGGCTCTGCGTTCAGATCTCTGCACAAGGTATGCGCACGTAGATGTGCGTACATGCATGACATTATCTGAATTTTTTCTGCCAAGTTCTGGCAGACAAAATCAAGCATATTTGGAACATAAATTCATACGCCTCTATACATGAGACTTTAGGCGTCTTGCATATCGGAGTAAAAAATGCCACGTTATATACTGACCTGAATGAAGGTGCATTATTGTCTATGGAACAATACACAGAACTGCAAAAGGATCAGCCTTCAAACAGTCGCTGCTGTGTCTCCAGCTTGAAAGCCCGAGGGATTTCACACTGGAGCGGTGCGCTTGCAGGACGCTGAAAAATGTCCTGCAAGCCGCATCTTTGGAGCGCTGTAGGAGTGGTGTATTTACCGCTACTAAAGCGCCCCTTCCCATTGAAAACAATGGGGCAGCGCTCCAAACCCGCCTGCAAAGCGCTGCTGCAGCGGCGCTTTGCGGGTGGTTTTAACCCTTTTTCGGCCGCTCGCGGGGGGGGGGGGGGGAACTGCCCCGCTAGCGACCGAAAAGCGTTGCTAAAACGATGGTAAAGTGGTGCTAAATATAGCGCCGCTTTACCGCCAGCGCTCCCAGCGCCTCAGGGTGAAAGTAGCCTAATACAGCGATGAAGACAGAGCCATAAAAAAAATAGAACATTTTACACTAGAGGGCAGTAATTTACATGCATACGTGTGTATATGCATGTATATGTACACTACTATGCAAACGTTTTAGGCAGGTGTGACAAAATGCTGTAAAATAACCCTTTCCCGCTCACCGCCTCCCAGCCCTTTAAGAGTTCTAAAAGTTGTGAGGCGGGCATTTGAACCATGTGACCACTGTAATTGGCTGCCACAGCGGTCACATGATCGCAAAGCTCTCGATCACTAGTATGCATCAGGAGCTTTCCGGTACCCGCCGGCTGCCATGCTGGGAGTGCACAGGAGGTGGGCTCAGCATGGTAAGTGGTTTACACAGGGTCGCATATATGTGGCCGCTTGGCATTAAGGCCCACACGCCAAGAGCCTGGATATATGTGTGCAGCTGGCGTAAAGAGGTTAAAGGAGAAGTAGGGTTAAAGCTTTTTTGGCTGTACTCCTCCTGAGGATCACCTATTTTCAGACGATATCGGGCTAAAGTCCGCTGTCGGCTGACGTCACTGAGCCGGTCCAGGCTTTAGAGAGATCCTAACTTTAAAGTTGGGATACACCCAGATGTCTAGACTGGCAGCTGGTTCAGCCTCCCAGCGAGCCACTGGGAGACTCTACGGTCCGTCGTCACCCGATCTCCCATAGGGGAGAGCGGCGCTCTGACAGGTCCGTCCCTGCACAGAGTGCAGAGACGGACCTGTCATCTTCCTGCTCAGCAGAGATCGCTCCGGCGATCCCCGCTGAGCAAGCGGCTATCCACGGGGCGGATCTGCTCTGATCCGCCCCGTGTGAAAGAGCCCTTATACTAACAATCAGGAGTTGGGAAGGCCAACTCTCGATCACGTGGCCACTGTGACAGCCTGTGACATCACCATGATCAGTAAATGTACAACCCACTGCTGTACTTTTCCAATCCTTGAATGGAGAAAAAAATACACTGTATAGTTTTTTCTTTGATAGAGGAAAATGTGAAAAAAAATCTGTTTAAAAAAACAAATTAAAAAATAAAATAATGATAAGAACTATATCAGGATGGTACGCAGGGGTCTCAATTGCATCCCGGCTCCATGCTCCAGGGGGGCCAGTGCGGCCACCTGTACACCTGGACAGGAGGGGCGTCGGGGGGCGGCATATAGAGGAACAGATCCCCTCCATTTCCCCGCCGCAGCCTTTCAGTGGCTGCAGGAGGAAAATGGAGGGGTTCAGTTCCTCTAATCTCCGCCCCACTGCCCCTCCTATCCTCCTGCTGTGATTGGACTCTCTCCTTGTCCCCTTCATCTCCCGCAGCACTGCCAGGTTCCCCCTCCCTTCTCCCGCCGGCTGCTGCGAGGGATGCCTTCACGATTGAGATCGGGGAAGGGGCCAGTAAATGTGTCATTTATGGGGCCCCTTCCTTGTCTTAAAGTGGGATTCCACCCTAAAGTGGAACTCCCGCTTTTCGGAACCCTCCCCCCCTCCGGTGTCACATTTGGCACCTTTCAGGGGGGAGGGGGGTGCAGATACCTGTCTAAGACAGGTATCTGCACCCACTTCCGGCATAAACTCCCGTGGGAGTTTACGCAAGTTCCTGTCCCGGCGCGCTGTCTGCTGGGACACACACGTGTCCCGGCAGACAGCCGTGAAGATTCTCATTGCGCCGCGCGACTCGCGCATGCGCAGTAGGGAATCGGGAAGTGAAGCCACTTCCTGATTCCCTCACCGAGAATGGCGCCGGCTACAGCAGAGAGCCGAGCGAGCGATCGGCCTCTGCTGCCGACACCGCTGGAACCAGGGACAGGTAAGTGTCCATTTTTTAAAAGTCAGCAGCTGCAGTATTTGTAGCTGCTGGCTTTTAAATTTTTTTTTTCCAGTACAGTCCCGCTTTAAAGCGGAGTTCCACTTAAAAATGGAACTTCAGCTTTAACCACTCCTCACCCCCTTACATGCCACATTTGGCATGTAATTTTTTTTGGGGGGGAGTGGGGGCTTCATTAGGAGGGGGACTTCCTGTCCCACTTCCTCCTTCTGCCCAGTAACCGCCTAGGCGATTCCCCCCTTTAGGCGATCTCCTGGGACACGTGACAGGTCCCAGGAGATCGCCTATCCACTCCGGGAGCGCAGCGCGGCTCGCGCATGCGCCGTGCGTGCCCGGCCGTGAAGAGGAAAGCTGTCACGGCCGGGTGCCCTTAGTGGAAATGGCGGCGCCGGCGAAGAGGAGGGGGAGAGGAGCGACACCCCGTTTGGCCGCATCGCTGGACCGTGGAACAGGTAAGTGTCATTTTTTTTAAAAGTCAGCAACTACACTTTTTGTAGATGCTGACTTTTAAAATGCCTGGAACTCCCCTTTAATAAATAGAGTCAGTGATCCATACCGATCAGTTTGTGAATGAACGAAAAGCCCTGTACAGAACTATTCCTGTCCATTCATTCTGTGCAGCTGAGGCTGCAGAGATGGAGATTAAAGTGGATGTCCATGCAAAAACTAAAATCCCTGCATCTATAGACACCATGGATCTAACACTAACCTCTCTATCCCTGTAATGAAAAAATTAGTATACGTACCTTATTTGGAAGCCAATCCGACCCGCTCTGACCGAATCTTCAGCTGTCAGAAGCTCTGCAGTGGACACGACCGACAACGGCTGTGAAATACATAGGAAGTGACGTCACCAATAGAGTTACTATGGGGCGTCCGTTGTCGTCCGTCTCCTCTTCACTCTACAGCGAAGCTGTGGGTGACAGCTCAGCATGGTATCCGGTCGGAGTGGGTCAGATCAGCTTCCAGAAAGGTATGTATACAATTTTTTTCTTTACAGTGATAGAAAAGTTAATGTTAGATCCATGGTGTCTATAGATGCAGGAATTTTAGTGTTTGCATGGACTTCCACTTTGAGGGCTGTGTCCTCTATTTCCTTTCTCTGTTTCAAAGGTGAAATCAGAGATCTGTTTAAAGTCCTGATAGTTCACCAAAGCCCCCCAACAGGGCTCCTAAAAAATTGGAAAAATAAAAGTGTAAAATAAATAAATAAAATAAAATGGAAAAAAATAAGTAAAACAACTAAAAAAAAACTACTGACACCAGTGGTGGACCTTCCAGGGTCGCAAAGGTCCTGGTGTTCCGTGGGGGTTAGGGGGGCCCTTAATGGTTATGGTTTTCCTTTTCCGAAGGTTCTAGTTATACCTCTGAACTGTATATCAGGGTTTGATTAGGTGAGGGTCAAAGGTCAGGGTAAGCATATTTTAGGTAAGATTTAAAAATAAAAAAAAAAAAATGCGCACTATTGTTTCTGGGCCCCACTGCAGTTACAAACAACAAATAATTTACACATTTGTGGTATCACTGCAAAAAGGAGTAGGTGAATGTATTTTGGGTTGTTCTTTGGTGGTAGATATCAGGTGATATCGATTAACATTTATCACCATTTTGTCCTGATAAAACAAGGTACAATTCTCCTGGATAGTCGTTGCAAAGATATGTAGAGTTTTAGGCTCGGTTCACACTGGTGTAATGCGGGAAACCATTTGAATCCAGTGCGGGTTCCTGCATCGCACCTGACACGCAGGCAGTTCACACTGCCCACTGCGAACCCCTGCGGATGTCGATAAAAAGTTAATGTGTGAACACCCATGAGATACGATTTTGGTGCAGACAAAAAAAAAAGGGTCCTGCATGAGTTCGGACATCGCATGTGATCTGCACAGCAATGCACAGTGTGAACCGAGCCTTACTAATAAATGCCAAAGTTTCAAAATAAAAATATATTTTTGTTTGCCAAAAAATGATCCTGTTAAAATGCATTCATTTACAAACTTAATTTTGAATTCCAAATTTGAAAAGTTAATTGAAGCAAATTTTGCTTTTTTATAATGAAGTGAACTTCCTGCCCTTTTGGAGTTGAAAAGAAAAAGTTCATTTGAAACAGCAAAGACTTTTCTAAAGTAGATAAATGACGTGGTGAAATGCTGAAACCGTTCATTGCTGCATGCTGCATTTTTTTTTTTTGTATTTTGTGACCAGTTCGTTTGAACCTTAACCTCTTTCACATGGCTTTGAATAAAAGGGATGCCAGCGGGAGAGGCAGGACCACCAAATCCCCAAAATAAAGATATATTTGTGTGTACGAAGGAAGCCACATATATGAAGCGTAGGGGTGAAAAATCTAAATCCTGCTTATACTATGTTAAATCTTGTTCCATGGCTCGACATATTATTGGGTTTATATGGTTGTTGTTTTCCAAAATTATTGCAATAACATCCACTACATGGGTATCCATTTCCAGATGTTGGGCTTCTTTTTACATGTTTACCAGACTAATCGTAAAGTGCAGCTAAAAGTGACACTAAACAATATTCTTCCCCAAAAATAATCCATACACATCTACTACTTAATGGCCCTGTAAGCTGTTTTTCATAAGCACTTGAAAACCAGGCCCTTTCTGACACTTTTTGTTGACAATATCAAATCAGTATCTTTTTCTAAAAAATATCTTATAGCCCCCAAACATTACATATATAATTTTTTTTAGCAGAGACCCTAGGGAATAAAATGGTGATCGTTGCAATTTTTTATGTCCCACTGTGTTTGCGCAGATCAAAAAAAAATGTAATCTTTTACGTAAAGTGGAGTTCTAGCCACAAACATTTTTTTTTTTTTAAAAGTCAGCAGCTACAAAAATTGTAGCTGCTGACTTTTAATAAGGACACTTACCTGTCCAGGGAGCCCGCAATGTCGCCCCCCCCCCCCTGAGGCCGATCCATTCATTGGATCAGGTGCAGGCACAGCCATTGTAACTAAGGGAGACCGACAATGGAGCCTTGCGGCTTCACTGCTGGTTTCCTACTGCGCATGCACGGGTCGCGCAGCACTTTGTGAATGGCCAGCTTGTCTTCTGGGACACACACAGGTCCCAGGTCCCAGAAGACAGCGGGGGGGCTCACCACACAAGACGACATGATGTCTTACGCCGTGGCCCAGCTGGAATTGAAGTACACATAGTACTTCAAAAAAGGTACAGGGGGTCCCCGACTTACAAACATCCGACTTACAAACGACTCCTATTTACAAACGGAGGGAGACAACAGGAAGTGAGAGGAAATCTACCCCTAGGAAGGGAAATTCACTCCTGTAAGAGTTAATATGGGAAAAAGGTGTCTCCACTGATGCTTTATCACCAGTCCATGCTTCCCTAACAACCCAAAATTTTCAAAATCCAATTTTCATTGGGACAGAAGGTGAGGTGAAATCTTCTGAACAGGGGCACAGACAGCAAAACAAATGTTACAGGGATGATAACCCTTCTCTATGTTATCTAAAAAACTTAAAAATTGATTTTTTTGTCTGGAGCTACACTTAAAAAATGTACCTGTTCCGACTTACAAACAGATTCAACTTAAGAAAAAACCTACAGTCCCTATCTTGTTTGTAACCCGGGGACCCCCTGTACTAAAGAAATATTTTTTTTTAAATATCCAAAAACGAGGGGTGGAGAGGTGGTCTTTAGTTTAAAACCACCTTTCAAAAGTGGGTGGAACTCTGCTTTAAAACAAACAAAAAAAAAAAGTTTACTTCCTCCTTGGATGACCGGCCGCTCTGGTCATCCAAGGCCATAGAGGTGATCAGAGATGATCTGGTCTCTGTTAGCCTCAGTGACCAGCTGTCCACACTGTCTGATCATTTCTTTGGTATGCCAGTGAAAACATTATTAAGCCAAAGGAACACTGGCGAGCCCTCCTGCCGCTTCTGAAAGTGATCCAGTGACTAATGAGCTGCTTGTAATGCTTTAATGAGAAAGCCAGCTGCCTGCTGGAAAAAAAAATACCGGGGTTTATGGCTGATATCTTTAACCATAACCCCGGTACAGATCCTTACTGTGTTTTACTGCCTCCTTGTAACATCCTCTGTGAGCTCTTGTACCTCTCCTTATCGCCCTCACTTCTGTTTGTTTGGAACAAGCAGTACACATTAGTTGCAGCCACAAGCCATCTCAGGAGTGAGTTAGAGATGGTGGCTATGTTTCTGCATACCATGGAGAAAAAATGTATCTACCCTCTAACAGAAAGTCGGATCACAGCAGTATAAAAAAGGAATTTGGAGGAGGCTGAGAGGAGCAGAAGGCACTTTTCTGCATTGAGAATACATACTTTAAATAATGAATAAAATGTTCTTTTTTGAAAGCAGAGATTAGTGTTACTTTATTTTCACACGGGGTGGGTGGGAGGGCTTTCACCATGCACTTTATGTCATTGATTGAAAAGCGCTTTTAAAGCGCCGCAAAACTGGAGTCTTTAACCCCTTTTTTGAGGTTAAAATCGTACCGCTAGCGACCAAAAAGCGGCGCAAAAGCACTGCTAAAACGAGCGTCACTTTATCACTAACGGGCAGCGCATTCAGTGTCAAAAAGGTCTCCAAACTACACAATAAAGCAGCAGCTCCAAAACATCATGTTTATTTTTAAAGAAAATGTGCACTGAGAACTATATAGGTGCCATGGCTGACTTTCTTCCGAAAATGCTATTTGTCTGGCTGTTATTCTAATACAGGGGCTTAGGTACTTCTTGAGTCATTGACACGGAAAACGCATGCAGGTCAGTTGACTTTCCTAGATGCACGCTTTTTCTGGGCCAATAATTCAAAGGTCTGAAGCCAGAGACAGGCAGGCAAATAGAATTTTCAGAAGGTGGTCAGCAATGGCATTCTACATATTTCTGATTGAATGTTGAATTAATTTTACTGCAAACGCTTGTGTGATATGTGGCTTTGGCACATACGTGCCAGTCTTTGAAAAATGATTTATGGTAGGTCGCTTTTTGGAGAGCAGTACAGGAGAAGCTCACAGGCATTCAGGAAGCAATACAGGCGTATCCTGAATGCCTGTTTTTTAACAGCCAAACAGGGTTGTTTAAATGGGAATACTGCGCCGCAGACGCTAGACTTGTGGTTGCGGCCTGACCCCATTCACTTGAATAGGTCATGTTTGGTCGCGGTAATGCCTGCTGAATGCGTTGGGGTATTGTTTTTGCTGCAACTGCAAAATAAAGCATTGCAGCTGCAGGATTCGTCCAGCACTTCATCTGGGCGCCGTGTTCATTTAAGGTGGGCTGTCGGGGGTAATAAAAACGCAGCTCAACTGCCCATTTTTACCATCCCTGACTGCAGGTATCAATGAACCCTAAATGTAAATATGAACATATATAAAATGTATTTTTCAATGTTCCTGATTTGTTTACTTTTAACCCCTTCCCTTTTATATAGATCTATTACATAACTTTGCTTTCTCTACAATTTTCAGACACACAAAAAAAAAAAAATGAACAAAGGAAGAGAGTAGTTTACATCTATTTTCTGCTTTTAAATGGTTAAATAGTATACTTATTTACAAAAGTATACTGCATGAATGTATCATTATATTTTATAGGTTGTAACTTTAATATCCTAGTAGCTTTACAGGTCCTTTAAACATAGAAGTGCTCATTGTAAGGCTGATGAGTTTTATTATTAGTTCCCACCCACAATAACAAGCTCTAGGTGTACCTGCTACCCTACATTGTGTGACTTATGTGCTCTCATTATTTCTCAGGGCCATTTATGAATGTGCAGCCCAGCTCTCTAAGTACCGGTAATAATGGCAGCGCCAGCTCAGAACTGCCCTCACCCGTCATCTGTAAGTACTCCTGTACCTTTTGTCATTAAGAAGATGTTGTTTCTAATTTTCAGCTCCATGCAGACAACTTAAGCTGGCCGTAGATGAATCCGTTTTTTTTGGACCAGCCAGAGGACTGGTAAAAGAAATGGAATAAGTTCTGTCATCCACACAAGCAAGGTGGATGGGGGAATTATCCTGGATATCGCACATCCATCCACCCTCAACTGCAGTACACTAATCGCAGTCGGTCACTCGCTCAGCACCTCCTCCGTTTACAAAAAGCCTTGCATTCTTTTTAGAGATTGCAAGGCATTCTGTGATTGGAGTAGGTGTGGATGAATTTCACAATCTCCTCTCTTCCAATCACAGAACACCTTGTATTCTGTGAAAAGTGTTCAGGGCTGATTTTGAATGGAGAACGTGCCAAAAATGTGCCCCATAGTAATCAATGTGCTGCACCCAACTTACAGGTCTAAGCAGTGGAAGGTTCTGTGCTGACAGGAGACTGCAACACGGATAACAGTGTGAGGTTTATCAAAGGTTGCAGCGGGGGGACTTTAATACTAACAGGGACTGGTAGTGCCCTATTATTCATTGTCAGAGTATAAAGGTAGTACAGAGCGCACAAGGTGAATTGGGAATTGAGTGAATGAAGTAAAAGAGGGAAGGGTTGGAGTTGAAGGAAACACCTTCAACTGAGAGGGACCCACAACGTGTCCAAGGGAGATCATTGTTCGGGGCACGCTCAGGCAAGGTACAATGTAATTGAAGAACCGGCGTGAGTGAGAGCTATCAAATCAGTCAGACGCCTATGTGAAATGTGGGAGGCATGAAGGCATCAATTCATGGGGTCCAGATTCTGACAAATTTGGTAATGTTAGTGAATTGTTTTTAATAATATAAAAAAATGTAACTTTTATTACATACCTTTTCATTCTTTGTGAAATATTTACATCTACAGTTACACAGAGGTTATATAGATAAAAATAAGCCCAAAAATACTGTATATGCAAGTATGGTCTTAAGATCCTTTCTCTTACAGCGAAAGTGCCAAGACGCAAATGCTTGTTTGTTCAAGATAGACAATAATATGGTCATATTATTTTTCTCAGTTTAACAGATTATGTTGAGTTAATTTGGCTAAGAGCCTATCAGTTAATTTCGGAATGGCTTGGAGAACTGTACTTTTGAATCTGAAAACCCATTATAAGATATAATATATGTAAAATGAAAGAATGTTTTATGTTCTCTCCACAGGATTACTTATTTTCTATTCTCTTTGTTTGGTAATTGCCGGTAATATACAGCTAATTGGCTGAAAATGCAGTCACATAATGATCAAAAATTCAATGTATGCTGACATTATATGGCATTTACGGTACTTTGTCTTCTGCACAATGTAGACATTTGATTAAACGTTTTCATTTCATTTATGTATATTGATAGCTTATATATATATATATATATATATATATATATATATATATATATATATATATATATATATATAAAACCCATTAGATGATGTTCGACCAAGACAAAAGTATTTTTAATGTAATATCATTTTTTTAAGCATAATAAATAATCCCCGGTTTCATACAGAAAGTCAGTCTCAGGACTGATTCTAAGGCTTCGTGTACACGAGACGTTGTTTACCCTCTCCTGAACAATTTAACTTGAC
Source organism: Lithobates sylvaticus (assembly GCA_028564925.1). Classification (NCBI taxonomy): domain Eukaryota; kingdom Metazoa; phylum Chordata; class Amphibia; order Anura; family Ranidae; genus Lithobates; species Lithobates sylvaticus. The sequence goes on along the minus strand of CM053035.1, from coordinate 114,135,638 downwards.
AGCTAGAAACCGACGTCTAAAAAAGTCTGTTTAGCCGCATTTACATGACACTTTTTCCTTTTTTTTGTTAAAATAAAAAGCGTCTGGAAGCGAAATGCTGCTAAATGTGAGCTACCACGTTTAGCAGCGTTTACAAGCTGTTACAGGCATTTGGCGTTTCAAATGGCTCTGAACATCCGTCTGAACCCATTTTTCTGCGTTCCAAAAAAGGCTTCTAAACTCAACTACCTAGAAACAACTATAAACGACCCTGTGTACATGTACTGATAAGATAACATAGAGGAGAATTCAGGGGCAGCTGAAAAAAATGCCCAACTGCTCCTAAACGTCAGTTTACCAGCAGCAGTGTACATGAAGCCTAATGCCCCGTACACACGATCAGAAAATCGTATGGAAAATGCCGCTTTCGAATCGATTGTACAATAATCGGATCGTTAGTACAGAGCTTTCGAGAGCCGATCATGACAGTTCATCCGATATTATTATATCGGACGTGCACAAATTTTTTTTTCGTACGATGCCAGATTGTACAATTTTCGTTTAATCAGTACAGCTATGCAATATTAATGCATTACAACACATGACATCACTTCCGATTTTTTTTTTCTGTCGTACAGGAACTTTCGTGACTTTAGTAAACTAAGTAACTTTTGGGTATAATAAAGGCATGCTCTTTTACATTGTATTAGGGCCCTTTCACACCGAACATAGTGGTATGCAGTTGGCTTCAGTTAGATGCATTTTGGACTGCACTCTAACTGCATAGACAGTCCAAAATCCAGGCTATCCTATGGGCATAGTTCACACTATTGCAGCGCAGTGCAGAAAAGTACAGCATGCTGCATTTTTCCGTACCGCAAATGTGCAAAAATGCATGCAAATGCACTGCAACGCATCACTGTGCACATAGAAGTGACCTCACAGAACAAATGCAGATAGAAAAACGTGTGTCAACTGCTTGTAAATTGCATGTCATATGCATCCATAGGTACAAGGAAAAAACTTGCAGTTACTTGCAGTTTCTGGTGGGAAAGGGTCATTCATTTTTTTGCTGATTGTACAATACACAAGCTTCTTAGCCTTCACAAGTAGGTTAAATGCAGGTACCATGTTTTTTTGCCAGTGATTGGACACTGGCAAAAAAAAGCTCCTGTTATTGCACCTTTGAGGGTTATTTGGGGACAGCTTGGGGTTAACACTGCACTGGTGCCATTTTCGGCACAGGTGGCCACAATTCTGGAGGGCGCCTGTGGTGGCACTATTGCACTGTTGTATATTAACACTGTGGCACTCTATGGTGCATATGCAGCCTTGTGGTGACAGCGAATTCCAAGCCTGTGAGGTGCACTGTGCGGCCTCACTTTGAAAGAGGCTCCTACACATGTGTAGACTTAATCTCCCTGTTTTTGTGCTGGGTGCTGACCTTGACACATCCCTCTGTGTATGTAGCATGGGTCAGCGGTGATGCTTATACTCTGGAAGGCAGCCTATATGTGATGTACCGAGGCATTCTCCTCCTCACTCCATTACAATGGGGAGTATGGGAACTCCTTCTGGACACTATTTGGTGGACATGGCAGGTCAGAGAGGTAAGGGTCCCATGGATCTCATTATCTCAGTCTACAGCTTCATGGGGTATGGCTGTCCATGGACTAGGTATCTTTTGATCGCTGGCCCTTTTCTGATTCCTTGCCCCCCTCTGGTTATTCTGCTGGGTCACATGTCATGTCTTCTCCCTTTCTTTTCAGAAAATAATTTTCTGCCACAATGCCTGAGTTCATGGCGAGAATTTCAGACCTTATCGAGACCATGAGCAACAAGAGTCACACTTGTGCCACTACTGGTTTGACTACAGATTTTATTCTATTACTTCACTTTTGAACCTGATGAGTCTCCAGAGAAGGAGGATGTACTGTAGAACAGGAGAATCTCTTGGTCTCAGAGGCCTCAGATTGGGAGGACACATCTAGTGCTACAGTCTCCCCTAAGTTGAAGGAAGCCATTTCCATGTTCATAGAGACAGTATGTTCTTGCTTGGCATTGGAGCAGCCTGAATCTGTGAACGTCAGGTATCCATTATGGGATCTCTAAAATTCCCTAAACCAGCTAAGACCTTTCTGGTTCACTAACTTATTCAGCCTGTCCAGTATGGGGAATGACTTTACATGGAAAAGCTGTCCTCTTCTCCAAAGCAATTTGCTCAACTGTTTCCCCTATTGGGGAAAGTTTTATAAATAAGTGGGCACTTCCTGTGGTGGATTCTGTTATTACCGATCTTAATAAGACCCTCCCAACATTCGTGGACAATAATCCAATGTTCAAGAGTCCAGCAGACAAGAGATTAGTGGCCCTCATTAAAGTATTTTCTTTCCTGGCTGGACCAAGTCAAGGTCCAAATCAGGTGCCAAGGCTTCTTCCCAGTGACAGGGAAGTGTCCCCCCACTTTTCCCAGGGCTACAAGCTGGAACACTGCCTCCCACGTCATGCTCCTAAACGTACCCCATTCCCCATCTCAACAGGTGAATCTAATGGCTTAGTGCAACATCTTTTGTCTTGGGGTCCTGGCAGTGGAACGCTTTCAAGGGTTTTATTTGAACCTCTTTATGGTCCTGAAGCCCAATGGGGAAGTCCGTTCAGTTCTTGAGTACAAGGTTTTCAATATCTTCCTACGGATACAGAAGTTTTGCATGGAAAATGCAGGTCTGGTCATTGGCTCCCTTCTTAAAATAAATAGAACAAGACCTAGTGCAGAGCCATGTGTTATACCACTAGTAACTAACTAGTCTCTGGTATAAATAAACCCGAGTTACAAGCACACTCTGATATCTATTCTTTAGCCGACCTAACGGTTAAGCTCTAGCTTGTACAACTGTTTTAGAACCGTATCAAATGCTTTTCTGAAAATTAGGAAAAGGCTATGTCCATAGCACCACACTGGTCCAAAATATTTGTGATGTAGTCAAAAATTACAATCAGATTAGTCTGACATGATCTACCCTCAGTAAAGCCATGCTGTTTTGGGGATAGTAAGTTGTGTGTTTTTAAATGATTATTGAGCCTCCTTTTTAGGAGTAATTCTTTAAATTTTTCTGTCCAAGGTAATTTCACTGGCCTGTAGTTGCCAGCTTCTTCCTTACTATCCTTTTTGTGGATAAGTACAATATTAGTTGTTTGCCAGCCATAAGGAACATAAGGAACAACAATAAAATTTACTACTTCCCCTAAATGAAAAGAGTTGCATCAAGATGTTTTATTTAAAAGAAAAGTATGGCCGAAGCTTTTTTGGCCATACTTCTCTTCTGGATCATAGAAGTGCACTTAGTGCGCTCTCCTGTGACCCAGAATCAGCCGACAGTGGGATTCACCCAGATGCCTGACTGGTAGCTGTCTCAGCCTCTCAGCGTGCCATTGAGAGTCTGAACCAGCCCCTCCTGCCCCCTCACCTGCAGAGGGGCAGAGCAGAGAGCAGTGACTGACAGGCACTGCTCTCTGCAAAGAGTAGACCAAAAACAGAGTGCTCTCCTGTGACCCAGAATCCGCCGACAGTGAGATTCACCCAGATGCCTGACTGGTAGCTTTCTCAGCCTCTCAGCGTGCCACTGAGAGTCTGAACCAGCCCCTCCTGCCCCCTCACCCGTGAAGGGGCAAAGCAGAGAGCAGGGACTGACAGTCACTGCTCTCTACAAAGAGTAGACTAAAAACTGAGTGATCAGAAGCGATTGTTCGCTTCTTGGCCTTAGAGCCAATGGGGAACAGCTTCAGACTTAGGCTGCAGCAGGTAGTCTTGTAGTGTTTTTTTTTTTATTCCCACACTTCTTGAGGCAGACTGTCAGGTAGAGTAGGTACATGGGGGAGTTTTTTTAGTTCCTCGTAATTATGCACAATCAAACCAAGAGCAGACCATACATTGCACATTTTACAGGCTGTCCCAGAGTTTACGAACACCCGAGTTACGAACGACTCCTACTTATGAACGGCCTCAATACTGGTGGCTTGTGCTCCACGCTGGTCCTGGATATCTCCGAGCAGCTATCTTGTAGCACCGGACACATCCCACACTGCAGTACTACATGTACCGCATGGCCAGAAGAGTCCCAGATAACATAACTGCATGCGCAGAAGCGCCCGGAACATCCCACATCCATGCACAGGCGAAAGTTACACTTACAAATGCAATGTTCCGACTTACACACAAATTCCACTTACAAACAAACCTACAGTTCTTATTGTGTTCGGAACTCGGGGATTGCCTGTATTTGTTGAGTTTACTTTCTACTTATTTCACGTATTTTGGTAATAGGCATATTTATAGCTGTAATGATCCTCTGAAATACACAGTAATTTAAAGGGAGAAGAGCAGCAGGCAAAGGAACGTGATTAGAAGATTCAAGTTTTTACTAAGTGGATATATTCTCCCTGATCCCTTTGATCTTTAGTACAGCTATGCCTGGTACACCACAGCTAAACCCAGAGTATCGTGTTAGTGTGTGTGCTGGGTCGCTGTAATCTAATTTGGGCATTACATTCAGCCTCTCAGTTGTATTAGAATGTTGTTGTTTTTTTGTCTTATGTCGGCGGCACAACATATTTAAAGGCCAACACTATTTAAAACTGATATTTCACTTTTGAATGGGCATTGCTGGGTATAATAATGCCCCAAGCTTCTTATAATCGTTTGGAAAGTGCATTGCCCAGATTTTCCCCTAACATTGTGTGTTTCTGCCCACTCCCACAAGGATTCTGATTGAAAGCTGGGCCATTGACCAGGCTGCATTCATACTTTTTTCACACCACTAACCAGCCAAGTAATAAGCCTATACCTAGATACTTATTAGTTTCCCTGACTTCTGTGAATTCATTTTATCTGTTTTACAATAACCATAAGAGTAAGGCCCCTTTCACACGAGGCGGACTCCGCTTCCACGGAGTCCGCCTCTGTCCGCCGGCTCAGCGGGAGATCTCTCCGTTGATCTCCGCTGAGCGGCGGATGACAGGTCCCTCTCTGCTCACTGAGCGGCCGCTGGTCACAATGGAGAGATCGGATGAAAATGGACAGCGCTGTCCGTTTTCATCAGATCTCACCCGATCCGATCCGCCAGCGACGGATCTGGACGTAGAGCCATTCGCCTGCTTTTGGCGGATCGGACCGGGTCGGATGTCAGCGGACATGTCTCCGCTGACATCCGACGCTCCATAGACTAGCATGGAGCGCCCGTTCATATCCGCCGTCAAAACTGACAGGTGGATCTGAGCGGTTCGATCGTGTGAAAGGGGCCTAAAGCCTGACTCCAGGCAAAAGTTATTTTTTAGTTTTGGATAAGGGGGGTGGGTGCTGGTGTCAACTGGACAGGAAGATCCAGATAGTAATAAAAAAACATTGCTGGAAATCCTATTCCCTCCTTAGGCTACTAAAATGTGTTGCTATTGGTGGGATTTCCCTTTCTAACCCTTTCCTTCTGGACCAAAACAAACAAATCAATTTTTGCTGGAGTTAGTATTTAAAGAGATAATTTTGCCTTGCCTATGTAGGGCAAATGAACAATGTATTTTCAAAGGGGTCCCCTGCGCCAACTTATACGTTTCTTGTCAGCATTCCCCTGCTGCTCTTTCCTCCATAGCAGCCCATGACAATACACAGTGATTCCATGCTCATCGCTTCTCCTAGCATCTGACCCTAGTCAGGAATTTTAATGCTGCCAAAGGAAAGAGCAAGCGAGAAGAGCTGGCAAGGTAAGTAAATGGGTCGGGGGGATGGGCTTTTGCAAGGATGTTATCACTTGCTCTGCATTGGCAAAGTGACAGGGCCTCTTTAAATTCACCACAAGACACTCATAGGCAAATAAACTAAATAATGATCTTCTATATCCCAGGCAACCAGTAATAAATTATCCCCAACTCCACCACCACCTCTTGTGCTTCGTTAATAGATTTTCTGTAAAGTAGAATAAACAAAAATGTGGGGTATCGATTTGTAAGACAGTGGCAAATTTGTTGTGGATTTGTAGGAAAGGAGAAAGACACAAGCTATTGTGGTTGATTTACTAAAACTTGAGAGTGCAAAATCTGGTGCAGCTCTGCATAGGAACCAGTTTCCATATTTTTGGGTCAAAGCTTAAAGTGGATGTAAATCCACCGCTCACCATGTATCAACTAATGGCACAGTATCAATGTATACATATATGCAATTCTCCTGCATGTATCCCTACCTTGCAAATGTCACCCCCTTCTGCAGTAGGAGCCCCACAAAACACCAGAATGGTGTCATGGGGTCAATGTGCCGGTGCTCGTGGGCAGAGTCATGATGCCACAAGACTCCCCCCTACCTCTACACTCCCCTTGGTCAGGCAGCATCGCGAGGACGAACCTCACGTCTGGGGAGTGAAAAGTACACACACAACAGAAGGAGAGCACGTTTTGTCACTCCTGTGAATGTCGTATACACTCGGTGCTGGCCGCAGTAGAGTCTCTCTGCTCTCATGCTCGTGTTTGAGATAAGGAAATCAGATGTCAGTCACCACAGTGGGGGAAGTGGCAATGCAAATTTATCTGTGTGTTGTTTTTTTTATCATAGTAAAAAAAGATAAAAGGATTGCTCAGAGCTGGATTAACTCTTTGTGGCAAGACTGGGCACAGATGACTTGACATCCTCTACCCTACCAGGTAGAAGTCTTTATTAAAAATACAATTTTCGGGTTTACATCCACTTTAAAGTGGTTGTAAAGGCAGAACGTTTTTTTTATTTATCTTAATGCATTCTATGCATTATTACCTGTACACACAATTCGAAAATCGGACGACAGATCGTCCGTTTTTCTTTGCATGCTAGTCACATATCGAAAATGAAGAGTTTACTAAAGTTACAAAAATTCCCATATGACAGAATAAAAAATCGGAAGTTATGTAACATCGTTGTAGTATATTTGTATTGTATTTTCGAATGACAATTTTACTGATTAAACAAAAATCGTACACTCTCGTTTCGTACGAGAAAAGTTTGGTGCTTGTCTGATCGGATAATATCAGATGAACTGTCACGATCGGCTCTGTACTAACGATCAGATTATCGTATGATCGCTTTGAAAGCAGTATTTTTTGTTCGATTTTCAGATCATGTGTACAGGCCATTAAGATAAAAAGCCTTCTGTTTGCAGCAGCCCCCCTCAGCCCCCCTAATACCTACCTGAGCTTCCCCTCGATCTAGCGATGCACGAAAGACTCGGCTGTCAATGACTCTCCCTTCTCATTGGCTGAGACAGCAGCGAAGCGCTATTGGCTTCCGCTGCTGTCAATAAAAGTCAGTGAGCCAATGAGAGAGAGAGGGGGCAGGGCTAGGCTGGGGCTCCGTGTCTGAATAGACACACAGAGCAATGGCTCGGGTGCCCCTATAACAAGCTGCTTGCTGTGGCACTCAACAGGAGGGAGGGGCCAGGAGTGCCGAAGTGGGACCCGAGAAGAGGAGGATCTGGGCTGCCCTGTGCAAAACCATTACACAGAGCAGGTAATAAGTATAACATGTTTGTTATTTTTAACAAAAAAAAAAACAGAGATTTTAGTATCACTTTAATTGAACAAGCTGCTTGACTACCATGCACAACTGCACCAGATTTTGTACTCTGCAGTTTTAGTAAATTGACCCCTTTGTGTCTATTGGAATATGCAAGGGACATAAGAATCTAGGGGATTCAGTCCATAGGTATTCATCCACAAATTATCTGTCCGTTTTTGGAGATGTTGGCCTCTAAAATGCATATAGTCCAAACACAAGAACAAACAGATTTTTCTAAAGCAGCCAAAACATTTATTCATTTTTTTAATTCAACCAGTGGGCTGAATGAAAAAAAAAAGACCCAATTCTCCCATCCACACACTCAATGTGGATGGGGAAATCCTTCTCGCTGAGTTATTGTATTCTGATAGCGGGGAGACTTCCCTGTCACGCACATTAATGTGTGACAGTGTTGGACAACAGTGCTAATTCTCTGTGCATGGGTTTTTATAACTCATCCCAGTATATCTATTTGTCTACCAGATTTTTTATAATAAGGAGTTTTTCTTGAACTTCATTGACCTGAGTGTGTATATCTGCAAATGGATTAGTTTAATCCTGTTCTGTGCACTCCCAGATAATTATTTTAGATTCCAATACTAATATTTAGATGTGGTAAGCTAAGTTCTGTAAGACTTAAATTACAAAAGGGTAAGATAACAAAGCCAAAGTTTGTACTAGCACTGGGATATGATTGTATAGTCAGTAGTACCTGTCTGTTATGTGAATAATATTTATGTGTGAACAGGGGACATTGCAGCACACGATCACTGACAGAATCTGTATCTATATCTCTCTATGTTTTATTTTTCTATTCTCTTTAAAAAAACACCTCACAGAACCTCATGCAGGGCAAAGCAACAATGTTCCTGCAAAGGGCATCTCTCAACCCTCATAAACTCATCTTGTCTAGACCCTCTTTGCACTCTTTCACTTCATTGTAGCTGGTGCTGAAATCATTGGTATTGGCGACCATTGGGAGTAGCAACATGATTTCTCATATGACCTAGTGATTTGTAGCTAGGCCCGAGCACTGTCTCTGTAGAGGAGGTCACATGCTGCTCTGTAAATGGAACCACCGAGTACTACCGAGCTAAAATGTAGAAAGTATTGGTAGAGGAGTGCTGGCAAGGTAAGTATAAGGGAGTCGAGAGCTTACACAGACATTTTCACTTTGCACCTCATGGACAAGAAAACAGTCACCATCTAGCAATATTTGTAGGAGCAAAAACCTGTGGTAATTATAGTGAGTTCACTTTTACATACAGTACATATTATATGCATGCAGCCTTTAGTGAATAAAGAAGAAACTTTATTAACATAACATACAGAAATTAAAGAATTGCATGTGTTATCCTTTGTTAAATTGACGCTGGTAAAGAAATAAAGATCCCAGTGCTCACTGTAGTGGAGGGGATGAAGAGGGAGGTTTGGTGTGCTGGCAATATTCCTTCACCCAGCTTTGAGCCCATCCTGGTCTGCTTACCTTCCCCATAACCTCAAACATACTGCATACCGTGTGCTGCCTCCTGGTATGGCCTCAGACATTCAGAACTGTGAGCCGCCACTGTGTGCCTGAGATCCAAATATCCAAGGTACCTACAATAAGTGTCTGAGATCCAATATATCCAAGGTACCTACAGTATGTGTCTGAGATCCAATATATCCAAGGTTCCTACAGTATGTGTCTGAGATCCAAATATCCAAGGTACCTACAGTATGTGTCTGAGATCCAATATATCCAAGGTTCCTACAGTATGTGTCTGAGATCCAAATATCCAAGGTACCTACAGTATGTGTCTGAGATCCAAGTGCCACTGGCATTATGTCTATGGACCCTTCTTGTCACCTCTCCCATCAAACTAGCTACATATGCATCTCCTGTGTCACTGCCAGTCCACACAGCCTCCTTTAGAATCAAGTATAGCAATAAAAACTTTATTAACATAACATACAGAAATTAAAGAATTGCATGTGTTATCCTTTGTTAAATTGACGCTGGTAAAGAAATAAAGATCCCAGTGCTCACTGTAGTGGAGGGGATGAAGAGGGAGGTTTGGTGTGCTGGCAATATTCCTTCACCCAGCTTTGAGCCCATCCTGGTCTGCTTACCTTCCCCATAACCTCAAACATACTGTATACCGTGTGCTGCCTCCTGGTATGGCCTCAGACATTCAGAACTGTGAGCCGCCACTGTGTGCCTGAGATCCAAATATCCAAGGTACCTACAATAAGTGTCTGAGATCCAATATATCCAAGGTACCTACAGTATGTGTCTGAGATCCAATATATGCAAGGTTCCTACAGTATGTGTCTGAGATCCAAATATCCAAGGTACCTACAGTATGTGTCTGAGATTCAAGTGCCACTGGCATTATGTCTATGGACCCTTCTTGTCACCTCTCCCATCAAACTAGCTACATATGCATCTCCTGTGTCACTGCCAGTCCACACAGCCTCCTTTAGAATCAAGTATAGCAATAAAACCTTACATGTGTTATAATCCTTCTTTACTCAATCCAAAACTAAAATACGTTTTGCATTCAGTTCAACACCCCCCCCCCCCCAGACTGACAATGCTGCTGTATGCTGTGCCCCCTGTTCTCATTCCTCCAGAGTTGTATCTTCCTAATACAGGTGTGTTACTGGCCAGATCACCAGGTGAAAAAAAAAAGGAAAAGCCAAAGAAAAGAAAACTACTACAGCCATCACATCTAACGATTGGTGAGCTGCAATAGTGTATAATACTGTATAATAGCGTTGCACCGATACTGATACTAATATCGGTATCGGTGCCGCTACTGAGCATTTGCATGAGTACTTGTGCAAATGCTCTGATGCTTGACCTGATACCCAGGCAGCCTCAGACATGATCGGTGCGGCGTTGGGGGAGTTACAAGCACCGATCTCCCTGTATAGTTTTTCTGACAGCCACTTCTCCTTCTCTCCCTCCTATGGCTGTCAGGGAGATCGGTGCTTGTAACTCCCCCCACCGCTGCACCGATTACCCCTGACTATCCCCTGTGTCCTCCGGATCCCTCTCTGTGTTCCCCCGGTCTCTGTGTCCTCCTCCAGGCCCCCCTCTGTGCTCCCCGGGTCCCTGTATCCTCCTTTGAGTCCCTGTATCCTCCTCCGGGTCCCCCTCTGTGCACCCCGGGTCCCTGTATCCTCCTCCATGTCCCCCTCTGTGCTCCCCAGATCTCTGTGTCCTCCTCCAGGTCCCCCTCTGTGCTCTCCAGGTCCCCCTTTGTGCTCCCCGGGTCTCTGTGTCCTCCTCCAGGTCCCCCTCTGTGCTCCCCAGATCTCTGTGTCCTCCTCCAGGCCCCCCTCTGTGCTCTCCGGGTCCCCCTCTGTGCTCTCCAGGGTCCCCTAATGTGTCCTCCTCCAGGTCCCCCTCTGTGCTCTCCAGGTTCCCCTCTGTGCTCCCCGGGTCTCTGTGTCCTCCTCCAGGTCCCCCTCTGTGCTCCCCAGATCTCTGTGTCCTCCTCCAGGTCCCCCTCTGTGCTCTCCAGGGTCCCCCTCTGTGTCCTCCTCCAGGTCCCCCTCTGTGCTCCCCAGATCTCTGTGTCCTCCTCCAGGTCCCCCTCTGTGCTCCCTGGATCTCTGTGTCCTCCTCCGGGTCCCCCTGTGTCCTTTCCAACTCCTCCTCGGGGTCCCTTATGTCTTGGATCTGTTAGGATGGAGAGCAGAGAAAGGACTCGGTAAATATCATTTAGGCCCCTTTCACACTGGGGCGGGGAGCCGCGGTGACGGTAAAGCAGCGCTATATTTAGCGCTGCTTTACTGTCGTTTTAACCGCGCTATTCGGCCGCTCGCGGTGCGGTTTTACCCCCGCGAGCGCCCGAAAAAGGGTTAAGCACCCCCGCAGAGCGCCGCCGTAGCGGCGCTTTGTGGCGGTATTGCCGCGGTTTTACCGCGGTTTCCCATTCAAATCAATGGGAAGGAGCGGTATAGGAGCGGTGAACACACCGCTCCTATACCGCTCCAAAGATGCTGCTAGCAGGACTTTTTTTGCCGTCCTGCTAGCGCACCGCTCCAGTGTGAAAGCCCGCCGGCTTTCACACTGGAGTTAAAGGGGCCGGATTTTTTCAGGCGGTGAACAGGAGCTATTTTTAGCGCTGTACCGCATGAAAAACGCCCCAGTGTGAAAGGGGCCTTACTGGCTTCTTCCTTTTCTGAATGCACAGAGTCAGTGATCACTGACCCTGCCCATTCATAACTGAGCATCGTAAACTGTGTTTACAATACTTCAGTTTATGAATGGAGAGGAGCCTCTGTCTCCTGTCCATTCATCTTTAGTGCAGCTCAGGCTACAGAGAAAGGGACCGGGGAAACTCTATCCTCCGTCCCCTTCCCTGTCTCAAAGTACAGATATCAGGGGTCTAAACAGACCAGATCTCACCAAAGCCCCCCCCCCCCCCAACAGAGCTGATAATAATATAAAAATAAAAAATTGTATTAGCTATATTTAAAAGTTAAATTGTAAAAAAAAAAAAAAAACACTGACACGTCCACTGACTGACACTGACATGTTTTTTTTTTTTAACAGTGCTTTCTTTGGGGGGGGGGGGGGCAAAAGAAAGCACTGTAAAACATTTTTTTTATAAAGTATACATAAATAATAATAAAAAAACAATTGTAAAAAAAACTACTGACACAATCCATGCCTTATCAGTGCCACCTATCAGTGCCCATCATATTAGTGCCGCTATCACATGACATTAACAAAAAGGTATCGTAATCGGTGTTGGCGAGTTCTTGAAAAAAAGGATCTGTATTTGTACTCGGTCTTAAAAAAGTGGTATCGGTGCAACCCTACTGTATAATACATTTTTGGTTTGGGGTTTACAACCGCTTTAATGTGAAAACCCCATTTAAAGATCAGCAGCCTTCCATACTTTTTGATACTGATATGAGGCATACAATCAGCCAACTCAGCACGTATTACACTATGGAATAATATTTGTGTTCATTGTATTTTACAATGTAACACTGTGTCGTGTCCTTGCTGGTGTTTATTCAAATGCCACAACAGCAGAACTGAGTCAACTGGTTCCACAGGCCTTGTCTGTGTACAAATATGGTTCACCGATGTCAAGTTACTTTCGTTTTGGTATATAGTATCTTCTCTGTTGTATTTGTAACATTGTAAAATGATTTTGTGGAATGTTTTGATGTAGAGTGTATCTAAATGAAGTGCTCCCTGCCCTCCCAGGACTGCGGAGCATTTCAGTTCCATCATGGCATACCTAAATGATTTAATTATATGCATTTTTTTATATTCCATATACATCTGTTTTAAAAACAAGTAAAATATCTATATATTTTTAAATATTGAATGTAATATTTCCTGGCCTGGAAACAAATATAAATAAAGGCATGTCAAATAAAAAAAGGAAAAAGTATTCAGTGTTGATTACATGTATAAAACCCCATACAGTTACCAGAATACAATTGTTCCTTATAGTGATCCTTTAGGCACAAAACATTTTATTGTTTTATTGTAAAATTGATCAGTAGGTCTACCAACAACTATAGCTGGCCATACTTTGATCATTTTATTTTCTGTTTGGCTGATTAAAAAATACCGCAGTCACACATATAAGGTGGCTGTGGGAATCTTCCACACTGAGCTATTTGTATTTTGACAGAGAGACTACTCCCGGGTCAGAATACACTGATCAGTGCTGCAGTCGACTGGCTGCATGCGCCGATTGAACAAAAATTTATCAGCAGTCCTAGGTAGGGATCGACTGATTATCGGTGGGGCTGATTATCGGCAGCCGATATTCACTTTGAAGTATTGTATCGGGCACAAACGTACTTGATATTACTGATATTGCTACAAGGGGTTGCAGCTGCAGGCATCACTCCGGTACCGCTTTTTAGAGCGGATGGTCGGCTTGTAATAACAACCGATGCGGCTCAGCAGCCGCTCGGCTGTTATTACAAGCAGCAGGAGGGGACATCCCCCCTCCCTCCTGCCGCCTACTGCCGCTCACCCGGGCTCTCCGGGCCCACCGAGAGGCCTGAACAACCAGACGGCACGTCCGCCGGCTGGCCAAAGACTCTCCAATGCCAATGCTTCGGTCGGGTCTCTGATCTAGTAACCTGGAAGCGATGTTATGACATCACTTCCCGGATTATGGGCATCTTAAAGGTGCCAGTTTTAAAAAATATTCAAAAACGCAGATCTTGACGTTTTGAATACTTTCAAGTGCAGTGGAGGGGTTTGGGGACTTATAAACCACTGATTCCTCCATAAAGAGTACCTGTCACTGCCTATTACTGTCGCAAGAGATGTTTACATCCCTTGTGACAGCAATAACAGTGATACATTTTTTACAGAATATCGGCAGACAATATCAGCTATCGGTCTGAGAGGTTGCCGAAATATCGGTATCATATCGGCACCGAAAAAACGATCGGTCAATCCCCAGTCCCAAGACTGTTTGATCCCTCAAAATGCATCCTTTGACCCTGGACATCAGGTGGACTACACCATCCAACGGCCATCCATCCTGGGAGTGAGGAAACCGAGGCACATTGTGCATGTCAGAGCAGCTCCCCATCAGGCAGCCCAGTGATCCAGACTCTTACCCCTCATTTGTTTTCAATGATGTATTCCCTTCTCCTTGTTGACAGCATCACCCCTAGTCTGTTAGTTTTCCTTGTCTAGTTATCACGCCACCCACTCATTTTTCCATTGGTTGTTAACATTGTTGATTGCAGGTTTCATAGTTTCATAGTTAGTAAGGTTGAATAAAGACATCAGTCCATCCAGTTCAACCTGAGTGTCTACAATTGTCCCTATCCCTGTAAATTGCACACTCACATTGGTCCCTAACCTCAAGGAGCCCACAATCCAAGGTCCCCATTGATATACTAGGGCCAATTTTTTGGACAGAAGCCAATTAACCTACCTGCATGTCTTTGGATTGTGGGAGGAAACCGCAGTACCCGGAGGAAACCCACGCAGGCACAGGGAGAACATGCAAACTCCAGGCAGGTAGTGTCGTGGTTGGGATTTGAACCAGCGACGCTTCTTACTGCTAGGTGAGAGTGCTAACCACTACACCACTGTGCCAGGTTAAGTTGACATGGTTTATTCATGTACTATAAGATCATTTGTGCAGAGCCCCCCACCCCAAAGCACCCATCCCCCCATGTTGAGGGCACGCGGCCTGGTATGGTTCAGGGGGGGACATTACTTGTCCCCTCCCTTTCCTGACCTGCTGGGCTGCATGCTTGGATAAGGGTCTAAATTTTGGCATGAGGGGGTCCTCTCTGAATTCATACTAGACCCGAAGTTTATTTTTCACAATTTCTTTTACATTTAGCTGTCAGCGGGAAAGCCCAGCTAGCTTCCAGGTGCCTTTCATTAGCAACCAGCAATGTACAGTGTGTTTAAAGTGTGTTTTAAAGAGAATTTTTTTTTAAAATGCATTAAAACTGCATGCAAAAACAAGGGTTTAAAAATGCAAAACGCATTGCAAAACATGCTTGAAAAAAGCATCAAGTGCAGCCGCATAGATGTGAACCTAAGATCAGACGGGGACCTTTTTTTCAGTGTAACAGACCACAAAATACAAATCTTTCCAATTTCTGCAGTGTGGGCTGCTTTTGAGTATGTTTGTAATGTGCATTAGGGTGCCATTTTAAGTGAATAGCACCGCAATGTACTGCACCACTGTTTATGCATTACAATATGCCGAAGTAACACGTATGCCGCGTACACACGTACGGACTTTTGCCGGCGGACCTAAGTCCAGCGAACAATCCGCTGGACTTTCCCGCTAGGTACGCCGGACTAAAAAGCGAACGGACTTGACCACACACGATCACGCAAAAAGTCCGGCGGTTCACGCGATGACGTACGCACGTACGACGGGACTAGAAAAAGGAAGCTCGAGATCCCAAACGACACCCTTTGGGCCCCGTCAGCTAATCTCGTGTGTATCGCGTGTTAGTTGACGTTTGGTTAGAGACGATTCGCGCTTCTCAGACTTCTGCTTAATTCGTTCGCTTCTGCCGTTCAGTTTGTGCTTGTGAGGTTTGTATCTGGCTTTCAGTGCGTGTGGATCAGTTCCTACCTGTTCTCAGGCCGTTCTGGTCCGCTCGTTCCTGTTTTTCAGGTCGTTCTTCATAGGCCTTGCTGTTCTTCAGTGCGTTCTGTTAAGTTGTTTGTTTGATCAGCCGACCGTTTTGAAGCCATGGAGTGTGGACGTACTCGGGAACGAGTTCGTGCTGTGCAGGGGCTCGGTGTTGCGGTTAACACCTTGGCACGAGCCCGGTCCATGAACAGGGTGAGGAGGAGTTCATGGACCAAGAATTGGTTGCGCCAGCGTGACCAATTCTCGCATATGCCTTTGCTCCGTGAGATCCGTGAGAATAATCCTGATGATTTCAGGAATTATCTCCGGATGACGGACCCCATTTTTCACCGTCTGTTGGCTTCGCTGTCCCCTTATATTACCAGGCAGAATACCTGCATGCGGCAAGCCATCAGTGCGGAGCAGAGGCTAGTCGCCACGTTGCGTTACTTGGCGACGGGGAGAAGCTTGCAGGACCTCAAGTTCACGACAGGCATCTCCCCCCAGGCTCTGGGGCTCATTATTCCAGAGACCTGTTCTGCCATTATCCACGTCCTGCAGGAGGAATACATTAAGGTAAGTCTTCTCTTTTAAAATTACCTATGTCTTGTATGTTTGTTAATGTAGTGCATCAATGTCATCATTAGCTAATTACCATGATAGGACTATTCTATGATTGTCGCCTATTCCTTTTTTTTTGGTGTTTTTTTTTTTTGTCTAGTATTTTATGTTTGAGTTATCGAAATATTTTTAAGAATGTATTATTTAGTGGGTCACATGCATATTTGCTTGCACCAACCTCCCCAGCATGGAAGCTTGGCCCCCTAAACACCCCTAGCCTAGTCACTTTCTTTGGTTAAAAATGTATATTACCAGCTCCATTGTACAGCTTTACTCACCCCCCCTTTCACCCCCTTGACCCTCATTTTTAAATTGATTGCATGTGTTTTTGGTCAGCTTGTAATTATCCCCTCCCCCCCCACACCCCCTGATAATTAATATCATGTGTTTTTGGTCAGCTTGTAATTATCCCCTCCCCCCCCACACCCCCTGATAATTAATATCATGTGTTTTTGGTCAGCTTGTAATTAGCCCCTCCCCCCCCACACCCCCTGATAATTAATATCATGTGTTTTTGGTCAGCTTGTAATTAGCCCCTCCCCCCCCACACCCCCTGATAATTAATATCATGTGTTTTTGGTCAGCTTGTAATTAGCCCCTCCCCCCCCACACCCCCTGATAATTAATATCATGTGTTTTTGGTCAGCTTGTAATTAGCCCCTCCCCCCCCACACCCCCTGATAATTAATATCATGTGTTTTTGGTCAGCTTGTAATTAGCCCCTCCCCCCCCACACCCCCTGATAATTAATATCATGTGTTTTTGGTCAGCTTGTA
Source organism: Lithobates sylvaticus (assembly GCA_028564925.1). Lineage (NCBI taxonomy): Eukaryota > Metazoa > Chordata > Amphibia > Anura > Ranidae > Lithobates > Lithobates sylvaticus. The sequence goes on along the minus strand of CM053035.1, from coordinate 114,118,602 downwards.
ATTAGCCCCTCCCCCCCCACACCCCCTGATAATTAATATCTTGTGTTTTTGGTCAGCTTGTAATTAGCCCCTCCCCCCCACACCCCCTGATAATTAATATCATGTGTTTTTGGTCAGCTTGTAATTAGCCCCACCCCCCCACACACACCTTTAATTAATTGCATGTGTATTGTGTGACCTTACCATTATATACTCCCCACCCACATCCCCATTATTATCTTCTCTGGTCCATCAGAGGGGTCATCAATCAGAGATTTGTCCCTTTTATCCTTAATCTTTTGGCTTTATTTCAAGGATTTACAAAATAAATACATATGTTCTTCCAAATTGTTTTTTAATTTGTTGCATTTAGTTTGGTGTTTTGCCTGGTTTATAATTTAAATTGTATCTTTCTGTTTGACTTCACAGTGTCCCTCCACGCCACAGGAATGGCAGACTGTGGCTTCCCAGTTTGCTGCCCGTTGGGACTTTCCCAACTGCGGAGGGGCGATTGACGGCAAACACGTGCGAATTGTGCCCCCACCCCATTCGGGGTCATACTATTGGAATTATAAGGGGTTCCATAGTATCGTGTTGATGGCGGTGGTGTCGGCACACTATGAATTTCTGTATGTGGATGTGGGGAAAAACGGCCGGATGTCGGACGGAGGAGTCTTCAACCACACGGAGTTCGGTCATCGTCTCCAAACTGGTGGGCTGGAGCTGCCACCAGATGAAGATAATGTGGAGGGACTCCCGTTCGTCTTCATTGCCGACGAGGCGTTCGGTCTGGGTGACCATCTGATGAGGCCATTTCCCCAACGATCCCTCACCCCTGAGAGGAGGATTTTTAACTATCGGTTGGCCAGAGCAAGAAGGGTGGTGGAAAATGCCTTTGGTATTATGGCCAACCGTTTCAGATTGCTCCTTACATCGCTACATCTGGCAGAGTACAAACTCAATACTATTATTCTAGCATGCTGTGTCATGCACAATTATTTGCGGAAACATTCAGGAACATACTCCTTACCAATTGGCCCTGAGGCCGGAGTGGAAGGCAACATGACAGGGCTGGATAACCGCCCTCTTGGTTCCGCACCACAATCAGCCCAGCAAGTGCGGGACCTTTATTTACAGTATTTTAATGGTAGGGGGGCCATTGAAATGGCAGCAGACCCTTAAACCATCTTTTTCATTTACAATGAATAAATACAGTTATTTATGTTTGAAATATTGGTCGTTTCGTATTGTTTTGCTTTTAATTTGGCCTGTTTTATATGTTGTCCTAGTGCACATCTTAATAGTGGGAAACTTGTTTAGCGTTTAGTAAATAAGCCCCTTTGTCAATGAACCACAACATGTTTTTGTCAAACTGGTAGTATTTAAAAAGAAGAAGCCACACATTTTTGAATTTGTGCAAACATTTTTTTTTTTATTATAGTGCACATCCAAAACCTTTTTTTTTTTTTTTTTTTTTTTTTTGGTTGTTTTGGTATATTTTTTAGTTTTTTTTTTTTTTTTGTTTTTTTTTTGAACATGATTTTTTTTATTTTTTTTTTTTATGTTATCTTTTTGACATTTTTTTGGTGTTTTTCTCACAACATATTGTTGTTTTTTTTGGGATTGCTTTTTTAAAACAAACATAAAAACATGTTTAAAATTTTTTTTACATTTTGGCTTAGCATTTAAAATTATTTACACAATGTAAAAGTCCAGAACTTACAAAGTTCAACAGGTAACCCATGAACAGAAGAAGCCAAATTTTGAATATGCACACAAATTTAACAGGAAAATGGGTAATGTCAACATGTGCTATGTTCCATCATGGGGAATCAATGGACGTGTTTTGTGTGTGAAACCCCTTCCCTCTCACCTACTAGCATTAGGGGTTGCAAACACAAAATGCGTCCATTGAGATCCCCTGATGGCACATAGCACATGTTGACATACCGTGTGCATATTTAAAATTTGGCCTCTAAAATTAGTTAAACAGCGCTTCAAAAGGGGAATGAAGGACATGATTGATGTTAAGAAATGTAAAAGGGGTCTTTAGATTCTCCCCAAAACATCAATCATGTCCTTCATTCCCTGCTGCATGGTGGCCATCTCCTTCTGCATGTTTTCCAGCTGCAGATTCCAGGCCATGATCTGGCCAATAAGCCTGTGGGCACTGTCAGTGGTAAATGGCTCCGCAGCTTGTCGTTCCACAAACAGATCAGCATCACCTAAAAGTTGGGTAGATAAAACACAAGAAAAAAAGTGTAAAAAACATGCAGACCTTAATTTATTAGCTCAATCTGTGTTCTGAGACACTCACTTGGTGGGGTGCAGATTTGATCGACTTCAACGACCTGTTCCGCCACATCCACGCGTGGGCTTGGGCTAACTGCCCAATTAGTCTGGTGATGCCGGGAGGTCCTCGTAGGTTCGGACTGACGTCTGAGTCTTTTGCCCCCTATGGTAATGGAACACAAAAAGGTACACTTTTGAATCACACTGATATTTGAGTGCCAAAATAGGATTAGTAAACATTGTTTAAAAGTCTTGCCAATTATTAGCAGTTTGTTAGAAGATCCTACTTGAAGACAGAATTGAAATGTCTATCTAATGAAACTCCAATACTTAAAGCGCCCTTCAACCCTAAATTTGAACTTCCGCTCATTGGATCCCTGCACCCCTGTGGTGTCTTATTTTTAACGTTTTAGGGGGGATGGGTTGCAGATACCTGTGTAAGGCAGGTATTTGCACACACATCCGGCCCTAGACTCCCACAGAAGTATACGCCACATCCCGTCCCACCGTGCTGTCTGCTGGGACACACAGGGGTCCCCGAGCTTGCGCGGACCAGTCCTATTGCATTGCGCAACTGGCGCATGCCCAATAGTGACCCGGGAAGTGAAGCCGCAAACATTAATTTCATGATTGCAAGATCAGAGATTGTAGCTGCACCATCCAAGGGACAGGTGAGTGTACTTCTTTGAAAAGTCACCACCTACAGTATTTAGAGATGATGAGCATTTTTTGGGAATTGTGAGCATGAGACCCTGCTTAACATATTTATCCCCCCCCCCCCCCAAAACAGCCTCTGGAGTCCCTGTGTAAGTTACCCCTAAAACCCTTACTACAGCAGTAATTGTATAGATAGTGACAATAATAAACAACCTTACAACTCCAACAACCCAAAGCCCGGTAAACTCAATAAACGTTATGAAGACAAACGGAACTTTCATCAAATATGCGCAAGTTTCAGGTACGAATGGTAATAACATCTGCGCAAGTTTCACGTACGAATGGTAATTACATCTGCGCAAGTTTCAGGTACGAATGGTAATAACATCTGCGCAAGTTTCACGGACGAATGGTAATTACATCTGCGCAAGTTTCACGGACGAATGGTAATTACATCTGCGCAAGTTTCAGGTACGAATGGTAATAACATCTGCGCAAGTTTCACGTACGAATGGTAATTACATCTGCGCAAGTTTCAGGTACGAATGGTAATAACATCTGCGCAAGTTTCACGGACGAATGGTAATTACATCTGCGCAAGTTTCACGGACGAATGGTAATAACATCTGCGCAAGTTTCACGTACGAATGGTAATTACATCTGCGCAAGTTTCAGGTACGAATGGTAATAACATCTGCGCAAGTTTCACGTACGAATGGTAATTACATCTGCGCAAGTTTCAGGTACGAATGGTAATAACATCTGCGCAAGTTTCACGGACGAATGGTAATTACATCTGCGCAAGTTTCACGGACGAATGGTAATAACATCTGCGCAAGTTTCACGTACGAATGGTAATTACATCTGCGCAAGTTTCAGGTACGAATGGTAATAACATCTGCGCAAGATTAGACATATCAAGTATAACCATAGTAGCGCACGTGCTTGACTTACTTTTTTTGATGGCTTTTCGAATTCTCCTGTATTGATCGTGCTCCCTGGATTTGATGTCGGACCATCGTTTGCGCAGTTGATCCTTGCCCCTTCGTACGCCGAATTTCTGCTCCAGGGTGCTGACGATTGTAGTGAGAATCTTGTCCTTGCGCAAGTTGGGACGAGGGTACGGGCCATTTTCCCCGTCGTAATCTTCCCTTTGGAGGATGTCCACCATCTCCACCATCTCTTCAAAGGCCATATTGGTGGCCTTATATCTGCTGCTGGATGCAGATGTGTTGGCTTCTTGGCTTTCCTCCGCGCTACTGGCTGAGAATGTGTCCGCCATATTCATCAATTAATTCACCAACAATGCAACGAGGGGAAGCGGGGCGGGGAATACTCGTCATGAGGAACGTCATGGGCGGGCGACGCGGAGGACGCAGGCGGACTTCGACGCGTGCGCAGTGTATATAAGGCTGTTTGAGGGGCCCACGTGTTCCCGAACGGAAGTAGCGAGCGCTCTGTACGAAGGTAAGTGTTTTCTAGGATGCATTACTGTGTTTTTTTTTGGGTTTTGGGCCAGCATTTTTTAAGGATATGTGTGTGTTGCTGCCTGTGTGTAGGGGTTGCTGCCTGTGTGTAGGGGTTGCTGCCTGTGTGGATGTGTTGCTGCCTGTGTGTAGGGGTTGCTGCCTGTGTGTAGGGGTTGCTGCCTGTGTGTAGGGCTTGCTGCCTGTGTGTAGGGGTTGCTGCCTGTGTGTAGGGCTTGCTGCCTGTGTGTAGGGGTTGCTGCCTGTGTGTAGGGGTTGCTGCCTGTGTGTAGGGGTTGCTGCCTGTGTGGATGTGTTGCTGCCTGTGTGTAGGGGTTGCTGCCTGTGTGTAGGGGTTGCTGCCTGTGTGTAGGGCTTGCTGCCTGTGTGTAGGGGTTGCTGCCTGTGTGTAGGGCTTGCTGCCTGTGTGTAGGGGTTGCTGCCTGTGTGGATGTGTTGCTGCCTGTGTGTGGGTGTGTTGTGTAATGTTTGTTAAGAAAAACTGGTTGTGCCTTTTAAGTAACATTTGTGTTTTTGGTCTTTTGTATTGCCATTACTAACAAAACAGAAACAAACATGGCTGCACCCCAGTTGAATCCATTCAAGGACCAGGAGTTCATGTCCGAATTCATTGCCCTGTACAGAAAAAATACCAACCTGTGGCAGCTCAAGAACCCTTTGTATGGCAATAGGGATGTCCGGAAGGCAACACTGGGGCCACTTGTGGCTTTTGTGAAGACTAAAGTCCCCAACGCAAACACCAAGTTTGTGGAAGCCAGAATTGCAAGTTTAAGGCACATGTACAAGCGGGAGCGCAAGAAGATTGAGGAATCAGTCAGATCAGGAGCAGCAGCAGAGAATGTTTATGTACCCAAGCTGTGGTACTACAACCAACTGACTTTTATAGGTGACCAGATGGAACCCAGGGAATCACTGTCGACTCTTCCCTCCACCCTTCCCTCCACTCTTCCCTCCACTCTTCCCTCCACCCCAGCTGAGGCTTCCACGGAAGGAGAAGACCCCTCCACCTTGGAGCAGGCTGATGCGCCCAGCTGGAGCCAGGTATATATTTAGTAGCCTAAATTGTGATTGTGTGAATATTAATGCTGTCAACGTTAAAATGTGAAACAATTAACACCCTGAACTCAGAATTGTGAAAACAACTGACAAAAATTATGCACACTTCTAAAAAGTGTTGGTGCAACATATCGATACATATATAGTGTATACATACATCCAGTAGTGGCAAAAAAAGCGTTAGACAACATTGGTGATCTGCTTGGAAAATGCAGGGGTCCAAATGATAGCCTTTTGGATCTTTTGGAAAATTTAGATGCTCGTTCCTAAGTTTACAATTGGATGATTGAGTAGGCCAGAAACCACAAAACAGGTGTTTGATTTTTGTTTTTATTTGCACACAGGATGAGCTGACCCAGGATGATGCCGGGACAAGTGGTATGGAGGAGGAGGAGGACATGCCCAGCGAGAGCCAGGAGGTGGCTGGGCCCAGCACGAGCCAGAGTGACAGCCAGACCCAATTAAGAAGTCTACCTCGACCCCTGCCCTTACCCCCAAGAAGGCCCAGGAGGATGACCATTGTGGAGGAGGAATCACTGGAACTGATTCGGAAGGCGAGTGCGATTCTCGACAAACCCCCCCTTCCAGAAGAGGGCTATGCCAGCTACGTGTCCAGCAGGTTGCTGGAAATGGAGAGGGGCCAACGGCACCTGTGTGAGGGCCTAATTTCTGAGGCAATTAGGGGGGGTTTGAGGGGTGAATTACGAGAATCCACCCGCCTGACCCATGAAGGCCCGACACCAACTTCTCCTCCTCCTCCTCCTCGTCTTCCTTCTCCTCCTCCTCCTCCTCCTCCTCCTCCTACTCCTCCTCCTACCACAAGTCAGCCTCCAAGGAAGCGTGCAGGGAAGACTGCAGGGAAGAGTGCAGGGAAGCGTGGTGCGAAGAGTCGGAAGTGATTGCCTGGCTTCAATCTGGTCTCCCATAAGACACAGGCTGTTGTAGTGCCACAGCTTGGGGACATAGATGTCATCTGCTGCTGTTCCTGGTCTGTCTGATTCCTGGTCAATCTTCTTGTGCTCCCTATATTGTATGAAATGTGCCCAAGCTTCATTTTTGGCTTCACAAACTTGGTGTCTGCCGTTGGGGCAAAAAGTCTTCACAAAATCTACAAGTGGCTCCAGTGTTGCCTTCCTATTTTGTTTTGCCTTGTTTGTTTTAACCAGAATAAATGGTCATTTTATTTTCATCAAATAATGATATACGTGCTTGATATTCAAAAACATAGTTTCTTTAGGAGTAGGCAGGTACATGTCTAAACATTCATTTGACAATACAAGTGTAAAGTGCAACTTCAAGGGAACTGCAAGTGCTGTCGCTGGAAAGGTGAGGTTTAAGATCTGAATTAAGGGCAAGCTCTGCTGACTCCACAATTGTATCATGTGTAATAACTAATCCTTTTGATAACCAACAAATCCTAAAAAATATCTATATAGAGATATATGTACATATATAATAGATATATATATATATATATATATATATATATATATATTTTTTTTTTTTTTAGACACGTATAGATCTATATATCTATATATATTTATCTATATATATATCTATGTAGATATCGATATATATTTTTTTGGCCTTATTGAGAAATATAGATATATTTTTCATTTGGTGATTTGGATATCTATATCTATATCTATATATATATATATATATATATATATATATATATATATATATATATATATATATATATATATATATATATATATATATATATATATATATATATATATATATAGACAAATATATAACTTCACTAAAGAATGCTGAAGAAAAAACGTTCGGGAGTACTCTGCGTGAATATACAAGCAGCAAGGCAAAATCATTCTTCAAGTACGATAACATACAAATCCCGCTGTCAGAAACAAAAAAAAAAAAAAAAAAACAACAGCGTGACGATTGTGCGAGCTTCAAAACGAAGGCTAGTTTTACCAGACCGAGCGAGTCCGTGACATAATAGCTACTGAGCATGCGTCCTTTTTGGTACGCCGGACCATACTACACACGACCGGATTATCCGCTGGACTGCCAAGTCCAGCGGATAATTTGAGAACAAAACCTGAAACTTTAGTCCGCCGTACTTTGGCCAAAAAAAGTACGCCGGCGCCCACACACGAGGGGATTATCCGCTGGACTTCGGTCCAGCGGATAATCCCGCGGGATTGTCCCTTCGTGTGTACGCGGCAGTAGTATAACTTGAATTACTGGAAACACGGGTGTGAAGCCAGTTTTAAACTACGTGTCTAGTGGCATCTCCACGAGCCCGACAGTAAGTAATTATACAGAACAATTCCAGCACTACAAGCTATCTCTGAGGGTCTGTTCACACCTTGCACTTGTATCATTGTGTGTGTTACCATACATTTTGATGAGCTTTCATTCACTTCCATTGGTTTCAATGGGCTCCTTGGCATGCATACATAAAATAAATTATAACAATATGCGCCAATGCATTGTGCATACTTAAATATGCGATATTTAGAAGAATAGTGTGTCTCATACAGCATGTCAGTAATGCATGGGCATGAACAGTTACCCTTGTTACCTATGTTTATCTTTATCAAGGGTATCAGTTAGGAATTTGAATAATAAATGTTTTCATCAACCATTGATGGACAAAGGACTGTAGGACAGTCTATGATGTGTGTTATGTGCACCTAGCAAAAAACATGTCGTAGACTATTCTACAATCATAAAGTGTGTTTTTTTTTAATGGGTTTCTAGAAAAAGATTTTATGGTAAGTACAAAAACCTTGTATTCTTTATCATCTATTGATGAACACAGGATTGTAGAAGAGTCTATAGTGTTGTGCCTATAATGTGTTTTTTGTTGATGTAAGCAAACAGATCCCCGTTCTGTCAGGGGAGTAGAGAGAGATCTGCTGTTCCTAGTGATCAGGAACAGCGATCTCTCTCTACACCCAGTCAGTCCACCTCCCTAGAGAACACTCAACCCCTTGATCGCCCCCTAGTGTTAACCCATTCCCTGCCAATGTCATTGATACAGTGATCAGTGGCTAGTTTTAGCTCTGATCACTGTAATAATGTCACTGGTCTAAAAAAAAGTGTCCGATCTGTCTGCCACAATGTCGCAGTCCCACTAAATATCGCTGATCACCGCCATTACTAGTAAAATAAAAATTAATAATAAAATTAGATAAATATATTAGGGCTGTTACTGATTAAAATTTTTGTGTTCATATCCCCTATTTTGTAGATGCTATAACTTTTGCCCAAACCAATCAATGTACGCTTATTGCATTTTTTTTTTTACAAAAATATGTAGAAGAATACATATTGGTCTAAACTGGTGAAGAAATTTGTTTCTTAAAATTTTTTTGGGCATATTTATTATAGCAAAAAGTAAAAAATATTGTTTTTTTTTTCAAAATTGTCGGTCTTTTTTCGTTTAAACAACTTGCCGACCACTGCACGCCGATATACATCGGCACAATGGCAGCGGTGGGCTCTAAGTCCCCTTTAAGAGCTGTGGCTAGCAGGCGCCTGCCATGTACAGCGTGACCGTGCCCACGGGACCGGCAGACTCGATGTCTGCCGGTCTCCTGTCGATCGTGTTACGGAGACACAGAACGGGGAAGTGCCTATGTATACAAGGCATTTCCTCATTCTGCCTTGTGTCATGACAGAGATCACTGCTCCTTGTCATCGGGAGCAGTGATCGTTGTCATGTGAGTGGAAGCCCATCCCCCCCACAGTTAGAATCACTCCCTAGGACACACTTAACCCCTTTGTCGCCCTCTAGTGGTTAACCCCTTCCCTGCCAGTGTCATTTACACAGTAATCAGTGCATTTTATAACACTGATCACTGTATAAATGACAATGGTCCCAAAATAGTGTCCGATGTGTCCGCCATAATGTCGCAGTCCCGATAAAAATTGCACATCGCCGCCATTACTAATAAAAAAAAAAATTATAATAAAAATGCCATAAAACGATCCCCTATTTTGTAGATGCTATAACTTTTGCGCAAACCAAACAATATACGCTTATTGCTATTTTTTTTACCAAAAATATGTAGAAAAATACGTATCGGCCTAAACTGAGGGAAAAAATAGCTTTTTTATGTTTTTGGGGGATATTTATTCCGCAAAAAGTTAAAAATATTGTGCTTTTTTTCAAAATTCACACTTTTTTTGTTTATAGCGCAAAAAAAAAAAAAACGCAAATACCACCAAAAGAAAGTTCTATTTGTGGGAAAAAAATACGTAAATTTTTTTTGGGTGCAATGCCGCACGACCGCGCAATTGTAAGTTAAAAAGACGCAGTGCCGAATCGCAAAAAGTGCTCTGCTCAGGAAGGGGGCAAAATCTTCCGGGGCTGAAGCGGTTAAAAAGCGAAGAGGTGATCAAATACCACCAAAGAAAAGCTCTATTTATGGGGAAAAAAAATGACCTCAATCTTAATTGGGTACAACGTGGCACGACCGCGCAATTGTCAGTTAAAGAGACACACTGTCCCGTATCGCAAAAAATGGCCCGGTCATTAAGGACTGAAGTGGTTAATATGTATTTTGGTAGTGAGTGTTGTGGGTTTTTAGTAAGCACAGCAGCGTGCTGATGCAGAGCTTAGCATCTGTTTTGTGTTATTCCTTCCTGTGTCTCCATCCTATAAACTGCTGGTTGTCATAGTGAAGTTTAGGCTGACACCTCTCACACTGGTAGGAGATCCCATTACACGCATGCTCAGTGTCTCTGCACTCTCCCCCTCCCTCCCTTCAGCTGTGCTCTCAAGTCTCCAGCGGGCAGAGAGGACCAGTGTTATCCCTGATGGCATCTGCTGCCTCTGTGTGCCTACAGCCAGCCCGGGCACTGCCGTGGATATAAAGAGGGGGATCGGCTCTTGTCATCTGTAGATGATGATCGCTTATCTGGCAAGGGGCAGTCTACAGGATATTCTCCATGAAGGCTTCCCTGAGGTATTAACATGAAGAGTTGTATGTGTAAGAGGCGGGTGTGCTGCAGTTATATGACTTGTGGGGGGAGCCGAGAAGTTTGCTGAAGTTTGGGGGGTCCTGATTGCCTTTGTGGGTCTCAGTGCTAGAGGTGGTCTTTGCATTGGGTGTGACCTTTGACTTGTTGTAGGGAGGAATGAGTGAGAAATAAACAAGTTGGTATTGTTCATTTAGTGAATAGATGACATGTTACACGGATCCCTATTAGCGTGTGGTCTTCTGATGGTGTAGATGTGTTCCATTTATGCCGTGCGTGACACAGGAAGCAGTGTGCGTCTATTAGATGTTATCAGCGTAGGATCACAGCTTGTATTTCTCCAATATTTGTATACATGTACTGTAGCTCTAAGAATGTGTGTATGCTTTCACAGCACACTTGTGTACATTGTTGTTGGTCATAAGATATCGCACAAATGCAAAATTCTACATACAAATAGCTGAGAATGTTCACCCTCTAAACCAGATCCGGTTTTATTCAGAAAAATATTTATTGTAGATCAGACTTTCTCAACCTTTTGAGCCCTTGAAATCATTTTTCAGGCCCTGGGGAACCCCAGCTAAGATTAAATAATGGGGGTCAGAGGGAGGAATGGACCTTACATTGGTGGTCAGTGGGAAGAATGCTGTCCTTAAGACCCCTTTCACACTGAGGCAGTTTGCAGGCGTTTTAGCGCTAGAAATAGCGCCTGTAAAGCGCCTGAAAGCTGCCTCCCATTCTCTGCAATGGGTGCTTTAACACCGGGGGGTGCATTTTCAGGACGTTAGAAAAAGTCCTGCAAGCAGCGTCTTTGGGGCGGTATGGGTGCGCTGTATACAGGGCTCCCAGACCACCTCTGCCCATTGCCTGAAAAGTGCTTCTAAATCGCCGCAACACGGGAGTTTTTAACCCCTTTTTTGGGTTCAAAATCGCCCCACTAGCAGCTGAAAAGCGCAGCTTAAACAGCGGTAAAGTGCCGCTAAAACAAGCGGTGCTCTACTGCAAACACACGGGCAGCCCCAGTGTGAAAGGGGTCTTACAGTGGGGATCATAATACTACTTTTACAACCAGCTAAAATAGGTGGTTGGTGTCATGCCAATGGCTTTGGCAAGGAGAGTTAGTCCTGGATATATGCGGGCACCATCAGATGTCAATGATATTCAGCTCAAGGAACCCTGGTGTTCCTTGCACTTTTTGTTTACAAGTTGAAATCAGTATTTTTTGCTAAAAATGACTTATAACCCCCAAACATTATATATATATATATTTTTTTTAGTAGAGACCCTAGGGAATAAAATTGCAATTGTTGAAATTTTTTATGTCACATGGTATTTGCACAGCAGTTTTTGAAAACAATTTTTTGGGAAAAAAAAACGAATTTTAATTAATAAAAAAAAAATACAATATATACCCCATTTTTTGTATAATATGAAAGATAATGTTACACTGAGTAAATAGATACCTAACATGTCATGCTTTAAAATTGCGCACCCTCGTGGAATGGTGAAGTATATCACTTCTGACAAGTTTTCTTGACACCGAGAGAAATATGGTGACGGGGTAGGGATCTCCTGATTGACAGCCTGTGCTGTGTGAAGAAGGGGGTGTCTCTTCCCTCCAATCAGCTCTCAGCTCTCTCCTCGCTGAGCTCGGCAGAGTGTTATTTTTACCTCTATGACAGCTCCGAAAAGCTTCACTTTGAACGGCTGTAGAGAAGACTGCAGATAGACAGGTACAACTTATATAGGAGGATTTGTTTCATCTTTGTATATCACCTGAGGCACTTCACTGGGCATTTGTAAGGTTTTACAACCACTTTAAATTATTGTCTAATTCCTATTTATTAAAATATATTAATATATTTATATATTCTATAATATATACTTATAATCCAGTTGGACAGTCTGAGGTCTCCTTGCTGGTGACAACGCCTTTAAGATCTGATTTCACTACCATACTGGAGCAGATGATAATACAACCTGGAGATCAGTATAAATGAAACTGTTTTGCAAATATATCAATATTAGATATATTAGTGCATTATAGCAGTTTTTATTAATTGCTTTTTTTCTCCTATCCATGTGTATTTATTATTTTATTTTTTTATGGGCGTTAATTAAAAGGTCACAACATTAGATATCCTGGAGGTGCTTACATTAGGTATCTAGGATCAGATTGTGTGCAGGGAAGTGTGTATTTGGTGAAATGTGAAATTGTGGGATGGCGGGGTATTGCTGTGTAGTTCTAGCACTGCTGAAGCTCTCTCTCTCCTTGTACAATGGCAGTGTTCCTTGGGGTAGAATTTTCCCTGGATATGTCAGTCTGCTGTTGTGTCTTGTCACATGGGACCAGGTTTCAGATTACAAAGACGTGTAAGGTTAGTTTACGTAAGCCTGGGATCTATGGATTTAAATGGAATCCCTACCTGAGCACACACGTGCCACTGAACGTGGACTAATCTGCACGCTAGCCCAGCTGTCTTTACTTTAACTTGGAACACGCAGTGATTTATTGGATGGTCGTGTAGCCAAAAGCAATTCAATATCCAAAACCTCCAAACACATCTCAGGAGGGTACCCGTCTGGCTTCTGGCTTTTTATTGGAGGCTTGGATTTATTGCTTCTTCTGTCTGTCTCCATCATGTTTTTTGAAGAAACCCAAGTAAGATGTCAGTTGGACAAGAGTGCAGCTAAATTCAAGATCCATGTCTATTCCTATTTGAATCTTGATGTTTTGTGTATAAGTCTACCAGATCTGTGAAGACGTTATTCAATGTGAAACTTTGCCTATGTGCAGGAGCTGTCTGCCATTGCTATTCTCTCTCCTGGTGCAAGGTGACTGGTCTTGTATCCGCCCCCTCCTATCGTTTTCTGCATAGTGGGTGGGGCCTGCTGGGTTCCTCCTACAGATCTGGGCTCTGCACAGGCTACGTACAGCACAGTGATGATGTCACTGTTACTATTACAAGGTAGTATCTGGGTTTGCAAATGCATTTGGTGCACACAAAGCTTTAGGTGAACATGGGACTTCAAATGGAAGTCTAGGCTGAAATACATGCTTGTGAACTGTTTTACATGCCAAAACGTTTATACTTCTTTTCATCCAGTTTTTGAATCCAGACATACATGTCACAGCCATGTTCTGACCTCCTTTATCTCAGCTGCATCTAAAGCAGGCATATGCAATTAGCAGACCTCCAGACCTCCAGCTGTTGCAAAACTACAAGTCCCGTCATGCTTGTGGCTGTCAGAGTCTTGCTATGCCTCATGGGACTTGTAGTTCTGCAACAGCTGGAGGTCCGCTAATTGCATATCCCTGATCTAAAGCAACACAGGTTAATGATGGACCTCCCCAGATTGTGATTAGGAAAGGTGAAGGAACAGCAACATATTGATGAGGTCAGCCCTAAGTGCTCACCACCTCTTGGCCTGCTCTCTCTGCACTGTGTAGTTAAAGCATTACTGTATACCAAATGTATACAAGGAAACTACAGACCAACAATCCTAACATCAACAATATGTAAGGTATTTGAGGGAAAGATAAGATAAGTGAGAACCAGCATGGATGGACATAACACATATATGTGGCAGCACAGAGACTGGGGCCTCATCACAAGCCCAGGACCCATACTAACAATTGGGACCCGGAACTCCCGATTCCGGGTCACATGATTGCTGTGGTAGCCTCTGATTGGCTACCACAGTGATCCGTCACTGTGAAGCCTGCCCCTATGTTTCTCTCTCTCTGAATGGAGAGGAAAGATGTATTGGGGGTTATTTACTAAAGGAAAATCCACTTTGCACTGCAAGCGCACTTGGAAGTGCAGTCGCTGTAGATCTGAGGGGGACATGCAAGGAAAATAATAAACAAAATTTTAGCCTGCACATGATTGGATGATAAAATCAGCAGAGCTTCCACTAATTTCAGATCTACCCCTTAGATTTAGAGTGACTGCACTTTCAAGTGCAAAGTGGATTTACCTTCTGTAAATTGCATCTTTCGCCTTGCAGAGAGGGGAAAAAAAGCGCGTGAAAAGTAAATAAATAATAATAAGAAAAAAATACCTAATTCAAGGTTTGATCTAGGTCAATGCCAGGGTTAGTGTTTGGGTCAAGTGAGGGTCAAAGGTCAAGGTCAGGCCAGTATATTTTGGGCAGGATTTAAAAAAAATGTTTTATTAGTGTCAGCGTTGGTGTATTTTAGGTAGGAAAAAAAAAAGCAAAATGCGCATTATTGTTTCTGGGCTGTACTATGGGTACAAACAACAATAACGTACACATATGTGGTATCGCTGCAATCATCAGGGGCAGAAGAATTTTATTTTGGGTTGTTCCTTGGTGAAAATTATGATAATAGCAAGAAATATACAGCTTTTAAAAAAGGATTTTTTTACTATTATTTGGGCCAGTTTTCCGTTGATAATAAAAAAAATCAGGAGATATCCATTACTATTTACCACCAAAAATAAAAGCCCAATTTGTCCTGAAAAAACACACTACAATCCACCTGGATGCACAAAGTAGTTGTGATATGTACAGTTTTACTAACACATGTCAAAGTTGCAAAATTGTGCTTGGGCGTTAAGATTTGTTTTATCTTTAGGCATGAAGGGGTTAATCTATAACACAGGGTCTGTTGGAATTGATGAAATTATAAAAAAATAAATTTAAACGCCTTTACATCAACTGGTTTTCTGCAGTAATTTTCTATAAAATATGATCTGATCGTCATTTAAAGCCCCATACACATTATTAGATTTTCTGAAGATTTTTGTCTTCAGATTTACCAAAACCATATAATATGAGGTCAAACCTTAAGAGTTTCAATTTATATGCAATCAGGCAGGCCCTTGCACTACATTTGGTTTTGGTAAATCTGAAGACAAGAATCTGCAGAAAATCTAATAGTTTGTATAGGGCTTAAAGCGGAGTTCCACCCTAAAGTGGAACTTCCGCTCATCAGAACCCTCCCCCCCTCCGGTGCCACAGTTGGCACCTTTCAGGGGGGGGGGGTGCAGATACCTGTCTAAGACAGGTATTTGCACCCACTTCCAGGCATAGACTCCCACGGGAGTCTATGCCTCTTCCTGTCCCGGCGCGCTGTCTGCTGGGACACACATGGGTCCCAGCTGACAGCGTGGACTATTCTCATTGCGCTGCGCGACTCACGCATGAGTAGGGAACCGGGAAGTGAAGCCGCAACGCTTCACTTCCTGATTCCCTCACAAGAATGGCGGCGGCAGCAGCCGAGAGCCGAGCGATTGATCGGCCTCGGCTGCCGACATCGCTGGACTCCAGGAAAGATAAGTATCCATTTTATTAAAAGTCAGCAGCTGTAGTATTTGTAGCTGCTGGCTTTTAATAATTTTTTTTCGGGTGGAATCCCTCTTTAAGTCATAACACTAGACAAACACAATGTGCTTATGCTGATAACACACAAACAATTACAATTTCTTGTGTATTTAATGAACACACCCATTAAACATTAACAGTGTTAGAGGAAAAAGTAAGTGAACCCATAGACTAATTACTTAAACGAAAGCTAATTGGATTTAGTGGTTTGTACCCTTGGAGTCCAATTACTTAAATTTTTTTTTGAGGTGTGGTTTAGAGTTCCTTTGATTGATAAAAGACACTCAAACATTTTAAGATTGCTGTTCATGAGAAGCATCAGTTGATGTGCACCATGCCTCACAAAAAGGAGCTCTCTGAAGACATACAATCAAGAGTAGGTAATCTTCATAAGGCTGGAAAGGGATACAAAGCAATTTTACACTTAGCGTTTGGGCATACATCAGTCAACAGATAAATTGTCCATAAATGGAGATAGTTCCTTCCTAGAAGTGGGCACCCAGACACGATGACTCCCAGGGCACAATCCTCAGTGAGGTAAAGAAGAACTCACAAGCAACAGCGAAAAGGCTTGAAGACACCACTGGAATTGGCAAGTATCCCTGCTCATGAGTAGAGGTCGACCGATATGGGTTTTTCTCTGGCCGATGCCGATGCCGATATTTAGAAATCGCGGCGGCCGATGGCCGATATAGGATGCCGATTTTTTTTGGGCCGATATGTTAGGCCGATTTTTATATTTTTTTTTATTTGTTCCCTTCATCTCATAAAATCTGCCACCTTTCACACTGCAGCATTTTTCAGGCGCTTTTGGGCTAAAAATAGTGCCTGTAAACTGCCTGCAAAACGGCTCCCCTGCAGTCTGTGTGGAAGCCCGAGTGCTTTTACACTGAGGCGATGCGCTGGCAGGACGTTAAAAAAAAAAAAAAGTCCTGCAAGCAGCATCTTTGGAGCGGTGTTAACTGCTCCCCCACCACTCCTGCCCATTGAAATGAATGGGCACCACTGCCGAAGCGCCTGCAATGCGATTTGGCAGCGGCGATTCAAGGGCGCATTTAACCCCTTCCTCGGCCACTAGCTGGGTTATAAGTGCCCCACTAGCAGCCGAATAGCGTCGCTAAAATGACAGTAAAGCTTTGCTAAAACTAGCAGCGTTTTACCGTCAACGCCTGCCTGCTCCAGTGTGAAAGCAGCCTTAAGTAATACAGAAAATTTCCTACATTTAAACATTTATTAAACAAAACAAACCTCCAATCAGTTCACTTGTATGTATGATTTAGATAAAAAAAAAAAACTATATATTAAATACACAAAAACAGGTAATCAAAACTTTTGGACGAAAAAAAAAAAAAAAAAAAAAAAAAAAATCGGCTAACTTTACTGTTTTAGTTTTCTTTTTAAAATCATTATTTTATTTTTTTCCAAAAAAAAATGCGTTTGAAAGACCGCTGTGCAAATACCGTGTGACATAAAATATTGCAACAACCGCTATTTTATTCCCTAGGGTCTCTGCTAAAAAAAATATATATAATTTTTGGGGGTTTTAAGTGATTTTTCAGCAGAAAATACAGGATTTTTACTTGTAAGCAACAAGTGTCAGAAAAGATTTAGTCTTTAAATGGTTAAACTGAGAACTTCTCCACACGGAGTTTAGTTCATTCATTAAGTGTAAACATTACACATTGTATCTCTTTGGTCTTTTTTTTGGCAGAATGCCCAGAGAGATAAGTTGCTCCAAGGGAAGACTGAGGCAACTTGCATTGACTTCTATTACAGAAGTCTTTTGCAAGTCACGGCTGAAGTTATAATCGGCCTTTTTTATCAGCACAATCGGCCGATGCCGATTAATTAAAAAACGGCAAATATCGGCCGATATATCGGCCGGCCGATATATCGGTCGACCTCTACTCATGAGTCCACCATGCGTAAGTCTTTGAATAGGTAGGGTGTCCATGGCAGAACACCATGGAAGGAAGCCACTGCTCTCCAAAAAAACCTTGCTTCCTTAGAAATTTTCTGATCGCAGAATTGTATAAAATCTGGCGTAGATACACCCTTTATTACTGCAGTATCCCCTACAAAGTTTTTACCATTTGTATGTTTAGTCTGTATTATCTGAGCATTGACTTTGTACCTTCTATCTGTCAGCTGCAGCTTAGTAGAAGTTGGGTGATGCAGCAGGACAATGGCACTAAGCATCGAAGTAAATCCAACACAGATTGGGTTCAGAAAAATACAATTATCCTTTTGTAGTGGCCCAGTCAGAGCCCAGACCTTAACCCCATAGAGATGCTGTGGAGTGATTGCAAGAGAGCCGTTCACAAGACACCCTACAAATGAGCCTGAGCCGAAGCAGTTTTGTAAAGAGGAATGGTCAAAAATTCCTCCTGAACATTGTGTGGGTCTACCGGGAGCTATCGGTCATTGCTGCAAAAGGAGATTTGACCATCTATTATCGCCAAAGGTTCACTTACTTTATTCCTCCAGCACTGTGAATGTTTAATGGGTGTGTGTAATAAAGATACTAAAACTTGTAATTGCTTGTTGTCAGATTAAGCACATTAATTAAGTCTATTGTGATTTAGATGAGATCATATTTTACGGCAAATTACTGCAGAAAAACAGTTAAAGTAGTTCCAAAGGCTCAAGGTTTTTTACCTTAATGTCCTCATGTAAAAGCATTCAGATAAAAAAACTTCAGGTGCAGCTCCCCCCCGCAATCCCCCCTAATACTTACCTGATCCCAATCTTGATCCAGCGATGTGCGGAGAGTAGCAGCTCTCCTGGGTCTCTTTCTCCTCATTGGCTGACACATCAGCAGGAGCCATTGGTTCCTGCTGCTTTCAATCACAGGCAGTGAGCCAATGAGGAAATAGTGGGGGCGGGACCGAGCAGCACTTTGTGTGTGAATGGACACAAATGCGTGGCTCAGGAGTGAGCCTGCTCGAGTGCCCCCATAGCAAGAGGCGTGTTATTGGGGGTCACTCAGCAGGGGGGAGGAGCCAGGACCGCTGGCGGGGGACCCAAAAAGAGGAGGATCAGGACTACTCTGTGCAAAACCATTGTACAGAGCAGGTAAGTATAACATAATTGCTATTTGTTTTTTCTTTAGAATCACTTTAATTCCAAATGGCGCACATACTTTTTCTTGCGATGATATGTACATGGCTAGAAAACTGGTTATATGAATGGGTCTATGGAGTAGTGATTAAATTACTCATTTTTTTAATCATCTGAAGTTGAGAGTGGTGTGCGCCAGGGTTCTGTCTTGGGGCCAATGCTGTTCAGCTGTTCAGTTTGTTTATTATTGATATAGAGGTTGGAATCAGGAGCTTAAAGTGGTTCTAAAGCCAAAATACTTCTTTAACCTCAATGCATTCCCTGCATTAAGGTAAAAAGTGTTTTATAGATTTCTGTTTATCCCTTTCCCTGTGGGCAACTTTTGTTTTTATATTTCATCTTCTTTACTATAGATTATATCTCCTAGTTAGTGGCAGCTTTTTCACAATTTTTTCTCTTTTTTACTTCCTCCTTATTTACATAACTACTTGCCGCCTGCGCTATAGCCGAAAGACTGCGCACTCTGTGGTCCCCGAGTCTATAAAACTCGGCTGATGACAGATTCGAGTAAGGGGTCGATCTTGGCCCCTTACCATGTGATCAGCTATAAGCCAATGACGGCTGATCATGTGATGTAAACAGAAGCTCGGTAATCTGTATTTTTTTTCCTCACGCTATCGCTGGCTTCTGTCAGAGGGACATCAGTCCCTCACACAGAAAGCCGCGGCTGCATTTTCTGTGCCCACCAGTGTCAGCTGCAAGTGCCCACTGTGCCACCTACCAGTGCCACCTATCAGTACCCACCAGTGCCACCTACCAGTGCCCACAGTGCCACCTACCAGTGCCCATAGTGCCACCCATCAATGCCCACCAGGGCTGACAATCAATGCCCATCAGTGTCTCAAAATCAGTGCCACAGATCAGTGCTGCCTATCAGTGTCACCTACCAGTGCCACCCATCAGTGATCATCAGTGCCACCTATCAGTGTTCTTCAGTGCCCTTCAGTGTCACCCATAAATGCCCTTCAGTGCCAACCATCAGTGCCGCCTCATCAGTGCCATCTATCAGTGCCCATAAAGGCCACTTTATCAGTGCCGCCTATCAGTGCCCATCAGCAGAGCCTATCAGTGCCCATCAGTGCAGCCTCATCAGCGCACATCAGTGAAGGAGAAAAATTACCTGTTTTCAAAATTTTATACCAAACTATGAAACAATTTTGTTTTTGTTTTTTCAAAATTTTCCATCCTTTTTTGTTTTATTTAGCAAGAAATTAAAAACCCAGCAGCAATTAAATACCACCAAAAGAAATCTCTATCTGTGTGAAAAAAATTATAAAAATGTAATTTGGGTACTGTGTAGCATGACTGCACAATTGTCATTCATAAGCCTCATACACACGATCGGACCGTGGACCAACTTTCCCGTGGATTTTTGTCCAAAGGGCGTTGGCCCCAAGTTGGTATTGCATACACACGGCAGGACTTTTTCAGCCAACTTTCACCAAATCACTTGGTTTTTCTGCTCTTTACCGCCACCTTTGGTCAACTTTTGTATTGTTGTCTGATCTTTTGCATTAGTTCTGCATTGGTTTGTCGGACTTTGGTCCATCGGACTTTTGTGGCAGAAAGTTGGTCCGTTCGCACAGCCAACAAAAGTCTGATGAAACCTGGAAAAAGTTGGTCCGATGGAGCGACACACGGTCGGATGTTGGTCCAAAACAGCTAATTTGCATGTTGGTTGTCAAAAAGTCAGATCGTGTGTACAGGCCTAAAGAGTGACAGAGCTGAAAGCTGAAAAGTGGTCTGGGCAGGAAGGGGGTTTAAGTACCCAGTAAGCAAGTGGATAAACTACACATTAGAAGGGGCTTTCCTGGGTAATCAGTGATGGAAAGGGATTTGCTGTTGTTGTGGATCACAGACATAGCAATAGCATGCAATGCCAAGCTGTAGCTAACAAAGCTAGCAATATGTTCTTATGCCCCATACACACGGTCGGATTTTCCGACGGAAAATGTTCTATCGGACAATGTTGTCGGAAATTCCGACCGTGTGTAGGCTCCATCTGACTTTTTCTGTCGGATTTTCCACCAGACAAAGTTTTATCTCCTGCCAAATTTTCCGACAACAAAGTCCTATCGGACTTTTTCTGATCATGTGTAGCGAATTCCGACGGACAAAGTGCCACGCATGCTCAGATCACATTACAAGACCAAAGCTATTGGCTACTAGCCTCTACGTAGTCCCGTCGTACGCAACGAACGTCACCGCGTTCAGGATGATTGGATTTTCTGACAACTTTGTCCGACCGTGTGTATGCAACACCAGTGTCGGACAAAATCCGTCAGAAAAAAATCCGACGGATTTTGTGGTCGGAATTTCCGACCGTGTGTACGGGGCATTATACAACCAAGAGGAGAACACATGGCCAAGATTTGAGGTTTGAAGAAAAGAGGCTTAACCTTAGATTGCAGAAAGTGTATAAATGTGGAAATCCCTCCCCCAAAAAAGAGATACTACCGGAAAATGTTGACAACTTTTGGATGTCTTCCTTGAGAAGCAGAATATTCAGGGCTATGGGAATTGTTACAACAGAATAATGTAGCCCAACTTACAAAAAACAACCACAATATAATACAAGTGCAAACAATTGTGCAAAAAAATGTGTACAAAATAAATAAATAAATAAAAAAAAATATATATATAATCCAATGTATATCCAAAAATATCAAAGAAGGACTTTTTTATTTTTTTATAATTAACCGTTTCTATTGATTTTTTTTTTTTTTTCACATGACAACAAAAGAGAAGCGTTATCAGACAGGGGACAATATATAAAGTCCAAAATCAATTAGCAGTCTAACAAAGACACAGCTTAAAGATATGCATAAGTCACAGCTAGCAACTTTTTAAATAAATTTCATTGATATAGTATTGGATTGCGCAGATTGATTATTTGCACACTATCGGAATTGTTAGAGAAGGAAAATTACACATAGGTTGAACTGGCTGGACTTGTGTTTTTTTTTTTCAACCTTATAAAATATGTAACTATTTAACTATGTAACTGTAGTGTGGCCAGTGGTTGGCAGGTTTGTATAGAATATTTGCATATTATGGCAGATTCCTCTGTGTTTGTTCTCCACCAGCCCTAAGAGTTCAATGATCCCCATTGCCACTCCTTTCATGGCTGTTGCCATCTTCTCTGCCAGTTTTTCTGGCATGGTGTCGTCCTGCTTTGCCCATTAGGCAGGCACTAATGTAACTCTTGTATGCTGTCTGTACATAGTCCATGCACCCAGTTCCCTTCTTGGCATCTTAGAGACAGAAGTGGGCCCGAAGTGTACACTGCACTGCACTTGTTCATGGATTCAGGTTGTGCACAGAAATAAAAAAAAAGCTAGGAGAAAGGGAAGAGTTTTTTTTTCAGCAGGAGAAACATGCAGTCTCTTCTGCTACAATGTTGTGCCTCCTGACAATCATACTGAGGAATTTTAGGTTCACTTTAAGTCTAGGCTTACAGTTCCTATCCTAGCCTGAATACTGAATTACAGGAGGCTAATATAAAGACAGACTAGGGTACTGTACTGTTAAAATTAAATGAAAGGATTTTTTTTTAAATGACGACATGACTGGTTTAGATGAGGCATTTTATATATGTCTACACTTTTGCTTTAAGGCCCCTTTTTACATTTGCACCCTCCGTTCTGTCACATATACAACATCCTTTTTCCTCCATCTTGTAATGATGGAAAATGGGATCCATATCATTCCTATGGGTTGGCCTGATGTAAATGGATGTTCTTCAGCCTATATCTGCCCACATTCGGTCAGATCAGTAAAAGTGGAACGTCAATACTTTGTAGAACCACTTTTGCTGCAATTACAGCTGCAAGTCTTTTTGGGATGTCTCTACCAGCTTTGCACATCTAGACAGTGACATTTTTGCCCATTCTTCTTTGCAAAATAGCTCAAGCTCTGTCAGATTGGATGGAGAGCGTCCGTGAACAGTAATTTTCAAGTCTTTCCACAAATTCTCAAATGGATTTAGGTTTGGACTTTGACTGGGCCATTCTAACACATAAATATGCTTTGATCTAAACCATTCCATTGTAGCTCTGGCTGTATGTTTGGGGTCTTTGTCCTGTTGGAAGGTGAACCTCCGCCCCAGTCTGATGTCTTTTGCAGACTCTAACAGGATTTCTTCTAGGATTGCCCTGCATTTGGCTCCATCAATATTACCATCAACTTTGACCAGCTTCCATGTCCCTGCTGGAGAAAAGCATCCCCAAAACATGATGCTGCCACCACCATGTTTCACGGTGGGGATGGTGTCTTCAGGGTTATGCTTATTGTTGGTTTTCTGCCACACATAGCGTTTTTCTTTTAGGCCAAAAAGTTCCTTTTTGGTCTTTTATGACCAGAGCATCTTTTTCCACATGTTTGCTGTGTCCCCCACATGGCTTCTCGCAAACTGCAAATGGGACTTCTTACGGCTTTCTTTCAACAATGGCTTTCTCCTTGCCACTCTTCCATAAAGGCCAGATTTGTGCCCATGACTAATAGTTGTCCTGTGGACAGATTCTCCCACCTGAGCTGTGGATCTCTGCAGCTCCTCCGGAGTTATAATGGGCCTCTTACTTGTCTGCTTCTCTGTATAAAGCTCTCCTTGCCCGGCCTGTCAGTTTAGGTGGACGACCATGTGTTGGTAGGTTTGCAGTTGTGCCATACTCTTTCCATTTGCCGATAATGGATTGAACAGTGCTCCATGACATGTTCAAAGCTTAGGATACACTGCTTTAAACTTCTCCACAACTGTATCCCTGACCTGTCTGGTGTGTTCCTTGGCCTTCATGATTCTGTTTGTTCACTAAGGTTCTCTAACAAACCCTGAGGGCTTCACAGAACAGCTGTATTTATACTGAGATTAAATTACACACAGGTGGAATCTATTTACTAATTAGGTGACTTCTGAAGGCAATTGGTTCCACTAGATTGTAGTGATCTAATATAATCGTCGTTCCTCGTAGATGGTATATAGTTATTAAAAGTATTGTCTCCGCAGCAAAACCCGATTCTCCCAGAGAGAGATTTTATTGACTTCCAAAACAGAACAGTCTTACAGATGACAAAAATCCAACAGAGTTCATATCACGACAGTGCTAGTAATATTTAGAGCCCCATGGAACCATGTGACTCTTGGGTGCCTTCGTAAGAACACACACTTCTAAACAGATTGAACGTCCTGTTATATCCCCCACACACACTGAATGTCTGAGCAATTTGATTGGGCGTTTCCATTAAATGCTTTGATCTACCCCGGTCTTTCAGAGTGACAGGAGATAACGCCAAGCCCCAATTTACATTCTTGCATATTCCCCCTTTGACATGTGTGAATACTGATTAGATTAAGACAATCATTATCTGTTCCCTTTCATATGTGGAGTAAGTCTGGTCTGGCCATTTGTCCTTTGACCAACAAACCCTCTTTCAATATGCGCAACCAGACTAACAGCTACCAAAGCGGCCTGCCTAGAATAAACTTGTCTTTAGAATGCCTAAATAAAAACACTACATACAATAAATATGTATATATATAATATATATATATGTATACATATATATATATATATTAGATATAATATACTACATAGATCAGAGAAGGGGGCTGAATACAAATTCACGCAACACTTTTCAGATATTTATTTGTAAAAAAATTTGAAAACCAACGTTTTTGGTTGTGACATGACAAAATTTGGAAAATTTCAAGGGGTATGAATACTTTTTCAATGCATTGTATCTACATATCTAACAATAAACTTACAGTGTAATGATGCTAAATTACTATACAATGAACAGGGAGATGAAACATCTTACATATGTTTTTTTTTATAGTTGCATGTTCAGCTGCGTGCTTAAAGTTCTGTTTTGAATAACAATGAACACCGTCAGGTAAAACATGTAGTGCAAAAGAGCAATAGGGACGGACAACGTGCAAGTGACCCTTAACAATCACGTTTCAATGTATTGCACATTATTTAAAAGATAAGATGTGACTCAAATGCACACGGTTGCAGTGCCTTTGTCAGGAAAAATTAGGTTAAAACAGGCTTTGAGGAGGCGTCACAGACTAAAAATCGTCAGCATGTACAGATTATCTGACAGTAGCCTTTCGGAAAACCAACATTCGATACGCACATGGCTGCAAGCGCTAATCAGTGCAGTGGTGGTGGTGGGGGGGGACCCCCTGTCAGAATACAAAGGCACAGTGGGGGAAATCGCTGCATCAAAATCACTTGTGTCGGTACAGCAATCTGTCAGGTTTTTTTTCCTTTTTTTTTTTTTAACAAAAACTGTTTTTATTTTCAAAATAAGGGGAACAGTACAGAGAGATAAAATGGTAGAAAGCGTTATTCTACATGTGCAACATAGTGATTCGTATATACAGGGTACACAACCAACCATAGGTTATAGCTTAAACGCAGGCAACATGCATATACATACATAGGATCTTCGAAAGGGGAGGGGAAATGGGGCAGAGATGATTCCAAGCACAGATCCGGGGAAGGGGAGAAGGGGGGGGAAACATGCCTGTGCTAAACTTCAGCTTAGTTCACTCTTCCCATATCCCACCGTATTTTAAAGGTGTATAGTTGACTGTCATGCACCCACCGTCTCCTCGACCATTCTCATCAGGTCACCCTCCACTATCCCATCCCGGGCCCCCAGCAACCCAACACCAGTGCATCTGTACAATACCCGTCTCGTCCAGGTAGGGTCCACGTCTCACCCCCCATATCAGTCCAGCGTCAGCCTTTCCTCCTGCACCCAGGGGTTCCAGATCTTATTAAATTTGTTGGGACAGTTACGGCCCATATACGTCAGTTTATACAAAGGAAGAGCCTTGTTAATAAGGGTCCTCCAAAATTGTGTCGTGGGTGGGGCAGCTCCCTTCTAGTGCAGCAATATTGTTTTCCTTGCATAAAATGCGGCGTAGAATACAAAAAGCTTCTTGGCCTGGGGTCCCTCCAGCGTGTCTACTACTCCCAACAGCAGCGGAATTGGGTCACAGGGCATTCTAAGCTTACTAACCAGGTTATTTTGTCGACCACCCCCCTCCAAAACGTCTGGACAATGCTACATGACCACACCACGTGAAAAAAGGAGCCTTCCTCCAATCCACATTTATTACACAGTGGGCTAAGTGTAGGGTATATCCTAGCCAGTCGCTGTGGCGAGAAGTAGGCTCTGTGAATGAATTTTAATTGAATAAACCTATCCCTAGCAGAGATCATCAAGGGGAGGTATTGCTGAATACCCTCCTCCCAATCGTCGTCAGCCAGCGAGGGTATGTCACCCTGCCAGACTGAGAACAACTGGGATACCTTGGAGGTGTCCAGTCCTGCTAAGGCCGAATATAATGTAGAAAGGGCCCCCTTCCCTCCCTCCTCCTGTAATATGGTCTCGATTCCCGTAGTACCCAGAACCGGCGGCTCTGGAAACTGGGAGCTGTAGGCATGGCAAATTTGCAGGTAACGGAAAAACATATTATTTGGGAGCCCTTTACTTTGTTTCAGTGTATCAAAGGATAGAAGACCCGTTGCATGAGAGATATCTGCTAGTGATGTTATCCCATGTCTCGCCCACAAGACTGGGTCCGGTATGGACTGGAAATGGGGGAGCCTAGGGTTTCCCCATAACGGGGTGTGGGGGGACCAGCCTTTAAGGTTTTTTTTTTTCCTTTAACCAACTGGTTGAATGAAAAAGAACTGTCAGTTTGTACCCAGCTTTAGATGCACATCTAAATCTATCCTAAAGCTGGCACAATCTATAAGACAATCTGAAGAAATCACCAGGCATGTTTGTTTTGATTTGGTCTGGGCTGGGAGTGGCTCACAGGCAGCATCACTGAGACCTTCCTCTTCTTTCCAGAAAAAAGAGAGGAGAGTTGCCTGGGGTATTCTGGGGAGCCCTGACCAATCTCCAATCTTAATTGGCAGGGGGAAGGCCTCCTTAAATACCCAGGGTCAGCCCAGCTGGGGAGGAGTTGTCGGGTGGAAGAGCTGGAGTAGGAGAGTGTGGAGGCTGTCGGGCCTTTGAGGGGGCTCCCCAGTCTGGGGGGGGCCTTGGGCTTGGGTGCAGTTGGGACCACCTTCAGGAACACATGAAGAGGTCCTGGACCGGAGGCACAAGAGAGAGCAAGGAGAGGACAGTGGGAGAAAGCACTGCTAAGAGACTCCAGAGAGGACAACTGGTCGCAGCCAGGAGGGCTGGTGAGTGAGGCACAGTCAGGAGGACTGGGGAGGCATGCCTGAGAGGACTGGGAGCTTGCAGTCTGAGATGGGTGCAGAACCAGAAGTGTGGACTGTGGTGAAAGGGGCAGTGGAAAGAGGCAGCTGCAGCCAGGAGGGCTGGCAGGGCCTGAAGATGGGTTACTGGGCTCAATAAAATGTATTTAAAAGAAGAAAACATGGACTTTAGAGGCACATCTGTAGCGTTGAAATACAAAATAAAGTTTAATAATAAATAAATTCACGTTATCGATATGACATGTTAAAAACAAAGCATGGTAATTGGTCTAAACAATGCTCATACCACCTAACACAACCAACTATTACCACAGTGGAACAGATCGATCAATAGTGATTCAAAATGAGATGATGTCAAATAGAAGGAGCAGCTGGTTGGTGGTAGAGACATAGTGAAGAAAACTCTACATGTTACGCGCCCTTAAGCGCTTCTTCAGTAGCTTGCAGTGGTGCATAGTATACGAAACAATATACGCAGGCAAACCTGGTGGGATCATCCACCAATCAGCGGTTTCTCATGCCTTAAGCAATATAGAGCTCGAAAGGTCCTTATAACTTGTGTGGGATGGGGGTAATAACCATATCCTCAACAGCCAAAATAGGGAACTTTGAACCAGGCACTAGTACCATACACATGGAAAGGGGGAAGCCCAATATGGCTATTCCTATGTAAAAGCCACTTTAAGTGTAAGGGATCCAGTAGAGCTCCAACAGTGTTAAGGCCAGAGCCGGTAAATGTATCGAAGACCCACTGTCCATATCTCTCCAGACAGAGTGAATCTGTCTCTAACTGACCTACATGAGGCTACTGGGCTCAGCCGCATGTAGGGCAGCTAGCACCAGAGACTTTTTGTTTACCACACTTTAGAGGCCAGCGGTCTCTGCCTGCAAAGGGCAATTGCCAAAGGCCTGACTGAGCCAGTGTCTGGTCTATCCACTTTGGGCTAACTGTTCCTGAAGATTAGAGAGGAAGCAATGTGCAGGAGGAGAAATGGAGTGTATATACTTGACTGTATGTAGTTGTCCCAAGCATGTGCTACCAATTATACTGGGCATCCCATATTTCCCTTAACCCATCCAAGTTCAATCCCCTCAATAAAATACAAAAAAACAAAGCATATGGACCGTTCTATGTCTCTGAGTGTCTGAGAGGTGGATACCAGGCTGGGCAGGGTGACAGACAATCTAACATTTCAGCAGCCCCTACGGGGGGGGTCCGCTACATTTTGTCAAGTTCTCCTCTAATTCTCTCAAAAGTGAAATATGGGAGAACCGGTCATAGTTTAGTAACAACATTTTTTACACCAGGTTCTCCTTTTTCCCTTCTTGAAGCTGGTTCTGTATTGCCAGAACTCCAAGTCCAACTGTGGAAATATGTGAGGTTTGTAAGTCATCTGGAATATAATCCATTGTGCAAATGTGATTGTTTCTACTGGCACGAAAATTCCATAGACATAGACAGAACAAAGAATCCACAACACTCTGAATAATGGCGCTGAAAGGCGTGGCAACAGGGTCACACATACTATACATCACTTCCTAACGAACGCTACGACATCCTTACGTCAAACAAAAAGAGCATTTGTCGTTCGCCAATTTTTGTACAATTAGTACCATCCTCTGGTTCGACTTGCTGCAAAACATTGAGGAAAACCAGACGATAAAGAAAAAAAAAAAATTTTTTTTTCTTTTTTCAATTTTCTGTCTGATTTTCTTTTTGTTTATAGTACATGGATACCCTTTAAAAGCCTTTACATGATACCACATTAGATTCACGGAGGAGGTCTACTGCTAAAATTATGAATGGTGAAGCAAATACACTTGTGTGATCTCTCTCTTGATATCTGAAAATACGGGAGGGGGGACATTCCCTCCCACTGCTTGTAAAAGCAGTCTAGAGGCTAATTACCCGCTAGAATTGCTTTTACATGAAAGCCGATCACTGGCTGAAAAGAATGATAAATACGTGGCATTAGGAGCCAATCGCTCCTGCCCCCCCTGCTGCCCCCATGCTTCGGCACATATGATCTTTTTTTTAAATTTGGTGGTGAAATCACCTCCTACAGCGTTGGAGTCGCGGCTTTATGTATCGTGGGAGCAAACGCTGTTGCTGTCAAGATAATAAATCCGCGCTGCAACTGAATGGCGCACCTGAAAACAAAAAAATGCTTAACACTAAAACACAGTAAACAAAATTACATACCTGAAAAGCAAGCATGATAAAACATAATAAAACATTGCAGAATAGAATGGAGTAAAAAAAGAGCAACAATAGAGAGAGAATAGAGTGAGAGAGAGAACAATAAAACGACAACTATTTTATTTTTTTTTATTTTTTTGAGATTCACAGGTAAAAAAGCTCCTGACTGTTAGCGACTGAATCAAAACGCTACCACAAAAAAAATGTTAGCGATCGCAGGGATCAGGCCTGACTCTGCGAACGCTGCAGTTATGTGTGCTTAGTGTTTTGTAAGTGACAGTGATCGATCGATACTGCACTTGGGTGGGCTGGGCTGGGCTGGGCGGAGGGGGGAAAACGCAGGTGCTAGCAGGTATCTGGGCTGATCCCGCTAACAATGCGTTTTTTTGGAACCCTAAACTGCTGGGACGCTAGTATAGATCTGATCAGATCAGATATTGATCTGTTCAGATACTATACCACTAAGGGAGGTGTATGCTTTGCGCGTGGGTGTTTGCGGTACTGGCACTAACCTGGGGCGACGCAGACCTTATTTGACCCTAAAACCTAATTGATATCACCCGCCGGGCGATCAGGGGGTTAAACCGTTATTGGGTAATAAATGGCGGGTGCCCTGACAGTATAAAAAACAAGCTAACTAACCAGCGTCACCCGTAACAGTAATACAAAAAAAAAACTGGTTACCTAGCGACACTAATGCAGCGATCAGAAAAACGATCGCTTAGTGACACTGGCAAAAGGGGGTGAAAGGGTTAACTAGGGGCAATCAGGGGGTTAAACCTTTATTAGGTAATATATGGGGGTACCTGACGCTATATAAAAACCTGACGGGGAACCTAAATAACGAAATAACTAACTGGCTAACCAGCGTCACCAGTGACATTTTATACGGTGATCACTGGTGAAAGGGTTAACTCTAGGGGCAATCAGGGGGTTAAAACCTTTATTTAGGTTGTAATATGGGGGTACCTGACCTATAAACCTATTTATGAACCTATATAAACATGGCGGTTAACCTAAAAAAAAACTGGTTACCTAGCGACACTAATGCAGCGATCAGAAAAAAACGATCGCTTAGTGACACTGGCAAAAGGGGGTGAAAGGGTTAACTAGGGGCAATCAGGGGGTTAAACCTTTATTAGGTAATATATGGGGGTACCTGACGCTATATAAAAACCTGACGGGGAACCTAAATAACGAAATAACTAACTGGCTAACCAGCGTCACCAGTGACAGTTATACGGTGATTACTGGTGAAAGGGTTAACTCTAGGGGCAATCAGGGGGTTAAAACCTTTATTTAGGTTGTAATATGGGGGTACCTGACCTATAAAACTATTTATGAACCTATATAAAACATGGCGGTTAAAATAAAAAAAAAATGGTTACCTAGCGACACAATGCAGCGATCAGAAAAACGATCGCTTAGTGACACTGGCAAAAGGGGGTGAAGGGGTTAACTAGGGGCAATCAGGGGGTTAAACCTTTATTAGGGGGGGTAGGGGGCTACCTAGGACCTAAAACTAACTGCCCTGACAGTTATTACAGTCACACTGACACTAAATGCAGTGATCAGTAAATAAATGATCACTGCAATTAGTGACACTGTGACTGGGGGGGGGAGGGGGTGATCTGGGGGTGATCTGGGGGTGACAGGGGGGTGGATTGTGTGCCTATGTGTACTGGTGTCAGTGTACTGTTTGTGCACTAACCTTTACATCTTCTCTGCTCGGCGTTCCGGTCACATAGACCGGCGCACCGAGCGTGACATCACTTCCGCCTTCCTGTCTATACAATAGACAGGAAGGGGAAGCTTTTCATTCGCCAGGAGCGATCGCGAGGGGGTGGCCAGAAACCACTGGCCGTCCCCTCGTCCCGGATCGCTCCTGAAGCGATGCCGACCGTCCCCGCCGGCGGAGGGGGGTCCGATCGGACCCCCCAACCGCCTGAAGAATGGCACGTACAGGTACGTGGTTCTGCCTGTACGTGCCATTCTGCCGACGTATGTCTACATGGGGCGGTCGGCAAGTGGTTAAATGGAAAGCTTTTGAGACCCTTGTGGCTGTTCTCATGGCAGTCCCCTTGAAGTTCTGCACGTAAAATGAAGTCATGTCTGAAGATTAATGTGGAGTTCAGAGCAGTCCAGCTGTCCACCTGCTATAAGTAATATTTATTGATTGCAATGCTGGGCATAACTGTGTTCTATTCATGTCAAATGTTATGTTAGAATCTACTAGGAACACAAATGAAGAAAGCATTTGTATTTTCTGTATCTAAATACACCAATATAGAAAATGTGCCTTTTTCATTGCCTGTGTTTGCCAAGCAACAATTCAGATATGTTTTATTATATGTGTTATTTTAAAGATATAAAGCCTAACTGGAGCCAAAACATTTTATTTTGAATGGGGTAGGTAATGGTTGAAACCCCTGTCAGGGTTTCTTTTTGCTGTCTATGGTCCATTGGGGAAATTTCTTTTTACTTTCTGCCCTCTAGAGCAGGGGTGCCCAACCAGTGGCCCGGGGGCCACATGTGGCCCACGGAGCCCTCTGATGTGGCCCTTGACCTCCTGCCCTAAGATGGCAGGTTGGCAAGCCCAGATCACGCGTTGCCGACCCGCCATTCCAGAGCAGCAGTTTTGTGAATGAAGCCACTGGTAGTGGAAGCAAGTGACTGCGGAGCAGAGCCACATAAGCCAATGCTTCATGGATAGCGCCTACTCCTGTCACAGGCGGACTGATACCAAATGCACTCCGCCTGGGACAGCAACAGCCAGCGATACTAGAATGGAAGACGGTTATTAAAGGTTTACTACTAAATTCACAGTATATATGGATATATCTGTTTTGCAGTGGTTACTGGGCTGCTTTCAAACTGATCCGCATGTGCAGTGCAGCTGCGGGTTACCTGCATTGAGCCATAGACTTCTGTTATTACCTGCGGGTTTGTTGCGCATTCAGAAAGTGCGCTACACCTGCAGGATATAATAGAAGTTTACAGCAAAGTGCAGCTAACCCGCAGAAAATCCACAGGTTCACTGTGCTGCACCAACGGTTTGGGCAAATCACAGTGCATCAGTGTGAAAGCAGGCTTAGGCCCATTTCACATGATTGGACCGACCCAATCGGACTTACTATTCACCTCTATGGAGCAGCAGATTTAAACGGACTTGTGTCTGTTTACACCCGCCTACCTAAAAAAAATAGAAAGGTATCTGCCCCTTCCGTCTGGGCAAATCAAATTGGATCAGAAGGCCCATAGAGTAGAGTGGGCTGTGTCCGGGGACACGGACCTGTTATTTTCCCACTCCGCTCATTGTGGCCGCGTCCAGTGACCAATTCGCTTAAGTGGTCCTCGCTCTTCAAAAGGTTGGGCACCCCTGCTCTAGAGTCAAGACAAGTGGTTCTAAACCACTGGGCCGTTACATAGTTACATAGTTAGTCAGGTTAAAAAAAGACACAAGTCCATCTAGTTTAACCAAAAAAAAATCATACAATCCCATATACACAATCCTTCACCCACAGTCGATCCAGAGGAAGGGAAAAAAAAACAGAAAAGCATGCTCCAATTTGCTTCAGCAGGGGAAAAAAAATGCCTCCCGGATCCCCTGAGAGACAATGAGATTTTTCATCAACTTTACCTATAAATGTTAGTACCCAGGTTTATTATGTA
Source organism: Lithobates sylvaticus (assembly GCA_028564925.1). NCBI lineage: Eukaryota > Metazoa > Chordata > Amphibia > Anura > Ranidae > Lithobates > Lithobates sylvaticus. The sequence continues at coordinate 114,085,579 of CM053035.1, read as the reverse complement.
CATTTAGGAAAGAATTTAGGCTTTTTTTAAAGCAATCTACTGAGCTTGCCAGAGCCACCTCTGAAGGGAGTCTATTTCACATTTTCACAGCTCTAAGAGCCGGTTCACATAGGGGCGACACGAATTCCAGCGCGACTTTTGGAGGCAACTTGGACACGACTTGAGGAGCTACTTCAACACGACTTGGGGCGACTTACAACACGACTTTAGGTCGCCCCAGGCCAGGCGACTTTGGCCGTGGCCAATCAGAGAATAATCAGCTCTGGAGGAAGAACTCCACGCCAAATTCAAATTTTAAATAAAAAAACGGCATGGGTTCCCCCTCCAGGAGCATACCAGGCCCTTAGGTCTGGTATGGATTTTAAGAGCAACCCCCTACGCCGAAAAAACAGCGTGGGGGTCCCCCAAAATCCATACCAGACCCTTATCCGAGCACGCAGCCTGGCCGGTCAGGAAAGGGGGTGGGGATGAGCGAGCGCCCCCACCCCAAAGCACATTGTCCCCATGTTGATGAGGACAAGCGCCTCTTCCCGACAACCCTGGCCGTTGGTTGTCGGGGTCTGCGGGTCTTTCGGTCTTTTTTCATTTATAGGGCAAAAAATAAAAAACCCACAGGTGATCAAATACCACCAAAAGAAAGCTCTATTTGTGGGAAAAAAGGACAAAAAATTCATTTGGGTACAGTGTTACATGACTGAGTAATTGTCATTCAAAGTGTGAGAGCACCGAAAGCTGAAAATTGGTCTGGGCAGGAGGGGGGTTAAAGTGCCCAGTAAGCAAGTGGTTAAGGTTTTACATAATAAATGCAAGTGAACATACATCTGTACAGTAATATGCTTATGACTTATAATAATGCAGCATACTAGGCACCAATAAAAACGTATAGTACCATAACAGTAGTGAGTCAAATCTGTACGAAGACATATTCCTACAAATCCCCGATACCTTGGGAGCATAACAGGCAAACATACGGAGACAGTAGAGGGACTCCCCTAGAAGTGTGTCGAGGAACCGGGTTCGCCACTGAAGCACCCAATCACCCCTATCAGGATCAATCTGTGAGAGGGTGGGGAGGGATGGGGACGGACCCGGTCAAACCTCTTACCGGTTTTCCGGTTGAAGCAAGGGAGTCCACTAATGACTCGCGCCCTGCCAACAATGTAGAGGTATCGTCTCGGGGATAGGGTACTAGAAATAGGTGGTATTCAAACCTGGTCTGTGAGTACAGTTAGAAACCTTCAATTTTTATTACGGAATAGGAAGGGTAAAGGAAGATAGGTGAGTGTGTGTGGGGGAGGGGGGTGTCTCTGTAGACAGTTGTCTGGAGCAATTATCTGGTACTAGGTGACCGCCCCCAGGTCAAGCTATGGTGTGGAAGTAGATAAGGTGCTGTATTCCGCAGATTCTTTAAAGTGGATCCAACAGGCCCATATCTTATGGAATTTCGTCGGGGGCTGCGTTAATGAGATGTAGTGTGAGAGACCGTTTATATGCGTTAATGGGGGGGGGGGGGGAGGGGGGCGGGGAACTATCCCTCCAATGTACTGGTATGCAGAGTTTGGCTGCGTTAATGAGATGTAGTGGGGGAAGTGTGGTGGAGTAAATATTGGGCTGGTGTGAAATCTGGTGTGTAGGATGTGGGAAATAAGATGGTGTACTTCATTCCAGAAGGGCCGTATCTGGGGGCAGTCCCACCATATGTGGAGTAGCATACCCTGGGCTGCTTCGCAAAGCCAACATAAAGGGGGGATACTTGGGTGGAACTTATGAATTCTGTCAGGGGTCCTATACCACCTGGAGTATATTTTAAAACCGTTCTCTTGTGTTGAGACATTCAAGGAGCCCTTGTGGATATGGGTAAATATTCATTCCCAATCTTCCAGAGAGAGATCTGTATCAAGTTCCCTTTCCCATTTTTGGTTAGTCGCATCTATTGGATATGTTTTATAGCAGAAAGTAAAAAATATTGTTTTTTTCAAAATGTTCTGGTTTTTTTGGGTTAATACGATAAAGAATAAAAAACCCAGTGGTGATCTAATACAACCAAAAGAAAGCTATTTGTGTGAAAAATATTGTAAACATTTTGTTGCATGACCACGCAATTACTAGTTAAAGAGGAAGTAAATCCTGATGGGTTTACTTCCTCTTTGTTTCCCTGCAAAGGTAAAGCATAATGGGTTACTATGCATTGCATAGTAGCCCATTATGTGTCACTTACCTGACACAGGAGCCAGCGATGTCACCGCTGTCCCCTGTTCCACGAAGCGTCTATCTTCCTTCTGGGTATCGCTGCTCCGGCGCTGTGAGTAGCCGGAGCAGCGATGACGTCACTTTGGAGCAAGCGCGCGGGAGCCGTCAGTGACGGCATGTTAGCCTTCACTGACGCCATGCTCAGTGCGCTTGCCCCGGTGTCTATGGCGCTCATGCGCTGTAGACATTGGTGCCCCTTTTTAGGAAAATATCTCCTTAACCGTGTAGGTTAAGGAGATATTTATTGGACCTACAGGTAAGCCTTAATCTAGGCTTCCTGTGCCAGAGATTGGAAACCAATTACGGTTTCCGAATTTAAGACCTTTCTGGCCTTTCCCTCAACATGGGGCATACACAAATTCCCGACTCTGAGGTCTTATTGGTCACCTCACTGCACCACCAAATGCCCGTGTTCTCTTGCTTCATGCAGACACGACAGTCCAAATTCGTACGGCGGCTGGTGTTGTGATGAAACCCCTCTGTGTCCACGAATACAACCTTAATATGGGAGGGGTGGACCTCAACGACCAGTTGTTGGCGCCGTACCTAGTTGTCCGTAAGGCTAGACGCTGGTACAAAAAAGTGTCTATTTATTTATTCCAATTGGCTTTGCTGAATGCTCATGTGCTATACGGAGCTTCAGGCGGGACGTTACCCTTCCTTGAATTCCAGGCGATTCCACACCTCAACATCCCCCTACCAAATGCAGTAAGCCGGCTGCATGAGAGGCATTACCCTTATGTCCTCCCGAGTACCCCTACCCAACGAGCCCCCCAAAAAAGATGTCGTGTCTGTAGCAAGCGCGGATGTAGGCGTGACAGCCGTTATTATTGTCCACGCTGTCCTGACAATCCTGGTCTCTGCGTTGGTGAATGTTTTGAACGCTACCACTCACTAGTGAGGTTTTAGCGTAGGGTACAGCATTTCACAGGCTAGGATACACTTTCACAGGGTCTCAAGAATGCCATCGCATTTTGAGACCCGACCGTTGCAGTTAAAATTATAGTTGCAGGGTCTCAAGAATGCCATCGCATTTTGAGACCCGACCGTTACAGTTAAAATTATAGTTATAGTTTAAAAAAAAAAAGTGTAAAAAAACAAAAAAAACAAAAAAAAAAAGTAAAAAAAAAAAAAAACCCCAAAAAAAATATAAAATAAAAAACAAAAAAAATAGTTGTCGTTTATTGTTACTCTCTCTCTCTCTCTCTCTCTCTATTGTTGCTCTTTTTTTACTCTATTCTGCAATGTTTTATTATGTTTTTATCATGCTTGCTTTTCAGGTATGTTTTATTGTTAACCATTTTTTTGTTTTCAGGCGCCATTCAGTTGCAGCGCGGATTTATTTATCTTGACAGCAACAGCGTTTGCTCCCACGATACATAAAGCCGCGACACCAACACTGTAGGAGGTGATTTCACCACCACAGTTAAAAAAAAGAGCATATATGCCGAAGCATGGGTGCAGCAGAGGGCGGAGGAGCGATTTTGCTCCTAATGCCACGTACATACGGTCGAAAAAAGTGCGACCATGTGTACGTGGCATAACTTTTTTGCGGGAGGATGCCCCCCATGCTTCGGCATATTTATATTTTAGGCACCGGTTTGCGTTAACAAAAATTTTTTATTTTTTACTATGTTTTTTTTTTGGTATTTGCTTTGCAGGTATGGATGCCCCCATGCTTCGGCATATATATATTTTAGGCACCGGTTGCGTTACAAAATGTTTTATTTTTTACTATGTTTTTTTTTGGTATTTGCTTTGCAGGTATGGTATGGTAGGTCTTACTGTTATACTGTAATGTTACTTAGTTTTAATGTTAACCATTATTTGCTTAGCAGGTACGCCATTCAGTTGCAGCGTGGATTTATTTATCTTGACAGCAACAGCGTTTGCTCCCAACGATACATAAAGCCGCGACTCCAACGCTGTAGGAGGTGATTTCACCACCACAGTTAAAAAAAAGAGCATATATGCCGAAGCATGGGGGCAGCAGAGGGCGGAGGAGCGATTTTGCTCCTAATGCCACGTACATACGGTCGAAAAAAGTGCGACCATGTGTACGTGGCATAACTTTTTTGCGGGAGGATGCCCCCATGCTTCGGCATATATAAATGGTGCATGTATGCCCATCTGTAGATGTCAAAGCCTATTGCTATCATAGGGGATATTTACATATTTACATTCCCTGCGATAACAATAAAAATGACAACTAAGAAAAAAAAATGGAAGGAACAGTTTAAAAATAAAAAATAAAAAAAAGAAAACTAAAAAAAAAAAAAAAAAAATACAAAAGAAAAACTAAAAAAAAAGTAATTTTAAGTAAAAAAAAAAAGGTCTGTGCACAATTTTAAAGCATGTCGTGTTTGTATCCATGTACTCGGCCTAAGTTTGAGCAATATAGTGTGTTTAAGTGCATTAAAATAAAAAAAAATATGTTTGAAAAATCGCTGCGCAAATACTGTGTGGAAAAAAAAAATAAACAAAAAGTGTCAGAAAGGGCTTTATCTTCAAGTGGTTAGAAGAGTGGGTGACGTGTGACATAGGCTTCTAAATGTTGTGCATAAAATGCCAGGACAGTTCAAACCCCCCCAAATGACCCCATTTTGGAAAGTAGACACCCCAAGCTATTTGCTGAGAGCAATGTTGAGCCCATTTAAATATTTTTTTTTTGGTCCCAAGAGATTGAATAATGAAAAAAAAAAAAATAATATTTTTTTTACAAAAAGTTGTCACTAAATGATATATTGCTCAAACATGCCATGGGCATATGTGGAGATACACCCCAAAATACATTCTGTTGCTTCTCCTGAGTACGGGGATACCACATGTGTGGGACTTTTTGGAGCCTAGCCGCGTACGGGACCCCAAAATCCAAGCACCGCCTTCAGGCTTTCTAAGGGTGTAATTTTTTTATTTCACTCCTCACTGCCAATCACAGTTTCGGAGGCCATGGAATGCCCAGATGGCACAACCCACCCCCAAATGACCCCATTTTGAAAGTAGACACCCCAAGCTATTTGCTGAGAGGTATGGTGAGTATTTTGCAGATCTCGCTTTTTGTCACAATGTTTTGAAAATTGAAAAAAGAAAAAAAAAAATTTTTTTTCTTTACTTTCTTCATTTTCAAAAACACATGAGAGCTGTAAAATACTCACCATGCCTCTCAACAAATAGCTTGGGGTGTCTACTTTCCAAAATGGGGTCATTTGGGGGGTTTTTGTGCTACTTTGGCATTTTATGGCCTTCGAAACTGTGATAGGTAGTGAGGAGTGAAATCAAAAAATTTGCACCCTTAGAAATCCTGAAGGCGGTGCTTGGTTTCGGGCCCCGTACGCGGCTAGGCTCCCAAAAAGTCCCCACACATGTGGTATCCCCATACTCAGGAGAAGCAGCAAAATGTAATTTTGGGTGCAATTCCACATATAACCATGACATGTGTGAGCAATATATCATTTAGTGACAACTTTTTGAATACATTTTTTTTATTTATTTGTTTTGTCTTTATTCAATCACTTGGGACTAAAAAAAAAAATATTCAACGGGCTCAACATGCCTCTCAGCAAATAGCTTGGGGTTGTCTACTTTCCAAAATGGGGTCATTTGGGGGGTTTTGTGCCATCTTGGCATTTTATGGTCTTCAAAACTGTGATAGGTAGTGATATGTAGTGAGGAGTGAAATCAAAAAATTTATGCCCTTAGAAATCCTGAAAGCGGTGCTTGGTTTTCGGGGTCCCGTATGCGGATAGGCTCCCAAAAAGTCCCACACATGTGGTATCCCCGTACTCAGGAGAAGCAGCAGAATGTAATTTTGGGGTGTAATTCCACATATGCCCATGGCATGTGTGGGCAATATATCATTTAGTGACAACTTTGGGCAAAAAAAAAAGTTTGTAATATTCCCGCAACTTGTGGCAAAATATAAAATATTCCATTTACTCAACATGCCTCTCAGCAAATAGCTTGGGGTGTATACTTTCCAAAATGGGGTCATTTGGGGGGTTTTTGTGCAATTTTGGCATTTTATGGCCTTCGAAACTGTGATAGGTAGTGAGGAGTGAAATCAGAAATTTGCACCCTTAGAAATGCTGAAGGTGGTGCTTGGGTTTCGGGGCCCCGTACGCGCTAGGCTCCCAAAAAGTCCCACACATGTGGTATCCCCGTACTCAGGAGAAGTGGCAAAATGTATTTTGGGGTGCAATTATACATATAACCATGGCATGTGTGAGCAATATATCATTTAGTGACAACTTTTTGAATAAATTTATTTTTTTTTTTTTGTCTTTATTCAATCACTTGGGACTAAAAAAAAAAAATATTCAATGGGCTCAACATGCCTCTCAGCAAATAGCTTGGGGTGTCTACTTTCCAAAATGGGGCCATTTGGAGGGGTTTTGTGCCATCTTGGCATTTTATGGCCTTCAAAACTGTGATAGGTAGTGATAGGTAGTGAGGAGTGAAATCAAAAATTTATGCCCTTAGAAATCCTGAAGGCGGTGCTTGGTTTTCGGGGTCCCGTATGCGGATAGGCTCCCAAAAGTCCCACACATGTGGTATCCCCGTACTCAGGAGAACAGCAGAATGTATTTTGGTGTAATTCCACATATGCCCATGGCATGTGTGGGCAATATATCATTTAGTGACAACTTTGGGAAAAAAAAAAAAGTTTGTAATATTCCCGCAACTTGTGGCAAAATATAAAATATTCCATGTACTCAACTTGCCTCTCAGCAAATAGCTTGGGGTCTACTTTCCAAATGGGGTCATTTGGGGGGGTTTTGTGCTATTTTGGCATTTTATGGCCTTCAAAACTGTGATAGGTAGTGAGGAGTGAAATCAAAGATTTGCACCCTTAGAAACCCTGAAGGCGTTGATTGGGTTTCGTGGCCCCGTGCGCGGCTATGGCATGTGTGAGCAATATATCATTTAGTGACAACTTTTTGAAAGAAAAAAAAAAGACAACTAAAAAAAAAAAGTATTTGAAAGAAAAAAAAATCTTTTTATTTTTGTCTTTATTCGCTATAACTTTTGCGCAAACCAATAAATATACGCTTATTGGCATTTTTTTTCTAAAGACATGTGGCTGAATTCATTTTGGCCCAAATGTTTGCTAAAATTGAGTTTATTAGATTTTTTTTTAACAAAAAGTAGAAAATCTCTTTTTTTTTCAAAATTTTCGCTCTTTTTGTTTATATCGCAAAAAATAAAAATCACAGAAGCAATCAAATACCATCAAAAGAAAGCTCTATTTGTGGGAAGAAAAGGACGCAAATTTCGTTTGGTTACAAAATTGCATGACCGCGCAATTACCAGTTAAAGTAGTGCAGTGCGAAATTGAAAAAAGACCTCGTCCTTTGGCTGCCAAATGGTCCGGGGCTGAAGTGGTTAAAGTAGCACAGTGCCGAATAGCAAAAAATAGCCTGGTCATGAAGAGGGTAAAACCTTCCGGAGCTGAGGTGGTTGGTTATCTTTGTTCAACCTGCGGGCTGAACAGAAATAATCCAACATATTTCCACAGCATGGATGGGGGAATCCCCTGCTGTGGTTATTGTATTCTGAAAGCCGCAGCTGGAACCTGTCAGAATAACCAAACAGCAGTCTGCATCTGATTGAGCTGCTGTCCTGCTGACAATTTTCTGCCTGGCTCCTTCAGTTTTTCAATTAAAAGATATTGGGTGGGAGGTGGCCAACAGTACCACCCACGTAGCGAATTTCAGCCTGTTCCTCTGTAACCCTCTAAAGTTCGAATTGTGTGTGCCCGGCTAAGGACTGTGCCGAAAAATGTGTCCACTTTAGAACATATATTCGTCACATCTGTTCTGGGGACAACTGTAACATTTTGGATTTCCCATCTATCTCACTGACAATGGGATATAGAGATGGTGAATCTCCCCAGGGGGAACACAAGCAGCAATAAAACCCCAACAAAGGTTTTAACACTTTCACACTTGTTCACACCATATGCATTGGGGCAACGGTGGCAACTATTTCCAGCACAGACCCAATTAATCGACAAAGAAAAACTTTTACTAGACTGCCTGTTTACACCACTGCAGTGCTGTTGTATGCACTGAAAAAAAAGCACTGCATGCAGTACTTTATTCAATGCAGTGGTTCTGCCACCAATAACCGCTTTGCAACACATCTGCCATGAACAGAACTAATGGCTTAACTCCAATGTAAAAATGCATATAAAAGCAAAGGAGAAGGCCTTCAAAAAATACAAGGCTGAGGGATCATCATCAGCATTTAGACTTTACAAAGAATGCAACAAGACATGTAAGGGTGCAATTAGAGCGGCTAAGATAGAACACGAAAGACACACAGCGGAGGAGAGCAAAAAAAAAAACCCAAGAAATTCTTTAAGTATATAAGCAGTAAAAGAGGGAGGACAGACCATACTGGCCCCATAAAGAATGAGGAAGGGAATCTGGTTACAAAAGATAGTGAGATTCTACATGACTGACAGCTGGCTTAATTTTTCTACACGTGGCTGATAGCTGTGCCTGCCACCCCCCCAGCCCCGCGGTCTAGTGAGTACAGTCCCCCTGTCAGAACACAATAGCCCAGCAGGGGAGATCGCTGGACTATCACCAGATGTTAGTACAGTGGCTTCTCCTAAACTCTTCAGTTTTTTGTCGTTCAGCACACTGGGTTGAATGAAAGAAAAAAAAAACTTGCAGTGTGCACCAACCTTAAAAGTGATTGTAAACCGACTTTAGCATTTTCAGGCAATCCCCTGTGTTAGACAATGCAATGTCTCCAGTGTATATGCTTTATTGAAAAAATACCTCTGTATACCTCCGAGCACCACTTGGCGCTCACATGTACGGCCGCCTCTCCCGATCTGACCGATACAGCGGGAGGAGCCGAGAATCCCCCATCGACCTCAGTCGGGAGGAGGAGAGAGGCAGACGGTCGCATGAGTGACGAGCGGCGCTCGGAAATCAGGCATACAGAGGCATATTTTAATAAGACCCCTTTCACACCCCTTTCACACTGGGGCACTTTATAAAAAAGCGTAGTTTTACCGCTGACGCCCGGGTGCCGGCAGTGTGAAAGGGGGCCTAAAGCACATACACAGGAGACACTGCATTATCTAAACACAGGGTATTGCCCTAAAATACTAAAGTTATTTCAGCAGCAGGACGGGAGGGGCAGGCACTCTGTCATTTGGGGGGGGGGGAGAACAGAGGAGAGCTGCAGATGATGGAGGCACGTAAACTGACCACGGTGTCGGGTGATGAACCGTGGTCAGTTTACAGGGGGGAGGGCAGAAACTGTCAGGATCAGCCAAATCACACTGTACAAGCACTGTGCTGTTATTCATGCTTTGAAGGGACAGGATCTATATTTTTTTTTAGGGTAACAAATGCTCGAAGGCTGCTTTCACACTGGGGCGGTTTGCAGGCGCTATTGCGCTAAAAATAGCGCCTGCAAACCGACCTGAAACAGCTGCTGCTGTGTCTCCAGTGTGAAAGCCCTGAGGGCTTTCACACTGGAGCGGTGCGCTAGCAGGACGGTAAAAAAAAGTCCTGCTAGCAGCATCTTTGGAGCGGTGAATACCGCTCCTACCCATTGAAATCAATGGGACACAGCGGGGGGTTTTAACCCTTTTTCGGCCGCAAGCGGGTTTTAAAACCATCCCGTTAGCGGCCGCATCCTGTGGGTAAAACGACGGTAAAGCAGCGCTAAATATAGCGCTGCTTTACCGCCGCCGCCCGCACCGCTCCGGTGTGAAACCAGCCTAAATGCAGGCAAGATGACACCAGCCAAGTTTTTATCTTATGCTTCTTATAGGAAAGGATATGTTCACTTTAAAATTAATATTAAGGAAGTTAAGACAAAACTTTTTTTTCTATCACTTGGTGATAACAGTAAACAAGATACAAAGAAAGGGTGAATCTCCCTAACAGGGGCACAGACAGCAGTAAAAGCCTGACAGATATTCTAATCCCTCTCCACTCTGTTCAAAACAAAAAGGTTTTACTTTAATACATGTCTATGGTTCTAAACAGACAGAATAAAGCCCCATACACACGGTCTGATTTTTCAACAACATTGTCCGATCGGACAGAATCCATGAAAAAGTCCGACCGTGTGTATGGGGCTTTAGAGTGAGCAAATCATAGAAACAGATGGATAGGAATGTGTGGAGGTTTAGCAGCATGCTCCGACACAAACTGGAGTTGCCATGGCCATGGTTTTGGCTGTGACATGAAGAATTGGAAGGCTGCTGCAGGTATATATTTATATTGTCTGCAGTTTTCTCCATTCCCCTCACTAACAGTCTTTTTATGTGTTATAAGCATCTCAGATTTATCCATTTTGTACTGTTTTTATATTAATCAGGGATTTTCGGGGGCCCAAGTGGGAAATGCTGAGAACCACTGGCTTAGAGTAGTAACTGCTCATGATTTTTTTTTTCCATGGCTAGCACTCAGTGGATAATTGGCTGCTGTTTAAAGATAAGACATCTAGACAAGGTTTTACATACAGATTAAAGGTCTGTAACTTGTTTCGCTGATACTCCAGGAAGTGGCAGCTTATTTTTTAATGCATATCCTGTAGCTTGATGATGCAGGAAGCAACTCCCCCATCTAATACATACAGGCAGTGAGCCTTTAAACTACTAGATTAGTGTCCCCAATGTTTCTCAACCATATCCAGGCATTAAAAAAAAAATGATTTACAGCCAAACTCCAGGAACATAAAAAAGCAACTACACTTGAGCTGGCCATAAATGATACCATTTTCTTTTCTTCATCGCATACTAGCACATTATGTGAAACTTACCTGCAAAGGAAGCCCTCGTTGTCACCGCTGGAGGCCGCATCCATCCTCACCCGTCTTACTTCCGGGTCCGCTGACTCCGGCTGTGTGACTGGCTGGAGCCGCGTGACATCACTCCCGCTCATGCGCGGGAGCTGCCGGCCACGGCACAGGGCTCCGAAGGATCGGCACAGGTGGCTGCATGTACAGTAAATATTTCCTAAATGGTGCACATTTAGGAGATATTTACAGTACATATAGGTACGCCTTATTATAGGCTTACCTATTAGGTAAAATTAATCAATAGGAGTTTCCAATCACTTTAAGACGAAATCTACCCCACCCCCATTCTAAGACTATTCTATCTACCCTGTAAAAGAAAAGATTTCTATACTTACCTATTCTGAAGCCACTCTGGCCTGGTCATATTACCAGCTTCCAGCGGTTGCTTCAGTGTAGAGGTGGGGCAGCTGACAACGGCTGCCTTATAGTAAGCCTATGGGTAACGCATCACCCAAGCTTTGCATCTGTTGTCACTGCCTCTTCTCTACACTGAAGCCGATGATGGTACCCGATCATGTGACCGGACCGGAGCGGCAGAACAGGCAAGTATAAACATTTTTTTTTCTTTTTTACAGGGTAGATAGAATAGTCTTAGAATGGGGGTGGGGGTAGGTTTAGCCTTAGTTAAAATTTGACTGGAATTCCACTTTTAAGTGTACTTCTATTCAAGTGCTCATTCACACCAGCAATCTGCCCTGATCGCACAACCCCTCGTGTGCCCTGGGAGACGCAGGTCCCGACACATCACACTATTCACTTTTTTTCACAGAACTTAACTGAAATGTTACAAGTGACATTTCATCCAGGACTTCTGTTCACTCTTTTAAATTTATTTCCCAATGGGATGCACTGGCTAATGCCCTTATTTAATATGCTCTTAAAGCAAACCCATCTCTCCTGCGTGTTCTTTGTTCCTAAGATTTTATCCCAATTTTATATCTTCTAGCAAGTTTCGTAGTTTAGGGAAATTTGCTCTTTTGAAATTGAGTGTCTTTGTATTCCCCTTATGTTTCCTAGTTGTGTGATTTATACTGAAGCCAATTGACCTGTGATCACTGTTTCCTAAATTGCCCCTTATTTCCACATCCGTGATCAGGTCTGTATTGTTGGTAATCAGTAGGTCTAATAACGCTTTGTTTCTAGTTTGTGCGTCTACCATCTGACCAATGAAATTGTCCTGCAAGACATTTCGGAACTGGCAAGCCTTAGACAAATGCGTGGTTCCTTCCGCCCAGTCTATGTCTGGATAATTAAATCCCCCATTATGACGACACCTCTCATCCTTGCCACTAATCCAATTTGTGATAGGAGGTCCGTCTCCTCCTCCTCCCTCAGGTTGGGGGGCCTATAGTATACTCCCAGTATTACTTTTCCCTTAGTTTCATCCCTTCGGAGCTCTACTCATAAGCATTCCATCTCCTCCCTAGCTTCCCTAGTGATGTCATCTCTCCCATTCACTTGTACATTATTCTTGATATACAGGCATACCCCTCCCCCTTTTTACCCTCCCTATCCCTGCGATAAAGGGAAAACCCTTGAATGGTTGCCAGCCAATCATGAGCTTCTGGGAACTGTTGAGCTTCTGGGAACTTTGTTGAAATTATTCCTGAACCTTTCATCACTTACTACTGAAGGCCCAACTTATGATCCTGCACACAGGCCCACTGCTTTTAGAGTAAGCCCCTGACCGGAGCTCATCATTACGCATCCATTCCAGATGCTTGTATGTGACAGCACATACAAGCACGTGGATGTGAGAGTTGTATCAGCAGGATGAGTGTGCAAGGATGTGTCTCATCTATGCTTCCTATTACGACTCTGCATATTACACATATTATAGATGAGAAGAGGGTACAGTGGTGGAGCAGATGAGCAGGAGGGTACAGCGGTGGGGCAGATGTGCAAGGAGGTACAGTGGTGGAAGAGATGAAAAGGGGGTTCAACAGTGGGACAAAAGAGCAGGGGGGTACAGTGTTGGGGCAGATGAGAAAGGAGGTACATTGGTGGGGACAAGTGAGCAGGGGGTTACAGCAGTGGGGCAGAGGAGCAGGGGGTGGTACAGAGGTGGGGCATGTACAGAGGAGAAAGGAGGCACATCAGTGAAACACATGAGCAGGGGGTTACAGTGGTGGGGCAGAAGAGCAGGGGGTACAATGGTGGGGCAGATGAGAAAGGAGGTTACAGTGGTAGAGCAGAAGTGCAGGGGGTACAATGATGTGGCAGATGAGAAAGGGGGATACAGTGGTGGGGCAGATGAGCAGATAAGTTCAGTGTTGGGACAGATGAGAAGATGGTTCAGCAGTGAGACAAAAGAGCATGTGGGTACGGCGGTGGAGCAGATGTGCAGGTGTGCAGGGAGATACAGTGGTGGGGCATATGAGAAGGGGGGGGCATTGGTGGGGCAGATGAGCAGGGGTTTACAGTGGTGGGGCAGAAGAGCAGGGTGATACAGAAGAGATGGGTGGCACTGTGGTGGGACAGAAGAGCAGGGTGGTACAGTGGTGGATAGGAAGAGCAGGGTGGTACAGTGGTGGAACAGAAGAGCAGGGTGGTACAGTGGTGGGACAGAAGAGCAGGGTGGTACAGTGGTGGGACAGAAGAGCAGGGTGGTACAGTGGTGGGACAGAAGAGCAGGGTGGTACAGTGGTTGGTCAGATGTGCAGGGGGTACAGTGGTGGAACAGATTTGCAGGGGGACAGTGATCTGAGGTGTGGAGTTGCAGGAATTCAGGCTGATCTGAGGCGTGAGAGTGAAGGATGTTAATTTCTCACTACTAAAGTAGTTTACAGCATTTACTTTATAAAAAATCCTTTTCGTGATTGAAAGTGTGAAGTTGACATTTTTTTGTTATAAAATCGGCACGCTCAATTTCTTTGAAAGCATTTTTCGTCACACTGTGCTCAAAAGGTTGCCTACCCCTGGTGTAATTACAATTAAAACATTTTTTTCTGTGTGCCCTTGCACAGACTGGTGGTTTTCTAGTGCAGAAAAACACCGCTCTCCAGCATGAACATTGTGAATAAGCCCTGACAGGGTCGCAGTCTTGTTTTTACATAAACCTTACAAAAGGCATTGTACCAGTCAGTATAAGTAGAAGAATTTCCATAAAGCAGTCTTTAATCTACCAAATCAATGATTCATTCTTTACTAATAATACTATTCACAAACACAGAACAACAATATCACAGAGTCGCGTGTTGGAACTTTCTTCACACAGTAAGAATTTGCTTATGGTTTACTCAAAACCAAATTTGTTTCTATTTACATATGTAGCCTATTCTGTAGTCATGCAGCGTATTGGCGCATACCTAAGTGTCATGTCTGGTTAATATACAACCCGTAGCATGTAGGATTCCTTTGCATCCAGGATGATTGGAAAATATTTACATTAGAAATCCCATGATGCAAAGTGATGGTACTAAGCTGGTAAGAACCCCTTCAGGTACTACAGGTGCTAAAATTGTGGTGTTTAATTGGACGGTGGTGCACATCCATGGTCTAAAGTGGCCACATTTTCTAATAATCAGCATGTAATTTGGAGGCAAATGGTTCACGCTTCTGACCAATATATACACAGGCCAATAATCTGGCAGATTTGTTTGTTTGACCTTACTAGGCCTGTGTTTGTTGCATAGACAAATCCTTTTTTTATTAACCACTTAAGTACCGGGCCTATTTTTGACACTCAGTCAAATTACTTAGAACCCCCAAACATTTTATATATTTTTTTCTAACACCCTAGAGAATAAAATGGCGGTCGTTGCAATACTTTCTGTCACACCGTATTTGCGCAGTGGTATTACAAGGGCAATTAAAAAAATAAGACAACAGTGAAGTTAGCCCAATTTTTTTTTATATTGTGAAAGATAATGTTACGCCGAGTACATTGATACCCAACATGTCATGCTTCAAAATTGCGCCCGCTCATGGAATGGTGACAAACTTTTACCCTTAAAAATCTCCATAGGCGACGTTTAAACATTTCTACAGGTTACCAGTTTTGAGTTACAGAGGAGATCTAGGGCTAGAATTATTGCTCTTGCTCTAACAATCACGACGACACCTCACATGTGTGGTTTAAACACCGTTTCATATGCGGGCGCTACTCACGTATGCCTTTGCTTCTGCGGGCAAGCTCGGAAGGACGGGGCGCTTTTAAATTTATTTCTTATTTATTTTACTTTTTATTTTTTTATTTGGACACTGTCCTTTTAAAAAAAGTCCTGTGACGTTGGTGCGCCGGCGCTGTGTTATTCCACCTTGGTGTCCTACACAAGGTTACTTGGAGCTGTATGTCAAACAGCGCCGCTGCTTGGCTGTTGGCGTCTCTCCTCCTTTTGGCCACCAGCGTGTCGTTGGTTCCCCCCCCTTAGAAACGCCCTCTGGGCGGGAACAGGTAGTTCGTCATAGGCATCCATACCATATGTACCAACAGTAGTGTTAGAAGACTTTTCCTTATTCCCTTTGGGCATTGTTGCTTTAGAAGTTCTTGCAGGGGAGACTTTCGGTGCTTGCAAAGCTTTTTCAAACATTTCCAGTTCCTGCTTACGGACTATGGTGCCATTCGAGGCATACGTGCAGTTAGGTGGTAAAACTTTCTTGGCAGGACAGGATGATGTTTCTGCACTTATCACTATGGAGCTTGGGATGACTGCAGGAACTGGTTTGTTGTCAGAAGGTTGCATAGTTGCCTCTAGACCAGATGGTAGGAGCTTCTCAGGGGTATTGGTTACGGATTCTTGAGGGACACCAGTATCGTTAACCACCATAGTCTGGGTACCAACTTGTGTCATTAAATGTGGACAGGTCTTACAGCAATCTTGGCAATTCACAGGCTGATAAGCAGGAATAGCAGGATGGATCCTAATAGTACCTACTTAAATATTCTTTGGCCGAGGTGGGCGAGTTGGGCAGAGAGAAATAAAGTGGCCTCTTTCTCCACAATATAAACAAAGACCACAGCCTCTCCTCCACTCTCTTTCACCTTTAGAAAGCTTGGACCGGATGACCCCGATCTCCATGGGTTCTGCATCTTCCAGGGTAGGTGTGTGTATATCCTCAGGAGCGCCAAGACTTTGTGGATTTAAAGCTTCATGGCTTGGCATGTACTGGAAAGGCTTGGAGTCATATCTGTACAGGGTATTCATGTCCCTGGGTACCCGTAGGCCACTTGAACAAGGAGCAGACTTGGGCACCCTGGTTTTCTTTGAAACTGTAATGTGAGAGTCCAGAGCAAACATGAATGCTTCCCAGCTGTCCAAGACTGGACAAGACTTTCCTGTAGTAGCTGATGAGCCCATGTTTTGATTTGCCCAGTGAGCAGATTGATAGTAACGCAAACCTTTATATAATCGGTGGCATATGAGTAGGCTAAGTAGGCTTAAGAGCAAACAACAGCTCGCAATCCATCCTAAAACACAAGAAGGATGCACGATTACCATCAAACTTCTCAGGCATCACAACAAATGGTTCAGGACATGCTGGTTCCGCGGCTGGGTGTACTGTAGTTTTAAACAAGCAGACTTCTTGCTGCAGCTCCGAAACGGTCTGGCCCAGGCTGGAGACTTGCTGAGCAAGGGAGGTGAGCATCTTGTACATCTCTGCAGACTCCATGAAGGTTAGTTTATAATGTAAGGGCTTACCTTGGTTGGAGTTCAGAGTGCAGAGATGTATGCTCACCCAAATACACACAGCCCACGGTAACAAGGTAAAAAGCTACCTGGGCTGTGAATCTGTGCACTGGAACTTGACAGGAATTTACCAAAGGATTGTCGAGGTGAAGCTGTAGTCAGGGATTCCAGAAGTCAGAGTTAACGATGAACAGAGCCAGGGTCAGAAGCCAGGGTCAGTCTTGGAACACTGCAACTTGAACACAGGAACCTTTGGCAATACAAGAGTCAATGAACCGACAAAGTCCTCAGAGTGTGGTAGTGTTTTATACCCAGCTGATTAGATAAACTGCCTCAGCTGAACCAGGAGTGACAGGTACTAACTGCAAAGCAAGATCTCAAGTATAGACCTCAACTATTCACCTAGACGCTGTAGGTAACTTGTTGTTAGCATTTTCCACCTCCTTCCTTCACCCCTTGTACTTAATTAAAACATTTTTTCACTGTTTGTGCTTTACATGTTACCCTTGGTCTTTCACTATATTTACTTCATATTGCCCTTTTATATTGGGGCCAAATTAAGTCACCTATATCACCTTTACCTGCCCTTCATTTAAGTACAGTTTTTCATTATGGTTTGGTCCCAGCACTAGCAACACTCCCTTCATTTATTAGCTACTCCATTTTATATCTTCATTTATAGTTTACACTTTACTATACAATTTTTTTTATAGATGATATGGATCCCATCTATTTCGAATATCAATGGGGGTTCACTATCGGGGACTGCTGTTTTCTACTCGTATTCCACCTTATGTGTCAGGGTTTTCCACCTCTGCTCCCAGCGCTGAGTACCCTTTCTTGGCTGGCCTCCAGCCATCCACACTTGTGCCCAGTCTCACTTGATAATATTCTCCTCCTCTCCCTATAGACAGATCTCATATTACGTAATTTTAACAATTATTGTAGACACCTACCCTACATCTGCTCCTGAAGAGTGGCAGAAGTAATGTCTACAATATGAACTAATATGTTACTATACTATTATGTCACTATATCATTTGTATATAATAAATTTTATTGACTGTATATCATTGTTGTGCATCATGCCTTTATGCAATGGTTATAGTTCTAAACTTATTATGTACCTGCCAGACACATTTTTGTTGATATCTCCCTGGTTGCACGCTTCACACAAAGTCCCAACCTTTCTTCCCATGTTCAGTAAATAGGGATGGAAGCACTGGGCTTGCGACGCCCTGTGTCTTCATATAAAGTCCCAATCTTGTTTTTAACTTTTCTTCGAATGTAAAGAACAGGCGGGCAATTAATAATTATGAAAAAAAAAAACATGGGGCCCCCCCAATGCATACCAGGCCCCCCACGCTAAAATAATAAAAAAAAACATTGTAGGTCCCCCCCCAAAATCCTCCGTAATCACACCAGGCCACATGCCTTCAACATGTCCACCCCACCAGACCAAACCAAAGCACCTTGTCCCTATGTTGAGTCTCCTGGGGGGGGGGGGGACTTATCGGAATATGGAAGAATCCCACCCCCCCCCCATGGAACTGACAATTCCTTTATTAAATAAAAAAGTCCCCCGAATTAGATCCAACGTCAATCATGACGCCTGTCGCACTGCTGGACCCAAAATAGAAGAAGAAAAAAAAAACATCCAGCCCCGACGACGGCTCCCACCATCTGCCTGCTCCGCCATCTGACAGTTATTAATAGCTAAGGGGAGGAGTCAACCAGGGATGTTACAGGGTGGCCCCACCCCTTGTGATATCACCACCCCAGCATGCTGACAGCTGATGAGTCATCCATTGTTAATGACGCAGCAGCCGGCTTCCCGGCCCCTCTCAACCAGCTATGGGGGGGGGGGGGGCACACTGTTTATGACCAATACAGCCAGCAAAACCCTGGTTATAAATATCAATTTTTTTTACTCCTCTGTTCTGTTTGTGAATTGGACTTAAGAGAGTATCGCATGGTATTTTGTCAATATTTACCAACACCTTTTTAATTTTGCGGTAAATGCTGCATAATCGTTTATTAATCGCTTTTTTTAACTGCATACAAATGAGTCACATGACTGTGTTATCACATGCAATAAACGTTAGTGAATTGACCCCAATGACTACAAAGAAAATTATTATGTATCTGATAAGTCTCTCAACACAGTACCAGTTAAATAACACACACAAAAGGAATGAAAATGAACCTTTACTAAACTGATGACAAATGATGGGTTACAGAAATAGCAGTCTCAGGTCTCTCTCTCGGGTTCCATCCAAAGTGGTCTAGTTTCAGATAACATGATCTGAAGCAGCCATGTGACCCAATGCATGGTCAACTTTAGCATAATCTTCATTCATATTCAGTTAAGGCTCGGCTGACATTGGCACAGCAGTATGTGCTCACTAGGACACCTGAACCCTGTAGGACCGACTGTTTCCAAATTACAGGTTGTATGTTAAAAGAGAATTGTGTTTTTTTTTTTTTGATTCATACTTACCTTGCTGCATCTGTCCCCCGACACCTCTAACACTGAGAACCGAGTGACTGAATACCACCGATCACTCGGTTCTCAAAGCTACCCGAGCAGAGAGCTGCAGACTGTCAGTCAGCAGCTCTCTGCTCTGCCCCCCTCCTCGCTCACTGGAGCACTGGGCTGCGGAGGGGGTGGGAGTGGCCAGCTCAGGCTGTCAGCAGCTCGCTGAGAGGCTGAGCCGGGTGCCAGTCCAGGGATCTGGGCAGATCCTGACTCCATGGTCGTGATGACGCCCAAACCTGGACCGACTCTGTGACATCAGAGAGTGGACTTGCTGAAAACAGATCACAGGAGTGCAAAGCGAACTGCACTCTTGTGATCCATAGGAGAAGTACAGCCATACGAGCTTTGTATGTACTTCTCCTTTAAGCATTGTAGTTACAAACTACAGTATGGTGTGTTGCCTTTGTTTTTTGTAAGCTGTGCCAAACTCACTAGCATCCCGTGTTTATAAAATGATTTACCTACATGATATGCTTTAGCTGCGTAGAGCAGCTGCGTTACTCTTATGCCGCGTACACACGAAGGGACTATCCCGCGGGATTATCCGCTGGACCGAAGTCGAGCGGATAATCCCCTCGTGTGTGGGCGCCGGCGGACTTTTTTTGGCCAAAGTACGGCGGACTAAAGTTTTAAGTTTTGTTTTAAAATTATGCCAAGTCCAGCGGACAATCCGGCCGTGTGTAGTATGGTCCGGCGGACCAAAAAGGACGCATGCTCAGTAGCAAGTATTTTTCTAGTATTTTTCGTTTTCTAGTCCCGTCGTACGTGCTGTACGTCATCGCGTGAACCGTCGGACTTTTTGCGTGATCGTGTGTGGTCAAGTCCGTTCGCTTTTTAGTCCAGCGGACCCAGCTGGAAAGTCCAGCGGACCCAGCTGGAAAGTCCAGCGGATTGTCCGCTGGACTTAGGTCCGCCGGGAAAAGTCCCTTCGTGTGTACGCGGCAATAGAGTTACTGTAATGTAGTTGACTTCGAGTTGGAACGTCTCCCTTATCTTGCTTTGTGCTGCTTGGCGGGTCTCCTTGGCAATGATAAGATTAATATTCTGTCTAATTAAAAGCTAAATTCTTCTGTGTAGCTTTTTATAATCTTTATTCCATGGGATTCATGGTTCTCTTATCACATTTTTCCAAGTAGAACAAATGCATTTACCCCTCCCCCCTCATTTTCATATTCTTTGGGTAAAAAAAATTAAATCAGGGAAACTTTGAGGAGTCCTTTATTTAAAGCATAGCTCCATATTTTGTTACTGAAAAGCAAGAAAATGGTAAAAAAAAAGACCTGCCTAATTGTAATGTTTTGCTATGTGGCCATTTTAGATAAATTACTGAAATAATAATAACTGAGTTTATGGATATATGAAGTGCTAAAAGTATCAATTTAAACCCTGACCTTTTAACTTAGAATACAAGCTTTGCCCCCTTCCAGACACCCCATATAGTGCCTGCACATTCCTTTGGACGAGTTGTTCTACTGGCAGGTTGCTCAGAATCACTCTGTAATACCATTAATTTGCAGGCTTTTATTGGCTAGTAATTGTAGCCTAAATATTAATAGGCCATTAGGAAATTTCAGGTAGTGGAAGGGTGGTGGGGTCAGCTCTCACAACTCTAGAAAGTGCTGAAACTTGCTGGTTACAGAAGCCCTGGATTCGGTACACTTGGGATGTGGAAGAGTTCATCTAAAGGTGTATGCAAATTACTTTGACAGCTGTCAAAGAAAGCTGTTGGAACCCGGCATCCTGCAGGTTTTGACAAAGGAGGATTGTACCCTTTGAAATACATTACTGCCCCCTATCACCGCCAACTACCCCCAGTATCACGTAGGAGTACCACGAGGCAGTGTATAGTGCTACAGGATGCCGGGTTCCATCAGCTTTCTTTGACAGCTGTCAAAGTAGAATCTTCACATGCTGGTTTGAAGATTCCATAACTGCTGCTGCATTCCAACACCCGATGAAGTCTATATGGTATCCCTGTTGTGCTGATGTCAAGAATTTTAAATTAAAGTTTTTTGTTGTAATAAATGGATTTTAACATGGGGATCTCGCTCTGCTGTTTTATACTGTATCTGTTGAGCTTTCCCGATCTTCCCGGATCTACACTGGAAGCTGCAGGATCTTTGTGGCACAATCATGGAATTTCCCTTAATTGTTGATGTCCCTGACAAACACTGGTGAAAGCTGGGACTTGTAGTGCACTATACTAGTTTTTTTTTTTTCTCTAATGATATATGCCGGTACTGGATTGTGCCTGTCAGTACTCTTTGGGTCCTGACTGAGAGCTGTACTTCCACACTTTAACTGTCATGGATGTGTTCTCTATGCCATGACTGGCCCTCTCTTACACATCCAGTGACATATAGTAAACGTCATAGCGATCAAGGGGTTAAAATAAGCTCATGGCTGCATCCCAGATGTTATGGCGCTCCTCATCGCTTTTGCAATGGCAGAACACGGGTGATGAGACTGGCCCTCTTCTGTTCAGGTCTCATTGCCATCTCTGCAACTCAAGCAGAAGATAATAGAAAACAGGGTTTTTTTTTTGGAGTGTCACTTTAATGTTGTAGTGCAGTCATGCTAGGTGTCCTAGAGTATCTAGCCCGCAGAGGTATTTAGGACAATTTTCATGAACAGGAATAAGGACACAAATTCCTTTTTTGGGACCACAAAATCAGTCAAATATATAAAATGTATAACTGTTTAATTCTCACAAACCCTTTTGCAGTCTCAGCATTTCCTGACAGTGATCTGCCGTGATGATTTATGTGAAGGTGACCGGTAATGTGATGTACAGCCATGACAACTATATAATCATGGAATGTACACCTTTCCCTGTATATCATTTAAAGTGGGTGGCATATAAATGAGTAAAAGAGGAAGGTAGCAGCTAGTTATAGAGAACAGACAGAAGTAGGATGTAAATACTTATCTGAGTAAAGGACTTCTCTTACAGTAAATTGAAGCAAATTAAAAGTAATGGACTCTGCTGTTAGGTGTCGAAGAAACTGTAAAGCGTGTTAGGGGTTTAGAAAAAGGCAGGTCCTCTTATAAAAGTTACAACTGTGAATATTTATGACATTTATTTTACTTATTATTTATTGTATTTCTATTATCTGCCGTCTGAACTGTTCATGTAGTTATCCAAATAATATAATAACATGGTGTTATGGTCTAATGGGTAGCTAAATTTACAGTATGATAAGAGGATAGGCCTAATGCAAATATGGGAATATTTGTGTCAATTGTTGTCAATAAAGAATTGTCATTAAAAT